>CP130737.1:27881622-28366906 GCA_030553155.1 Nippostrongylus brasiliensis
TGAGTAGTACCAAGTATATATAATATTACCACTAATCAACTTCAAACTGCTGTGCATTCATGAGTGCAAAGCCAAGAATTCTTGCTAACTTTTCCTTTTCGGAATAAAACAGTCCAACTGGAATATCACACTGTGACACCGTCACTTGATCTCCGTTCTCTCCACGCTCCTATGATCTCATTACCCGATAAACTTTGATAAATTCATAATGGTTTTCGAGCAAGGGACTGTACAAGCATCGGAAAGTCTCACAGCGAATTTAAGGGAGTTAAGAAGGAATAAGAAGTTCACTTCGCAATTCCAAAAGGCGAGCCATGTAAGCGCACATAGCAGAGCTTATCGAGATTACAACTTTCGCGGTAAATTCTAAGCTCATCGTAACACCATTCTATGATTGGAATTTAAGAAAAATACCATCGAGCCAGGAACAAAAACTGATCAACTACTCCAACGAGTGTAAGCTCTGGTGAAATTCCAAATGAGAGTTGCTTTGAAACCATTAGATTGATCCCTATACCAGAGGACCCGAGATCGGGTAATTGGGAGCAGGTAAAGGTCGCTAATCTTATTTATGCAAACGAGCCCGGGCAATAGCGGCCTATCCCCTTCTGCAACGCATACTGACAGGTGCAACGGTGTCGATCTGATTACTGAAGGCGAGGGCACGTCGAAAACATCAGGAGGCATGTTTGTTCAAGTTTGTGTGACATTCTGATCATATGCTGCTCGAACAACGAATTATCGTAGTATTTCGTCAGAGGTTTTCTCTGCTATCCGGAAGTTTTCGAAATCGAAAATTTTTACTCTATATATGCATACATAATATGTTGCTATACGTATTTGAAGCATTTCTACCCCGTTCTTTCTCGCTTTACATCGGATGTGGCTTTGAGACGGTTTTTGATGGATGTTCTTCTTTGATGGCATACTCCATCAAATACAGGAAGGATGGTGAACCAGATTTACTGCTAATCAACTCTTTTCAAGTTCACAGTTGATACGACGTGCGTGTACACTAGGGTCATACATACAATGTCCACAGATACGGAATGATAGGCGGCGTGGATTGTTGAGTGGAAGGGAATGTGGGCATTTTGCGTGCGATGCCCTCTGTGCTGAGGCTCAGATGCCGCTCACATCGTTTAATGCAATTTATTTTATGTGCATTGTTGCCTAACTCACCACAAAGGCTAGTTGGGTGCGCTGGCACCCGCTGGCGCGGCGCGTTCCGGCCGACTGTCACATAATAGACACGACCACAACGGCTCCGTCATCTACTGGGTATAGGGTCTGGTTGAACTTCTACGGCCTCGAACGGGTGTCGACGATAACAGATGGAAGCTCGCTGCTGATTTTTTCCTTGCTTCTTGAGCGTAATCGACTTTAGCTGTTTCGAGTTCTCCGGGGAACGTGGACACGGTGATGAACCACCTCAACATCCCTATTTAGATTACTAAGATTCTGTTATGTCAAACACATATAACTGCTTTCGTTCTATCTCCAAGGCCGATCTGCTGCTGCCTAGATGGTCTATTACTTCTTCCCGTGTTTTATATAGTACCCCATTCTCGACGCAGTAATGATCTCCATTCATTTTACATGGCGCGGCTGTACTTGTTGACTCTTTAAATTATTTTGCTGTATCAACACGTTCTACTGGATAATTAAACTTCATGACGAAGAAGCTTCGTTTCTATTGAAGTCTAAAATTGCCTCGCTTTCATCTTCTATGATATGTACGGATCGGTATCGAGTTCAAGACTGAAAAGCTTGCGATGTATACGATGTTAATGTAAGCCCGTCTCACTTCTCCAAAGCATTCGTATATGCACAAGAACATCATCATTATTTTGAAAGGTAGCCGTTATTATTCCATATGCGCATCTTTGTAGAACACTTGATTTCCTACAGTTTATCTTCTACTGCAGGTGCCAGTATTGCCTCTTACTACTGGTGCAGTAGTAAGAGGCAATACTGGCACCTGCACGGTAGTGTGATTAATTTTGCCTGAGGTTGACCAATCCCTTAATCCCACCTAGGTCGGGTAAAGTGGTACCAGACTTGTCTGGGAAGGTAAAAACGCTGACTTGATATGGTGCCTGGGACCAGCAAATCATTGTATAGGCCTCACCATGCCTCTACGATTCTGAACTGAATACGAATGTGGCGGCTCGTCCTTAGGGGACTGATGGATACCTTTACCTTTGCCTTCACTATTTATCTATGTAGTTATATAGCAATGGATGAACTTTCACAGAATGCAGAAGTGTCACACAGCTTCAGTGCATCGTCCTCTTCCTCTCTGAATGCCGTCAGTCAAGAGCATAGGAATGGACACTATGTCGTGGTATTCGATTTTTTTGAGGTAGGAATACACAATATTTTTTTGAGGTAGGAATACACAATACAACATCCATAAACGTTTACTCATAGGGCTCTCTGCCAGGATGGCATTGGCGTATTCCTAATGGTTCTAAACAGTTAGTGATAGGCAGGCATGATAGTATCCGTGAACACGCGTTGCGGTTTGTGGCTTGGATACTGGGTACTGATTTGAAAAGAGCCGAGCGAAATGAATCAAAGATTGCAACGTGCAAACCTGTAGATTACAAACTATCGGCGATAGTTAACTAGTGCCATGAATACTGCACAAAGGACACACATAGGCTAGCCAGCAGTGCGCCTGAAGGTCGGCCGACCATTGTTTCCCTATTTACCCCACACAAGGCCACTCACACTCAAACTGATAACGCAAGTGCTCTGGCGCTGTTCTTCTCATTTGGCACATTTTTAAAAACAGTTTTCTCAGCTAGATGTCACTGTGGTTTGAGCTGCAGAGTACGCTTCCCTGTTTGTCATCCTGTTCAAATATGAACCAAGGTGAATCGGTTCCCCTGTGTCGACGCGTCTAGCTCGAACTATCATGGGATAACCGTCTGTTAATATTATTCCGAGTGAAAGGATTCGAAGAGTGTCCGATCTGGTCGTTCCACTTCTTCAGTCCCTGTCTCATCCACTTTCATCACATTGTTAGATGAGCATGGTGCACTTCACCTGTAAAGAGCGTTGAGTGAACCGAGTAGTGAGCTTTGCTGGGATGTCGGCTTTTTTCTGGCAACGTCCGACCTCAACACTGCAACAACCTGCAGAATGATGACAATACAATTTTCGGAACAAAGCGGCCGCGCCGTCACCTCCCTTTTTTTGCCGCAAACGCTCTACTCCTCGAAAACGTGCCCGTTCTATATCTTTTGAATTTCAGGTCCTCTTCACATCACATCGAGTCGGGGTGCCTCGCAGAATCCCTAGTTTGGGGTAACAACTGTCGAGCGCTTTCTGTGCAACGATTTTTCCGCTCTAATATTGAACTCGTTCACTCACTGGCTGATTCTTCGAAACCAACGTCACTTAAACTAGGCACCCAAGGTTTTCCATTTTGAATAACTAGATTCGCTTATCGGTTCACTGCACGAGAAGTGCTAAGAAATTCACACCCAAACAATTTGGTCGTTTCATGCGCTAGGGCATTGTCGAGCGATGAACCCTTGCTCACGGCCAACTAAGCCGTCAATCCGTTGGAGTTAAATGAAGTCATAGCAGACTTCTCTGTGAAGAGGAAGGTATACTAATTTTAGTGTCGGCTGCCCCAGTGAGACGTTGTATAAGAGCAATTCATATTCAATAAGTTTCAATAGTTCTGAATTTCGTTGCTGCTAATTTTACACCGTTGTCGAACTGTAAAACTCCGTCTAAATTAGAGTGGCACTATCGTGACCTCATCGGTGAGCTCTACTACATTTACGGTCTGCATGACAGTGGCAGTAGAGACGGTGCTGCTTTTGTCGCACAATTGCGCATGTGCGGTGTTTATCTTGTTCGATTCTCGCATTGAAATGAAATGGGTTGAGTGACTATTGTGAACTGCTCAGAGCCGTTCTCATCGTGGTCGCGCGTCACTTCGACGACGATCGTGGAATGTTTCAATAGTTTTGACTCGAGACGCTCATACAGACCAACACCCACACTCCTCATTTGTGTCAGAGGTCAAATCTAACCTATGCTCTGAATACTCTCTCAGAGCTGTTCTGCTACCCGATTTCTCGATGAACAATTAACTTCCATTGCAATAATATTCTCCAGAGTACGCTTCTTTGTTTGTGATACTGTTCAAACATGAGCCAAGGTGATTTGGTTTGCATGTGCCGTCGTATCTCACTCGAACTATCATTGAAGTGATAACATATTTGAACTTGCCTGGGTTGAATTTGTTCAGTTCTTGTTTTTTACAGACTGTTCGCTTCAGTATAATGACGGCATCTACGTATATTACGATACTACATACTCCAATAAGATATCGCTATTTTGTTCTGCTCATCAATACCCTTTTCTTTCTTGCATTCACATCTTTCACTCTTAACTAGTAACAAATATGTCTGAGTGTAGCATCGTATACTGCTGAGAATGCGAGGTATAGATTGGTATATTACTGGTAGATTACATTACTTTTAATTACATATCTTGAGATTTTATCTCTCGACTCGAAAAAAGTGCTAATTCCGTGGTACTGCCTTCACAAAGTTTTTTTTTTTGACCGAACCATCGTCTAGGAGTGGAGTAATGATCGCGAACCTGACATCTGTTTTTGACGGTTTCTTCCTTCTTTGCAGCGCTACTCTGACCGGAGATATGTGTTACTCTGGCCTTTCTACAGTACAATCCTTTTCCGTTCGTTAAAGCACTAAATGGTTACAGATTAAAATAGCGTTGCTGCCTCGTTATAACACCCTGTGCACATAACTATTGTGACTAAAGCACATAATTGCGATCAGAATAGCACCAAATATGTTCTGATTTATAAGGCGCACAGAAATTCTATGGATCTTTGACTTCGTTGAGTTGACGGAGTCGACCTCATTATACCGTCTTTCTTCATTGCAGCCTGTGGGCATGCTTAATTGGGTAGCAACTAATATTTCACATTTCTTCCGCCATTAAAAATCAGATAACATACTTGGAGAGAATGAGAGAAGAAGTCAAAACGATCATTTCTACATCAATCACGATGGTATTAGGTCTTACTTTAAAGTTGTCTGTTCGGAGAAACTTCATAGCCAACACAGACATCTTCGTCTTCACCACGACCTGCTTCACAATTCCTTCAAGATCTAGAGAAACTCCACCATATTTAGCGTATACCAGCCACAAAATTTTCCGCAACAGCCAACTTCATACAGCTGCTTTCCATCGTGGTTGATCTTGAAATGGTCTGCTTCATTCTCTCCGCCAACAAAATCTCCGATTTTAACGCGGTTCGGAAGTGTGTCATTTTAGTTACGATTCAACAAGATATAGCCTCAGGCTGTAATTAATGAGGGCAGTGTGACGTCTACATCCAGTGGGGTCAAAGACCATTCTACTTGAACTCAATATTTTTAGAAGTTCTGCACGCAATAATAATTCGGAAGAAAGGTAGTACCATCCTTATTCAACCGCCTGTATGGTGGTCTACCCAGATTCTGAGATACAAGTACAGCCGTATTTGTTACGAAATGCTCAAGTTTCGGGTGAGATGCAACAAAGTGGCAGAAGTGCCAGTTCGAGAAAGAAAAAGGTCGCACTCCCTTGTAGTTGATAAGGGGTCTTCTGTGAGAATCTTATCCTTCTTCCAACACCATCTTCATTTTGTAGACAGAACCTCAACGGTTGTCCGACACCTCACATATGTCACGACATTTTCCAAGAATGTGTCTCTGCCATCAACACATCTTGTTCATGAAGTATGTACGGCTTTCAGACCATGCGCACCTATGTATTCTCGCCTGTCATTTCGCACCGGTCACACGCCGGGGTCATTGTTGTGTATGTTTTCGTAAACACCAAACAAATGCCGTCCATTTACAGGAAGAGTCGTTGCAGCTGCACTTGTATTCTTACCTATTCAGGCTCTGCTTGCTCCAACATCTGTGTCATTGCACAGCTGTCACTTGTTGTTCCACTTTCTTGTGGTAAGTTCGAAATCATTTCATCGCCTTCTACAAATAATGCTCGTTGAGCCTTGTGAGCGCGAAAGTCACAAACTCCTCAAAAATTACGTATCATACGCATCATATCTAGGTGCTGAAACTTACTTTTTTGTGATTTTCAAATCAAAACAACATTTATGAATAATACATATTTTTAGTCCTTCCTATGGTTACATCAACACATATTACAATTTATAAGGGAGCAGAAATAGACAGATTTTGTGCAAGATGTAAACAAAGGGATATACGAGCTAGACGGATTTCAAACTAGTTAAGGTAATTGAAAGATGCAGCACGCTTTTGTTTGTTGTTAGTGCCGCGTTGGAGCTCATTCGATGTTCCACCGTTTCCATTAAATCACATTTTCTTGTTAAACGTCAGTTTTTTGGATTTTTCAACACAGAACCTGGCTGAGCCCATAGGAGCGAATTCGAACATTTCTAGTCATTCGCTGTCAGTACTGATGCTTCAGTGAGCAGTTTCTCTGACGTTTTTCTGCTTTCGACGAAGGATACATTGCTTTTGCATTCAACAACTTGTTGCTTTTTTGGGCAAGTTGTAATGTTTTAAAAAAGCAGTGAGAACATAAGGGACCTTTGTCAGAACTTCATCCACACGTCCGCTGGAAATCCAAGGGCGTGTTTAAAGACTGAGTGGAGAGCTGATGGTTTGTGGAAATGGATTCATGTAGTTGCACATTCATCAAAAGCAATTTCATAATCATTCCAAACTCCAACAGAATCTGAATTATCCCAGTTGCTGCGTGCTTCTAAGGCTGCAGTAGGGTGAGCTCAATCGAGTGTATGTAGACCACTGTATGCCGTTCCTCTTTCCAAGAACTGCTGCAGCTTCCGTTGCGTAGGTTTTCCTTGATTCTCAGTGATATCTGATTCCTAAATGTTGCAACCCAATCATTGAAAACTCCAGCAGAAACGGCAGCTCTTGATTCTAGATGACAACCGCGCATTTAGCTTCATCGTGGAGCTCAATCTACCAGCTACACTGCCGTGCTACTCAAACTAAGCATTCAAATGACCAAGAGCGTAGAATCATTGCCTCTGATCTCATAATTTTTTCCGGCCATTGAGAATGTGTTAGATGGATGTTGGATGTCCAAATATACGTGCCTCTTCGACATAAACGGGAAAGTGTTGTTGACGTTTTGGTGGATTCTTGGGGTTAGATCAATTCCTAGACCTATTTGGAGATTGACATGAGAAGGAACATCTTCCGGGTAGACCTCGTTTCTCCCTCGTTTTGCTAGTGTTTCATCAATGTTTATCAGTACGCGACGCTGTTAGTAAGTAGATATTCCTTCTGGCTGTGATCCGGATATGCATGTGTCGCTGCCACTGGGATTGCCTCAGTGTATAATCCATAGCCGTCGCATGCGGATAAAAAATCACTTCTCTTCGCCTCCGACCCGCAATTATGCTGCTAGTTGATGAAAAAATTCACCGTCCACCCGAGGAACGGTTTCAGAAGGCTGTTATGCAAAACGCCGTTTGAAACCGCGATGCACTGCTCGAAGCGCTCAAGGTGTCCTGTTCCACAGCTCTCTTGTGTTCAGTGTGTACCTCGCGAATACATCGGCATACCTGAGTGATGCGTTAGGCTACATTAGGATAGCGATACACAGAAAACGAAAAGCCGTAACGTCAGGCAGATGGGCGTAGAAATTGGAATCCTGAACATAGTCGTTTGCCGTAGGGCGAGGCTCGCAAGCTAACTGCGCAGCCTTTTTTGGGCTGAAGCGTTGTTCTCAGACGGACATGGAACATCCCAGGTAGTAGAATCCAAGTCCGACCGAGGACGAACCAACAATCATGTCCTTCATCAGTTGGTATTCGTCCTGATTTCTCTTTTTGTTCGAAAGAGCCGCTGTACGATCTCTAACAAGGCGCAAGGAAAGGCGCGTAAGGCGCGTTGTAAGGCGCGTCCAGCAATTGAAGAACATCCAGTGGTGCAATGAAGAAAAACAGTGTTCACCGTAACTCTTTTAGAATGTGTTATACCTGCATCTGTCGCATATGTACATACAACATGATTGTCCCGCGATAACTAGCACTGTATACATAAAAGCTGTTTTTTTTTGTTGCATAATTACAATAGTGACGCCAAATACATCAGTGACTATCTTATTGATAGCAATGCAACGCCTATTGCCTTCCGCTGACATTGATTACTTTTTTGGAAGTGGGCCTAACTCTCCTACTCTCACTTTGGCGCTGTTATTAATGCGCTCACAGCTACGTTATATAGGGGTAAATGAGCGCAGAAGCACACGATCCATCAAGTGAACAATAGCGACTATAGATGAGCAGCGTTCTGGCTCGCTGGAACTAGCAAAAGCCATTGCCAAATTATTAATTGTATACACGTATCAGCTACCCATCGGCTCTAGTATACGATCTCTAATGTTGTCCTCATCCGAAACAATTTGTAAGTTACATAGTTTTATTTTGTTTAACAACCTCGAGTTCTTATGGGACTTAGGTTCCCTCTCACGAACGGTTAAGTATCATTATAAAGGTCGTCGACGGAGATTAAGTAACTCATGTCGCTCCTGATGTTTCGCCAGTCAGTCGATTGTGTTTGACGAGGCCATCGCGATCTACAGCACTATGGTGAAAAGGCGGAGGAAACCACCGATTTCTCTAAGCCTATTCCACCTGATCCGATCGCAGTGGAGTGAAAATTTTTCGCCTTTCCGAACTTATCATGCTAAATTGCTTAGCTCGGCTGGCAGCAAGATGTCTTTATCTCAACAAATACCTCAGACATGAAGGGTAGCATAGTACTTAGCCACTTGACAAACAATCACAACAACATTTACGTTTGAATTTCTACGGCTGACTTAGCTACTTTGGTGTTGACTGTTTGTTGACATCGACGTTCTCCTGTTGTTTTTCTTAAGAAACCTTTTACCGCACAAGTCTTTGTACACTTTATTTCTTCACCTCAATTTGATCACAACACTTCATTAATGCATCTCTACATACATATACGTGTAGCCACCCATTGTCGATGAAAAGTTAAAACCCTTCCCTTCGTCAGCATTGCAGCAACGGTGAACATGTGAAGATAATCACGGCAGCTAGAATTCGAATCAGCCCTAGAAAGGTATGATGCCATTTCTAATAGAATATTCCAAATTACCTCCAAAGAAAAGCTCGGATTGACTTGTTGATATTCTAAAATGAAGTGTTCGGTGCCATACGTAGTCTGTGTATCCGCAGTAACGATTGGTGCGACAACAATTGGGAATCTATGAGCTAACTCTATGACTACGCTCGGAGATAATGAAACCCCACAGTGCTTAATCCTTTTCGGGGCATTGTTAGTCAATCTATAACTACGTACGACGTTCTACTCCAGCGATAGTTCTCAGTGTACTACTTTCGACATATTTGTGGTATGTGTTAAAATTCCCCGAATGCATACTGCTCTTAAGTTGTGTGCATACTCCACCTGTCACTGTTGTATTGGTGGAATTACATCGTCGAGTTTCAGTCCTATACGTCCGAGCGTGCGTGAATGTGTATGAGAATGAGAGGATCTTCGGGTCTGATATCCGAGCTATTCAGTGTAATTAGCGCTCGCTAGTATTGCATTACCGTATTGTGAATTGTTGCTCATACAACGTGCCGTTTGAGGAATTTATCGGAAAGCTGGCCGAGACAATTGAAGGTAAATGAAGCGATTCTCGTCTTGCTCCGTCTTCTGCGAGCTTACCTCAACACGAGTATTTGCTCGTTACGTATTCGGTGGCGGGGATATATCTTTGATAGTGGGACACGATTGCCCTATTCGTCGGCTGGGTTCCAGCTGGCAAGTTGTTGTAGCAATTATTCGTTAAATGTATAATATTGTCGTTTGAGAAAACTATCCACTTCATCACGCTTTAAATTCTTTTGTGAGCTCAAATCCATCAGTTCCTGGCACACACGTGTGGAAACTGGAGATAGTGTCTAAAGGATTTTCTATCACTGTTTTCAGCAGGTCCGTGTTGCAGAAGTAACTTGTTCCGGTGATGCACCCAAAAACTCGTAATTATACGATGAGAATAATTTTCGTACAACCCACTTCAGCAGCTGCTCTCGCAATAATTCTTCATAAAGCGGCTTTAGTGAATCAATTTATGCCAGGATAACAGCCGTTGCCCCTCGCCAAAGCTCCGCCATCATCGCAGGTAACATACGGAGGAGTACCGCGTGCGCTCATGTTAACATCGGTAATGAGTTATTGCATTCGCCGGGACAAATTACTGTAGCGGTTCCGTCACGCCATTTCAGGCAAGGCACCGCTCACCACGATTCGAAGCAGCATCCAATGCGCTTTCGTTACAGCTGTATATAAAAATGGCCGCATTATTTTCAGACCAACGCCAATATACGATATATATATATATATATGTAATCGAAAATCTCGAAACTCTCTTCTTTTCAAGTGTGCCGTAAGCAGCTTCGTGCTCTTGAATTCTTTTCACGCATTGTGATAGTTAAATGTCTAGTTCATCCCAGGCGTGGTAGTTACGGTTTGAGAAGCATATGACTTCCCCAATGTCTATGATAGTTTTATAGTTTCACAGAGGATATCCTTCTCATAATTTACCTCTTATTCATTTCTTCACTGTTTGTTTTTCACTCTCATTATACGAGGTTCTCAAGTCATTCAATTGAGCAATTTCTGCTGAACTCGATAACATGGGCTTTGTATGCATATATGTACATAGGTATGCCACCTACATAAGTAGTACTTTGGTGGAGACATCTCGGCAACTTCTCTAGTTAAGAACAGAATACCTTGAGCTCGAGCTAGAGAGGTGTTTACGGTTCGCCTTTAGCAGAGCTGCATAAGAATTGTTCCTAGTGAGAGTAATCTTAACGTACTTTTTTTTCAAAAATCTCTTGAAGCCATGTACTTGAGTTTTTGTTTGGACATCAATTTTCTGGAATTTGATGCCAGTAGAGCCCAAGTCTAACTCACCAGAAAAGTGGACTCTAATCTCCTCTTAACCTAGAACAATCTAAGCGTAGCTATGTACCGACACTAACATCTACGGTATTCGATGGTGGGCGGGTCACATTGTGATTATCACCTGAAGGCAGACTGCCACCAGCTGCTTCCAAGTCGTCATCGTCAACTCCTTGTGCAGCACCTTCATTCTTTGGGCTTCGTTCATTCATAAACGCTCTTACAGACTTGAACCATTCCCTTGGGCAGAAAACACCCCTTACTAGAGGTGCAATTGTCGGCATGGCTCTCGTACTCGATCTAATTTCACATCTCTTCTCACCGACCGAGCACAATGAATGCTTAGCGACGTCTCATTAGCACGCGACGTTTCATTGTAATCGCTGCCGACGTGTTCTGGTTCTTTAACTATACATGAGGTTACCAGGATGCCTTATTCCTACGGTATATGTATATTATCACAGTGCACGATGTATTTTTTCAGTATGAGCAGTCGCCGAAAGACGAATCCAACTCGAATCAGCGAATCCGAATTCGTCGACTTCGTTCAGAAACCGTCTACGTCGCTCACCAGTCCGAAAGAGATGATCGAACATCTGGTGGAGCACACGAAGGCTCGCCATATTATGATCGCTGATGAGGTTTCTGCTACATAGCTCGAACTCTTACTTGAACTCAGTTCAGTGACGCAATTAGTTGACACTGCGGAAGCTCATTTTCTGTGTCAAGGTATTTCGTGGCAAAAATTGGTGCTTACGCTTTTTGATGCATGGAAAGAAACGCTCCTGTCATGCAGCAGTGTGGAAGATCTTTAGCACGTCGCACATCTTTTGGTGGACTCTAGTAATCGTCAGCGGCAAAAAAACTTAGTGAAAAAGTTGTAAAAAAGATTGATTCCTTGGTATCGAATTATACATATCTATATATAATTTTTACACATTGCTGGTGTACAAGTGCCATCACAACGACGAATATCATCAGGTCTTGTTATCCAAATTCAACGAGATGACGAAACCATTTGTGGGTGGAGCCTCCTTCGGAGAAGGCCTGCGTAGATTTCGAGCCGCCGTGTTTCAGACGGGAACTAGACCGGAAAGGCTTTATTGTATAATGTGACCCTAACAGTATACAGCTATGTAGAGTGCCTTATTTTCGATTCGTAAACTGAGTAGCGGTTACTGTTTGTATGTGTTTACCTATAGAAATGTCGTCAATCGAGCTCTGTGATTGTGCTGCTCGTTCAACTACTTTTGAAAAATAATGCTACTATTTGTGCGACGCTGCCGTTGGAGAGCCTTTTACTTTCTGTTCAGCTGAATGTCCAAATCTGTCATCTAACCATTGCGTTTTATCTAAGCCCGAAGTGGTCGCGGTATTGCGGCAAGGTATCTCTCTCTGCTCTTTTCTTAGTGTCCAGCATAGTCCCGCTAACCTAAATTCATTACTCTAGGGCTTTGGAATCAAAGCTAAGCCGGCGGTTTCCTACCAGCAGAAATAGTTTCTAAGGCAGCTAATTATGGTGTGGTGGTTGGTATGCTTGCTTAGCCAACGCAGTTTTTGTCTCGGGCCGCATTTTGATTGTGTGACCGACCCCCTTTTGAAAGCTATCAATTACAATCTTGACCTTATGGTTTTGTCATTTGCTCAATGGATGGAATTATTTCAAAGGTTGACAAACACACCACGAGCTAGCATTGATTAATTAAAAGCACTACAAAGTAGGAATTTCTACTAAATCCCAAACGTAAATAGACGTGAATTCAGTAGTAATACGAGCATGTCATCAGTGCTCAATGGTGCTTTTAACCCAGTAGTGTGCGGATTTCTATATTGCTTCGGAGCAGCGTTTTACCACCCGCTTTAACTATATGCTGTCTCTGTGGGACATCTGTACTAGACAATTCCTAGCCTCATTCTGAATTGCCTACCTTTTTTTTCGCTCGAAAATTAAATTAGATTTGCACGACACCATGAATTTGCAGTAATCCTGTTGAACAACTATTCATTCTTCTTCAAACTTCGGAGTCGGAATTAATTGAGTATAATTGTTATTGAAACATTGTCGGGGGTACGAGATATGTCTGATTGGTATCCAATTTCATTGCGTTTTACAAAGGCTGTGTGAAGAGGGTGCGATGTTGCCGACACAGCTTTTAGTGGCACGAGGACGAAAGGAGGAGAAGAAGAAAGAGGAGGAGTCAGTGCAGAAGTCGTTCCTCCTGAGCTCGGCACGGCATTGTCCTTGTCCCTTGTACTGCGATCACTAAATACTCGCTACCGCCTTTGAATTCGCTACCCAGACCTGTTTTGCACACCTACGTAGAACAGAATGTGTATCTATAGAAAGAAAGTGCTAATCAAATTCAGCTTCTTTTCCATTTCAGAAGTTCTTTTCAGGATATGGATAGTTCACCTAATCCAGCCTCATCTCCACCTGGTGCTTCGATTAAAAGTAGTGCGAGTAGCACATCCGAACATACCAGGTAACAGTTTTATACAATTTTCAAATTTTCTCAATTACGACAACATCTTCTTCGATTTTCTCAGTTGAGCAACTTGATTTTGGCGCCAGTTCCGTGTTCATTCTTACTGTATTTCCTGAGGAGGGGCAAACCCTTGTGTTTCGAGCCTCTTGTGGTTTGACGGCACCCAATGAAAGCACAAAGACGTCCGCGGTAGATGTTTGAAGCAAGCACAGTCAGCAACAACGTCTGTACGAGCGCCACGAGCGTTTTTTCCTCTGTTTGAACCTTCATCAGCTGTCTGACTGACTTTCTTCCCCTCTTTCCCTGATTTCTTCATCCACAGCGCCGAAGTCATCTCTGCTACATCATCATCCACCCAGTATTGCGTCAATGCTTTAATTCCGAGGCAGGTACTGCAATACGACTCAATGCTTAAATATTGGATGTGTGATTACACAAAAGGAAATCGAGTCCCTATGAAACATGTAATCACTGAGGAGGGATAGCAAATTTTTCGCTGCATGAAAGATTTTCCTAGTAAAAAAAACTTTCGCATCTGTCGTCGGGACTGATAACAAAGTCAGAAGCTTTTTTGATGAATTTCCTGGGTCTTTGGCGCTCCTCAACGTTTTTATACTATGACATGACCTCAGTATCTCCTACGCAGCCTATTAATATCAGCCGTTCAGGAATGGTTCTCCATTACATGTTAATGGGTTATTCTTCCTAATGGATTTTTACATTTACCCGACATTTAAACCATTTCATTACTCTACTAGTGAAACTCGCATTTTCCACCGGAGTTTTCAATTTCGTTCTATCTTTTATTGGAGAGAATATTTATTACATCAATCCCTTCCCTCCGTTAATATCGATAACAACAGGAAGGAATAAAGTATACGCTACCCCTTATGAAGAAACAATTATCAATGTTGCCTGGTCTTAAAAAAAGCGCTACGACATTAAATGAGTAACATTCACATAAAAGCTTGGCAGCTCATGTTCCCGGTATGCTTCGTCACGTTTCTTCTTTGCTCTCTTGTGAGGTGTACTGTGGTATCGGTCACCGTAGATAAGAAATGACCGCTCGAATGCGACGAGTTTTCTTCACTATCAGTACGAAACGAAAGTAAGAGCGTGTTGCGCACTGGTCACTTCGCTTTGCTTTACCATTAAACCAATCCCACATAAGTTTTCTCGTATTTGTTGGGGGGAAAATTCGGGGACCGTTTGCGTGTATCGTTTTCGTCGAGTCGACCAGTACACGTGCGGCGACCGCTCATTGCGATTTTGCTCGCACTGGTTGCTGGCAATTTATTTGGTGTTTGGCGCGCTACAGTAACGCCATTGTCCAGTCGCCTTTGTTCTGTAAACGTCTTGCACTATGCCATACTGGACCTAATAAATTACATTCTTTCGTGAAACATATACATGCGCACAGCACAACAGTAGAGGAACAGGGAAGAAAAGAGAAGAGTGTGAAAGAATCATGTAGTGGACAGCTGTCAGCAACTTTTCCTTAATTAGCGGTGTCTGACCGCGTTCACATATATCTAGGTGTTTTTTTTCAACATTAGACATTAGCTGAGTGGTTTTTCTTAAGCTTCTTAACCTAATGACGTTTCAGGAAAGTCATGCTCATGATCCTGTTTCATCTGAGTTACATTTTCAGCAGATCGTCTCTTGCTTTTCATTTGTCTTATCCTTATTCTAACACCAAGTGGTATGAGTGACAAGAAGGGATAAATTGCGTGACACCAGCTAACAGGGTTTGTTACACGGCTTATGTGTTACCGTATATTCAATTGTATTCGAGACGGTGGTTGCTTTTCACTTGAGCGCCCACAGGCGCGAGGGCTGTTTGACACAAACTGGCAATAGAAAAGTTGAGTGACAGCAGCAGCTACGGACACGCGACGACAAAATGGGAATTCGTTTCATTTGACGTCGCCTAACTCTATAATGACACCACCGTGTACACTTAGCGTTCAACCCTTGCACCATCAATACCTACCACCGCCAACCGCAACACTTTTGTCGAATAGTGAGGTCACTATTTTCAACTGTTGTCAACTTCGAATTGGTCCTTGATGGCGTAGCACAACTCGTGCACCACACACATTGGAAGGGGGTTCGCATCGCACGATCAGAATAGGTTTTGTCTATAGAACACATGCATCAAGAACCCAGTCTTTCACAGCTTAGCGTTTGAGATGCGTCCAACTAGGCGAAGAGAAATGGAAATTTTCATATTTTTTCAGTGCGTAATTCTATTGAATCCGTTCCTTCATCATCGTAGCCTATGTCAGCATAGTCAGCAACGTTTGAGCTGGTGAAGGGAGGTGGAGCTTACCATAGAAAACTTCGAAAGCCTACGAATACGGCACAGTACTTGAGGCTCTGTAGTCAATGTTGTGCTATGGTAAGGGTTACCGGAAGTGATGTTGTGATTCTTGGCGCGTCGTGCGACTGAGTCCGAATGTCACAGAGGACGAGAGAAAGACTGTTGCGGCGTTCAATGTTATCGCTGAGGGATCAAGCGATAAATTGTGTCTGTGTCTCGAGACCTGATAAGCACTGACACGAGGTAAGGGTGCAAGGGAATGCTAGCTGCTGACCAACCGACCAGCGCCACTGGTCAGCCCCACTTACGACACAGCACACAATCGCTACCACCATCACATCTCTGCCAGCCCTCTCTCCCTATCACGGCAGCTGTATCAGCTGTTATTTCTCCACCCGGGATCTCGTTTAACAATGTGTTCTGCCAGTGCTAGAAAGAGGTGAGAAAAACCGCAGTCATTCAGGGAAAATTTCTGGACGAATTATGCTTCCATTTTATCACTTCGACCTGACCTGAACTCTTGCTCATAATTTGTCCGACTTGGCTCGTTTTCAGTTATTTACCGCCCTGCTGCGTTTCCTTCTTCGTTCCATCTTTTTGTTAAACTATGTAATTAGTATCATTCTCAAACTGGAATCTCAACATCAAGGCTTTTTGGTGTCATTCTCCAACATTCATCTCAGCGTCAGGACATACACTTCGTTGGTTGGCCTGCTTTCGTTTTTTGTCGGTGATACGAGAGAATACCCAGCGACTTCAAACCACAATCAAATTTTCCACAACGCTTTAACTTTATCTTAAAGTGTCGCTTCGAAACCCCAACATTGATCTTCTCTTCAGCATGATCTTCGCTCACATCCACACGTTTTCGAAGACACTTCGTTAACTTCTGAATACCGTATCGAATGAAATGCAGCGAAGATGTTCTTATTAGCGTTCCACGGCTTCTTTAATTTGTTCGTAGTGGCGCCTGCCTGTCTAGTTCACTACCAATAGTCGTAGAGTTTTGTTGTGATTACGTAGGCTTTCCAGGTAATACATATTGCCACTTTTGCGATCTTCTTTGCAGTGGCTGCGCACTCAATCCATGTTTCTTCTGAAGATAAGCGTTGTAGCGACTGAGAATCTGTGTGAACAAGAATGAATCTGAGAGCCGTCTGATGTGTGTTTCCTATTCGAATCTGTTAGAAATGCACGCTTAGTAGTGCGCGTCGAACATTGCCAGCATCGGTAACTAAGCTAATGACCGCATAGAGAATTCTATTCTTCTTTCAATCGAATCACACCGCTCCTACCGCTTTCGTTGTGCATTTCGATGCGCACGAGGCAAAATAAATATTACCTTAAACAGCAATGCTAAATGTGTCAACGCTGAAGCTAATCGTAGACGCTTTAGCTCTACGGATCTGTTCTCATCATTGTGTTATTGACACACGCTTAATCACCTCACTTCATAGCCGTGAAAGGGTAAGCTAACTACACCATCGGTCGCCGTCTCACATTTGTTTCGTCCTTGTAACATTTTCGTATTAAACCGCTCCTCTTTATGGAATGGATATAATCACGATCCATATACAGATCTGTGTTCCTTTCAATCTTCCGCTGTAGAAAATTTTCAAGCAAGAACAAAGTAAAACATCATAGAATGAGTGTTTCAATCTTATAATTCCTATGTGCAGCGTTGTCGTCCAATGAGCACCATCATCTCGCATACTTGTCATGATTTTTGCAGCACATCGGCTACCACTGGTGTCACAGATTTCCCTGATATTCTTGCTCAAACCGAACAAGGTTGCACTGTTCTTATCGACGGAAACACTCTCAGGGAGCTGCTGAACTCATTCGAATCGCACGACGGCAAGCTCGATCTCATCCAAAACGTGATCCGACAGGTATGCAATCATGGAATGTCACTCGTAGCTAAGGATAAGATGAATTTTACAGCTAACAACATTGAAAGAGCGATTATCCAGTGAAGAACTAAGCAAAGAAGAAAAGGAGGAACAGGCAGACGCTTTCGTCAAGGAGGGCCGTACCTCTCAGGTTAGAGACTATTCGGACTGTTCTATTTTAGACTGCAAAAACCATCCGCGGTTGAGTACATTCTTGCGTGTATTGTCGCGTTATTTGCAGTTCATTGTTGATCACAGTAAATGGAATTGAACATGAGGAGCGACCGAATTTCGCGCTAGCGAAAGAAAATCCATGAAATTTCAGAAGGGCAAAATGAAATGTTAAGGTGAAGTTACCAGGCTGGAATGTCAAACACAAAAATTATCTATGAAATAAAAATCCTCGTAAACAATGAGCGAACATTGCAATATAAGTAGAGTGTGATTATTGGTTGGTAAAACACCCAATCGAGTCCAGTTCGTCGAATCACATGACCATCGCTACACAAACTATTTGAGATGAATATTGATGTGCTCCACCAAGAATAATGCACACAATGAAGCCAAAATTCTCAAATCGTCGTCATTCCTCTTTCGCTTCGCTTATTGTAACTCGGAGCGAATTACGTAATGCTACCGTAGCATTATGTGTCTTTTTTCATGGCGCCACTAGTGGCGCACGTCGTTGGCTATTGTTGCAGCTGGTGCGAGCGGCTTTCAACCAATGCATGCACGACGCCGTTTTTTCCACCGACATCATCTCCTTTTCGTTGTCATTCTCAGTCACATGCTGTTTTTCGTTCGTTCAGAAGATGCAGTCGGAAAGTTTTGATGACATACTGCTACGGCAACAGATGCTCATTCATCAGCAGAATCAGCAACGAATCCTAGCGATGATGGCGCAGCCGAACTTCTCTCTTCTCTTTCCCGGTGAGCTGGGTTGAAGCCATTGCAATGGTTCAACATTACGTTTAACTCAACTGATTTGTTGATTCGACACAGTTGCTTGTTAGCGTTCTCTTCTTTCTGACAGAAATTTTCTATCGTAACAAACCTAGCTCAGGAAATAACGAGACTACCGAATACAGTTCCAGTCCGTATTTGTCTGAGTAAAAGAAAGGAAAATTAGCAAAAAAACGAAACACTACAAGCGTATCCATTGAATGAAATCAATTTTCTTAGGGGCTCATTACGAGCACTTGCTAGGAAATGGAATCATTGGTACCAGTATGCCTTCACTACTTCAACAGAATTTGGTCGCCTCGTTAGCTGCGGCTACCCCGAAACCGAAGCCGGAAAAGATCGCCGACTGTCCTCTCAATCTTACAAAGGTATTATACAAAGGACAGTTCCGATATTCTGCTAACTTTTCAGGGGAACACTGTTACCTTTTCAGGTGAAAAACGATGAGATCAGTAAGCCAAGTCCTGTCATACCTTCGTTATCGACATCACCATTAACACCGTCAAATCTTCTTGGAAGAATTCCGTTCAATATGCCGCACACTTTCGCTTCCGACTGTAAGTTCTTGTTTGGGTTTTCGCACAATGGTTTTGAAAAACTCTGGAATGGAACCATGACAACCTGAAGCTGTTTGTTTGGTTTCGTGTGTTGCTGGTTGCCCAAACAACGCTTATCGAAACGGGGTCAACAAAGTTTACTTTACTAGTGTTAGAGATGAGTGTATCGTTCTGTGTAACCAGATACACAGGCATTTGGACAAGGATTCCGTAAGGTACATGATGTGCTTCAGCATCCGCGTTCACCAGCCATTCACCCGCTTCGTCTGGAAAGAGCACGCCAGGAAATGCCTCGCTTTTATCTTCAATGGAACCCCCAGCGACCGTTCGAACTCAGGCGAAGTCACCAAACCATATAAAGAGACCCATGAACGCATTCATGGTAGATTTTCAAATTTAATGAACTTAAATCTTGCAGGACTTCTTTGGACGAAATTCTATTTTCAGGTCTGGGCTCGCGACGAAAGGAGAAAAATTCTCAAGGCACACCCAGATATGCACAACAGTAATATCAGCAAAATTTTAGGTAAATTTCGAAAGCAGCAATTGGTCTGGTTAGTGGGCTATGTACACATGTAACAATCGAGATAATTAAGGTAACCGATGGAAATCGATGAGTAATTCGGAGAAGCAGCCCTATTACGAAGAACAGTCCCGCCTGAGCAAATTGCATATGGAGCAACATCCGGACTACCGTTATAGGTAGATACAACAGTACACAACCACACAGTGAAACATCTTTCGTATTGTTAGTTAATGATAAAATGCATAATTAAACAAATTATAGGCCTCGTCCGAAGCGAACTTGTCTGGTTGACGGGAAGAAAGTTCGCATAAATGAGTACAAGACACTAATGAAAAAAAAGGAACCAAGTTGGCCTGAAGACCAGTCCATATCTCCATCGTCACAGGTCAGATTGAAAATTCAAGCACTCAGCGAAATTTATACCTGGGTATAATGTTGCAGCTGGATTTCTCAAGCTTAACTGGAGCAGCGTTGCTGGCCGATTTCGCCCATCACCACCAATCACACATGCTACAAACAGCTGAATAGGTGTTCATCGTGTGATCACCTTGTCCTCCGTAGAACTGTTAGACGACATCCATACAGTCTACTACATATGTTTGTGCTTCTCCTCGATTAGAACGGCTTGCACTCACTGTTATCTTGATTGTTTTTCTTAGTTAAGTGTTGTATAGGATGGCCAGCCGACGAAATTTCTGGTCGTGTATACGTACACATGTATGTAACGCGCTTTCTTTCAGCATAATTATTCTGCACTCCCTCTTTCGATACAGAAGACGGTTTTCCCGATATTATTTTTGTACAAGCTGTATCTCGCATCAGACCCGTTACAGTTATACCTTCTATAACTTTATTTTGTAATTCGTTCGATATCCACTGTTTCACGAGGCTATAATTGATATGTTCATTCCGTTTTCTTCCTTCGATCGGTTACTGTTCCTGTTCCCCTTGCCTCCTTGGCTCCTTTGTTTCCTTCCTGTGTTATTGATATATTTAAATTTTGTGTCATTTTTCGCGGCAATTTCTTAGGATACATATATCTGCTCCTTAAAGATATGGTTCTTAAAGAATGTCGAGATACTTTGCTACCGTTTCATCATTTTCATGTGTACATTTGGAGCATATCAACGTTTTCATGTTCTTAATTTTATTTTCTTCGCTATTATATATTTAATTTAATTTTGAAAGTTTCCTCCTATATGATTTCGGCTTGTTATGACGTGATTGAAATTCCCCGTATTTTTTAGCGAACTAGTCTCGTCAGTGTTTGCGTTAATAGTCCCAGATTTTCTATTTAGCAAGTACAATAGTTATGAAGCGTACCGCTCCATTTAATAGCGAATGGTGACTACAACTTCCTATTGACATTGCACCTACCTTACCAGCACTTAATTATATTCGCCGTGTATTTGATCATTTCACTGACTTTATTAATAAATATGTTCATAAATGTTGTTCTCAAGACAAACAAATCTCCTCGTTAATCTTCTGACGTAGTCTTACCGACGGTTGTAGATACATGCATATGTATGCTGTGGCAGTTGAGTCACTATAAGAGTGTCTTCTTCTTTTGCACATAGTATCACAGAAAATATTTCGATTGCTGAATGACGTTTTACCGTTGCCACTGCCACATAGATCGAGTGATCCAATTGTAGTAAATTTCCAATAACTTCAGAAGTTTCTCTAACGTCGTTATTGCGTTGTTAAAAATGTATTTTCACGAGTCAGTTCAGAGCATCAAATCATCGAAAATGAAAGTCTGCTATTTATAATGTTGATTAGCTCTTTATTTTGCATCGCCGTCCTCGTTATTATGGCTGGAATCAACCTAGAGTAGGATATGGTAGGAAATTCACGCTAATGGACGGATGCCGGCGCTATTATAAATTTGCGTCTGGTATACGGTGAGGGTTAATAATGGATGTGGAGAGTCACGGAAGATGCACGATTAGATAGTAATCGACAAGGTGGAGGATTGATGCATGTAAGCATGCGTTGTCGACACCTGGACACGCAACAATCTCGTCAAAACAGCAGCCATCCCAGATGTTAGGGATACTGATGAATTTGTCAAACCACATACTCGATAAATGATCAGACTACAACTTGCCGCTATCGCAAACGGCCAAATGTTTACATACACGTTTATTTTCCTAATTTGCCATCTAAAAACATATTTAAAGTAAGTAGAAAAAGTAGTGGAAAAAAAGTTGAACAGTACTGTAAATATTCAACTGCGAAACTCTACTGACTCGTTATTTATTACTCATGTAGTAATTAATTATTTCGAATGAAGACACATGGTTGGAATGAGAATGGCGTTGCCTATATTTCACGTTCTAAAAAGCCCTCAAACCACAAATTCATCAGTTCTACGTGAACCTTATTTGGAAAGACCGCAGCGGTATACTACCGAAGGCGACCTCTAATTGTAAGACCGTCCTCTTTAATTATAAAACCAACCGTAGATTCAAGAAGAGAACTGAATTCGATCATCCTCATATAAAACACGATGATGAAGTGCCTCAGTGTGAAGTTGTTTTTGAGAGAAATTCGGTAGATAGAGATTCCCCATGCAGCTCCATAGTGAAGCATTATGTGCTTCTGCCATCTATGATGTTGACAACGATACGTTCTGAATTCAGATAACAAAAAATTGGGTCCATAAAATTGTTGGTTGTAGCAGCTATTACCTCGGTGATGTTATCAAATTGGGAGCCACTCTGAGGCCAAAGTTCAAAGTGGTGCGGTAGAGATATCTGAGTGATTTTATCTAAATTGTCTTTACAGTTTTGAACTTGTACCTTTCATTTTTAGGGTGTGACCTCCTTCATTTTTTACCAAAGAAGCGGACCACACATCGCGTCTGATTGTCGGGGCTTGCAGACTTTCGGCCTAAACCGATAGTTTCCTAACCCTAGTGATTCGAACCACCCTAACTTGTACGATGACTCATATCGGCCAAGTTACGTTTGACAAAGATTAAAAGCAATAGAACCGCTATTATTCTATTCTTTGCACCTGCCTAAACGAAGTGGCATTGTCGATGTTTAGTTATTTGCATACACTGCTCTCAACCCTCGCGCATAATGAAGCAATAGGTGTACCTCATTAATGTCGTGCAGAAAAATTGCCGATTACTCTGTTGTGGTATCACACCTATGGAGGGCAACGATGACAGAACTGAAGGTCGATGACAAAGAATGGTGTTAGAAACAAAAATGTTCGACGAGTTACATAGTCACAGTCGTGATATTTCAGCACATCAAACTTAAAGTGAATGAGGTGGAAACAGGTGAAAGCATACATCAAAGCTCAAGTGAAGCATTAGAAAACATATGAACACTTATAGTGCTAAATGATTCTGCAACGTTGGGTAGACCCACAATACATGGAACATGTCTACGATATCGATGTACCTTCTATTATAAAACACGCTCCAACGTCTGACTGCTGCAATGGCATTATGGTGCTGAACTAAAATTCGATGGCGTCAATTGACTCCTACTCCTTCTTGGTATCCATAATAGTGGCGAAAATTAATTTTGGCATAATCACCCAACAAAAATTGCTTCGCAATCCAGAAATGACGGACCACATGAATCCTTATGATGTCCTAAGCGAAAAAAAGCACAAACAATAAATTCAAGAAAAAATGGAACACAGCTTTAATTGAGACACAGCTGACTAATGAATTTACGAAAATGGCAATAGCGATATCCTCGAAAATATATTTCTAATCATAATCAAGAACAAGACGGAACCATATCCAGAAACTGTGTACAGAGTGATTTCGGTGAACTGACAGTCACAACACATGACGGTTGATGTACGCTCTATCACTAATATTTTAACTGCATAGAATGACACAAGGACGAGCAAGTGAAATGGAATAAAGTGAAAAATGAAGAGCACATAAAATGCGAAAGAGATTTTCATGAAGTGAAAAAGCCCAGAGGTGACATCGAGCTAGGGCAAAACAAACTCGCATCAACAAAACACATAATACGGGTACACTGATCACGCTGCTGACAATGATGATGATAAGGAGGAAGAGGATGATGAGTGCGAAATGATTACAATAGTAAACATTTATCACCAGTTATATTTGATCGAGAGCAAATTGGATAGAAAAAGAGAACAGTGTGTTCAGAACACTCGCTTCGAGATCGGGGCATTGAACTTCTTCAAAACAACCACAGAGATGGCACAACGATCATCATCACTACGCTGCTCATCCAACTAGCAGATGACGTATGCGGCGCCTGCACCGACTGAGTTTGTAGCCATTGTTCATACACGTAAGGCTCTTCCTTGACGTCGGTAATCGTCGTTGGAAACTCGTTAACGATGTTAATCTTCCAACCCATGTTGTAATTAGAATAACTCTGAAATGGAAACATATATTTGAACCAACGGACAGCTACATGCCCTATACCAAAGACCAGCTATTTTTTCGCTTGAATTTTTTTCTACAGACTGAGTAAGCATACAAACCTTTCATCTTTGTTCTACGGGACCAATTTGATTGAATCGCGTCGTTCTAAGCACTAACTTTCATGGTTTCAATTATCTGGCGGCAGGTGTATTACCACTGTCGAGACCAATTGTTTAACACGGAAGGGAGGGGGACGTACGACATTCGAACGACCACGACACTGGTTACTGACGACACACAACGATGTGAATGAAGAAGCGATGATCGGGTATAGAAGTGCAAATCGACGTGATTGTCGGCTAACGGCACATCTGAAAGTCTTGCTCTCCCTGTTGTCATGTTAATCAGTAGACCTATGCGTTGTCCGGAGCGGTGTAGAAACCAATTTTCAGATCTGCTATTGCGAAAAATCGCTCAATAGGGCAAATATACACTTAAGGAATCTCTTCAATTCTATTATAAGTGATCCCCGCCGCCGAACACTATCACTACTAGTTGGAAGACTTATATATTTGGAGATGCTAGGTTATTCGCAAAACACTGACATCGGACGGGTTCCCGTCCGATGTCAGTGTTTTGCGAATAACCTAGCATCCCCAAATATATAAGTCTTCCAACTAGTTCTTGTGTATAAACCGCTAAAACAAAAAGCGGAAATTAACAGACTAGTTTCGTGTTACTATCATTACTGTGAACAAAATAATAACTATGAAATATACAACAACTAAAGGGATCTTAATGGACAAAGACAGTCATTATAACCTGACCTGGTAGAACAACGTATCAGGAGTTTTTTCGTCGGGCGTAAACTGGAACAGAGTGGCCACCTTGTCTGTTTCGCACTTCAAATGCAAACTTTTACGAAATTCGGCGAAAGTTGAAAACTGTGATTCGTCGACGTTGTCTGAAATAATAAGAGAGTTACACGTACACGTGTTCAGCTGTCTTAACAAATAAATGCGGAATTGTCAAATACTTGGTAATGATACAGCGTATACCTATTTTCAGATGAAATACACCGTTTTTCAAATAGAATTCGACACTTTCCAAATAGAATTCAACACTTTTCAAATTGATTTCAACACCTTTCAATTGAATTCAACATTTTTCAAATAGAAATCAATAGTTTTCAAATTGAACACAACACTTTTCAAATTGAACGCAGCACTTTTCAAATAGAATTCAACACATTTCAAATTGATTTCAGCACTTTTCAAATTGATTTCAACACTTTTCAAATCAAATTCAATACTTTCCAATTCGCGTTACACGTCTGTTTAAAAAGACGACTGTATCGTCATTGAAGAACTTCTACAACGGATCCGTGACCAAAAAGAAATGGATGGATCTTGGCTAATCATGGACAACGCAAACCTTCACAAATCAAAAGGAATGCAAGCAATCATTGGACGTTCCTTCACCATGGAGTGTCTGTCGCCCTATTCTTACAAGCTCAATCCTGCAGAAAAAGTCTTCTCCAAAGTGAAGTCGACAGCAAAACGCCTTTTGAGCAATCCATCTGTGGAAGGGACACTAGTAGAGGTTATCGAAGATAGTGTTCGGTCAGTTACTCAGCAGGACAGCGCGTACTACGTTCTGCATATGATGACTAACATCACAGCTGCAAGTACTGAGCGAAGATTCAGTACTTGAATCACCCTCACGGTCTCGTAATGTTTTTTGTGGTCGCAAATTATTATTGTATTATTAGCTGTAATTCTGTTGTATTTATAGTTGTATTGTTGTATTTATAGTTGTACTATGTACACCCATCTTGTCCGTCTCGTAGACATAGCGTATTTTACCGAAGTAAGATGTTTTTTGAACACCAATTGGACTTTTTGACTTCGACCTTGAACAATGTTGCATAGCACGACGTAGTAGAATTATTTGGGCAATTGTGTAACAGTTTCTGGCATCCTGGATTGGATTGAAGCAAAGTAAGTATAAATGGGCAGTTTTTTTTTAAACAGTCGTGTAACGTGAACTGGAAAGCATTGAACTTGATTTGAAAAGTGTTGAAATCAATTTGAAAAGTGTTGAAATCAAATTGAAAAGTGTTGAATTCTATTTGAAAAGTGTTGTGTTCAATTTGAAAATTGTTGTGCTCGATTTGAAAAATATTGAATTCTATTTTAAAAATGTTGTATTCAATTGAAAAGTGTTGAAACCAATTTGAAAAGTGTTGAATTCTATTTGAAAAATGTTGTATTCAATTGAAAAGTGTTGAAACCAATTTGAAAAGTGTTGAACTCTATTTGGAAAGTATCGAATTCTATTTGGAAAACGTTGTATTTCACCTGAAAATGGTATATATCAGCTAAGGGAATTATTGATTAGAAAACAACGAAAACAAGCCTAAGCCATTTGTTGTATTCAGCTACCAGCTTCAATGGAGAAAAGCTACAGTAGTGTAGTTAACCATCCGCCATAACACTGTTCGCGACGATTGAAAGCGCCTATCTGTCGCTCGCATTACTCCTTTCAAGCCTAACCATTTTAAATATGAAAGAGATGGTTGGAATCAGGAAAGCACGATCTAGCTCCCTGTTTGCAGAGCAACTTGAATTTTCGAAAATTTGGAAATGGAAATGAGCGTTCATACGTACACCGGCCAGCTAGCGAGGTCGACCTCATTATCTAGGCCTTCCTAATTGCAACTTCTCCGGATCGTCAACCTCACCTGAAGCATGTTCTCTGTTTCCTATATTCAAAAATACACTTCAAATTCAAATTTTATGAAGTACTGAAAAAATTTGTTGCGATTCAGTGAAGAGTAGCCGTAGCCGGTGCAATTAGGAATGAAATGAGGTTGACCTCGTTAGCTCACCGTTATTGATAGGTCAATGAACGCTCAATTCGATTGCAAAATTTCCAAAAATTCTAATTGATTCGTAAACCGATAGCTAGAATATGCATGTGCATGCATGTGATTCCGAGCATGGATTTTATATCAAAAATGGTTCGCTTGAAAAGAATTATGGCGAAGCGACAGATAGATGGTTTCAACCGTCGCGGACACGGACAGCGATTTGATTTGATTTGATTACCGGCGATACTGTTGATCTGACGACGTTTTCAAGTTTAGTTCACATTTCAATGAAAAATCCATTGGATGATTCCGTAAGAGCGGATTTGCTTTCATCATGAAATCTCCTCTTTTGTTCGTACAGTACTGGACGCACCGCAACGATGAAGGACGGTAGCGTCGCCCCGGAGCGCCGAAACCCGCCGTTTTCAAACAACTTTTTTAAATCGGTTATTTGCAAAAATAAGTATATATTCGAGCTTAGCAGCTTAAGCTCTATCCCTCCATATACACTTTTCTCAAGTTCGTGAAACTTGTTTTCAGTCGATTTTTGTGACCCCTCGATTTTCGGATACCGTTGCCGCTTCGGTCCCTCGGTTGGTGACTCACCACCGACTAGGCTCCGCCCCCTCATCGCCGAATATAAATATGCGGCGCTCGTTGCGCCGACTAGGCTCCGCCTCCTCCTCGCCGCCTATAAATTCGCGGCGCGTCCTTCCCAAGCTTGGAGTAGGGGGCCCACGGGGTGGCTCGAAGGTGCTACGACGCGTGGCCCCCGTTGGGCATGGGGCGCAAATACACTGCGGTTGAGTCCGCCCGAGTCACCACGCGTGGACACCGAAACGGCGCATTTCGGCGCTCCGGAGCGCCGCTACCGCCGTTTTATCGTTGCGGCGTGCCCGGCACTGTAGTCCTCCTTTTTCTTGATAAGCGCGCACGGCAGAATCTTGTATGAAACTGTTTTCCTTCGCAGCAAAGTGATAACGCGGAACGCTGATCAGCAAAGATAATGTTTCCTCTTCCAAATAGGAGTATTGTTACCCAAACCAAAAGACCGATCGAAGATCTGCACACAACACTTTCACAGTGCCACGAAGGCATGCCTGAACCTCTTTCGAAAAGACACTGCTTCTACGTTGGAAATTCACAGAATTGTAGTTCGAAGGACATCATTGTTCTTGTAATCAACAGATTGTTCAAAAACCAGAAGCAACCAAGTTTAACGTGCAATGGATGTAGGGAACAATTAAAATTACGAGCAACTAACCGTCATTTGACCACAGACACAGCCGTCCAGCTGCTCGTGAAGGATCAGAACCGGAATATATTGTAACTTGCTGAAAAGCTTGGCGATTATAGAATATTGGCGACAATAAATCCTTTGTATCATGTGAGGTCATGTAAGGTTTCGCTTTACTTATTCAGAAGACCCTAGAACAAATGTTATTACCTCCTTTTCTTCGTTGCTTAGCTTCCCGTAGCCGCCAAATTGATCATCGGAAATGTAGAGAGGATTATAGAGGTCGGATGACGATTTATCGCTACCGCCTTCGACTCTAAAATAGCCTGACGTTACGGATAAATGCAATAAATTATAAAAAAAGTTGGAGTGAGAGTACAAATGTACATTACTCCAGTGCGTATCATAATTTTAGACAGTAAAGCTCTCGTCTCGTTCAAGGAATTTGTGGATTATTCGAACTTTCCACAAATAAGCTAACAGTTCCCGAAAACGTCACTCTAAAAAGCCGTTTCTATAGGCTCTCTTCGATTTTATAACAGAATGTTACGGGCGACGTTGGTAGACCACTTCATCGTAATTTTTAGCAATCGTAGAAAGTGTACCCGATAGGCTCTATTGAATCGAAGTCTAGACTAAACAATATCCGTTTAGAAGTTCAAGAAATATGAACTAACGAAATAGAATTTGTCAAGGCAAGGGGGCCATGTAAATATGGAATGCACTACAGCAGTACGTTTTAGTAGGCTACTAGAGCAAGAGAAGTAAAACCCACATAAATGTATAGGTGACACCACGCCTCAAATATAGATCAGCTAGAACACCGTTCACATACCACACGTACTTC
The DNA here is from genome assembly GCA_030553155.1 of Nippostrongylus brasiliensis. Classification (NCBI taxonomy): domain Eukaryota; kingdom Metazoa; phylum Nematoda; class Chromadorea; order Rhabditida; family Heligmosomidae; genus Nippostrongylus; species Nippostrongylus brasiliensis. The sequence goes on from CP130737.1 coordinate 27,910,707, forward strand.
GCTGGCCGCGCTCTGGCCATCGACTGTAAGACAATCAGTTTCACGAAATCTTAACACACTTTCTAGATCTAATCAGATGCAGACCTGGTAGCCTTTCCTACCGCCTGGGACTCCTAACTGGAAAGTGAAATTTCGACGATTTTCGTTCCCCAGTAGCGACGTCACTGGCCATCCATGAATTGTTGTTGCAATATCGTCAATCTAAATTCATACATTATAAATGCGCAACTCAAACGAAACGTCCTTGAGAACTTAATGCGTGCTACGTTCGATGTGAACGTTAAATAAAGATGTTATGCTCCCAGAATGACTTTTATGCTCCTTAATATCACTATATCGGTTCAGTGACAAGATGAAGTTGCCACCTTTTATTTCTCTATGCTTCTCTTTATTTCTTTATTTCTCTATGACTTCACTTTGAAACGAATTTCGAACGTTCTCTTCTTTTCGTTCACCACAAATCATGGGATTTCAACTTCAAATGTGGTTTTTAACATTTCTCTGGGAAACAGTAGTCGATACATTGTTGAGAAAGCTTACGAACTGTAGTCTAGCTGAGCATGTACACATGCATACATACATACGTTCACATGTACATGTGCATATATGCACGTACATATGTGCGCATACATGTGTATTGAACACCCGTAAGAACGAAACAGAGCTCTTACGGTAGAGTACTGGGAACATTACTGTATAGTGAAATGGAATGGTGTTCTGGTCCCACTGAAACTCGTTATCACCCTCATGCCATCAAAACGGAATGCCACTCAGGAACCAAAACTTCTGCTAGCACGACTCCTTGAGAAGCAATCAACGTCGTGTTCGTTTGTGTTGGTGTTTTTAGTATTCCACTTCGTGCGTGTGCACTGGAATGACAAGATAGTATCAGACATGACCTTGAAGCCTTTGTAGCTTCACAACTAGTCGTCCATCAAAGATCTCATTGCGTAATCGAGTGTCGACATAATGAGCATTTGGACACGAACAACTCACCCGTCGTTGAGTCGGCACATAAGGCGGAATTCGTGAAGAGATGTTCGAGATAGCCACATGACCGAAGTCGACGCGGAACTTGTAGCAATAGATGGCCAACCAGTCAATATGCAGGACGTCGTAGTCGGACGGCAGATCGATGATCAGATCGTGTCCCCCACGATATCGTTCGTTCATCGCTGTGATCCTGAAAGTTATTTTCATAGCAGTGAATCACAAGGTAACGTTTGACAAAAATTTGAAATGGATCAGCCACGCTGCACAACTCACATTATACTCGCAGTGAGGAATACGTTTAGGAAACGAGAAACGCTTCGCCATTTCAACTTCATTTTAACACCCACAATATTGAGAAGCATGGTGTGGAAGGGATATGAAGATATCGTATGACGACTGAGCTCCTTGATTTGTGATCAAGCTCATGAACAGCAAAGGGTTTCTAACGCGCAAACGAAGTAAAGGACGGTTAACGGCGGAGATCGATCAAAGACTGGTGAAGAGCCACGAGCATTCTGGTCGACGTTGTAGCCAAAATAGTCGTAGTGAAATGCAATCAAATGCCAGACACTGATGTCACCTTCAGCTGATGTTCGTCGTGAATAGAGTGTAGCTGTTATCAACTAGCGCAGATAGACACATGCGCTTCACATGTGAAACCGATTCTCGTTAATGTGTTCACCTTCTCCTTCACGTAACTTCGAAAAACTGCTTTATCTACGATGGTCACATCACACATTGCTGCTACATAGTTGCACGCCTTCGCAAATCGATTAATTTTTCGAGCAGTTTGTTTATCTAATGAGTTTTTAATCACGTAATTATTAAGCGGGATCTGCTCAAACACCAACTTGCAGCGTCCTTATTCTGATCACACGGATACTGCATCTCATACCTCCTTGTAAGGGTGGTAGAATCCGGCAGTTTTACTTTGCTAAATACCGCGACTTTCTGGATCCGCGATGGAGAACGCTGCGTTTAGCGGATTTCAATCGTTACTATCAGTTTTCCATGAAGTACACATGAGAATTGTAAAAAAATCACATTCCTTCGATAAGCAATCAGCCTTTCTGTGAAAAAAACCTCGCGAATTCGATCAAATGCACGCTGTGCAGTTTAGGTACACAAATCGTTCCTTTTGAAAATCGTTTACAAGATATGTCGCAGTTATTTGCAAGTCTGCCCTTAAATATGCAGCTTAAGGCGTTCTACTGTCCATATCAGAGCAGCGAACGCATAAGAGGTGTGAAACATCAAGTTCGCACAACAGAGACTTAGTTCACGGTCTTTACTCGAACTCGCTGTAACAATGGCTGCTTACACAGGATTGCCCATGGACAACAACACAAACGGTTCCGTTTCGCAAAGATCGATGAAGGCTGTCTGAGAGAATATACTCCGCGGAAAACGCGGGATTATATGTAGTAGAATAGACACTTACAATTCCGCTGTGTCACGGCCACGAATCGGCACTTTTACTCCAGCATCGTGAGCGACATTTGGACCACGTCCAACGAAGAAGTAGCCATCTAAATCAAGTTCGCTAAATCTCGAGAACAAGCTAGTTATTGGAACTGGTACATTTTAGATATGTTTTCCCTTTTCAGAAAACATTGCTTCTCACCAGGAGCTTTGTCGGCGTCAAAAGTGAAGCCGAAGATTTTTATTGTCCTCTTATCCATTATGAGGATAGGACCCGAACCAACGGAGTACCTAGAAATACGCAGAGAATATTATCAAATCATCAAAAGAAAAATGTGAGTCATCTTATTCCACGCGCCTGCTCCCTTTCAGTTCGCTCGCTAAAAACTGTGGTCGAGGTATGATAACATTCTCAGGAATGACGATAGAGCCGAAATTGTGCTAAAATATCGGTTTTGTCATTTCAAACTGGAATTCATTTGCAAGCTGTACTTCATACCTCGTATTTGTAGCAGAAGAGCGAAAAGCTTTTGAAGTTGACAATTTTGTGCCTTCCCGGTAGAGTCAGCACGACTTGTTCAACGTTGTCGTATTTCCCAAGTGGGGTTATTCTATGAATGCAAATGTTGAACGATATACATTCGCACACATGCTAAGTACTGACTTTTTCAAATTATTCCGTAAAATGTGTAGCTCTATCACAGATAGCGATTTAGATGCTCGACAACAATTACCCGTATTCGAGTGATGGAATTTTAACTCCGTCGTGGGTCGGGCTCTCCTTACGATCCATCCAGAAGTAGAGGTCTGTAACAGAATGCACTTTTTTTATATTTGGATCATCGTATCCTCTCCTCCATGCTCTTCAAATCTCAACTCCGTGAGCGCCTGAGCTTTACGATTGTTTCATGTAAAAAACGGTAGCTTATTATAACTAGAGCGTTCCGCCACTTCAAAGGCCCTGTCAATTAATCATTTCCTACATCTGCATATCCTGCAAGCGACAAATGCTTCAGAAAATTTTCGTTGAACCGTGAGAACAGGTGAGTAGGCACAGATTATACTTTTGAATAACTTCAGTGCTCCTTCCACGCACAATCTGTACTTGCAATACAATCAGGAACAAGTAAAATCGTGATCATTGGTACGTTTTTCATGTAGGACACACACTGCAATGTATATACTGGGACAAACACTGTAATGTACTGTGAAACCTCCGATTTAACACATTTTAATCATCGAGCGGTTAAGCACGATGCGGTTCTGATGCATTTGTATATGTACCGAACACAGTGGTACCACTATGTAACGCCTTCCTGCAGAGAACCATTAAAAACATATGCGTGAAAGACTGTCGACATGGTGATAGAAACATTTCTTGTTACGTTCTGAGATAGCTTCAGCCACGAAATTTTTCCCTTCTTCAGGTTTCTGAGGCAATGGGGAGAAGTGGGGCTCATCAGAAGTGGTCTCTGGAAAGTGTATTGGATGTGCTACAGACTGAATATCCCTCCCAGATCTCCTTACGTGTCAGTTTTCGACAGTCGGACTCTTCAGCGATACTCAGGTATCGCACTCCGTCCTGCTTTCCCTTAGGTTTTTGTTCAGCTTAGTTGATTGACTTATATATTTGTGACAAAAAGCGGCAAATAGCAGAATAGCTCAGCTTAGTATTTACAAAGACAACAACAAATTCAACCGCAAAGCCCAAGGCCAGGCAAACCGAAAAGCAAAAATCAAGCGATGGAATGGGAGTGGTTCCATTCGCATGACAACGAGTGATATTGCCGAATACCGATCACTAAACTTTTCCTATGAATAAATATGCACGTCCATTGACAGGGCCTTTTGTAATGTTCGGAAGAATTTTGAAGAGGACTTGCAACTTCTTGCTGGAGTACATACCATACCGCATTGTCACTCTATCCTCATTAGAGACGAATTGGTAGGGTGAAGCACACGTTGACCTAGGCGTTCTTCTGACGCCGGGAACAATACCGTCAAGTGGCATAGTGAGGTGTGGCCCTTTGTTCTCACTTCCACCTAACTCCCGCATTCTCGAGTGTCCGTAAACGCGACCTCGAATCAAAGGTCTACACCGCCGCTACTTTTGACGCACTATGCGACACCTACCTCTACCAAACAAAACGGATACCCTTTACATCATTTTCACACGGCTGTAGCCCACACAACAATCAGCATCATTCGGCAACAGTCTAATGACTGACGAAGATGCTACAAAGTACCGAGCTGGACGACATTTACACAGGGGAAAAACCAAAAGTTCGGTTCGAATATGCTGAAGCTAAACTTTCAACTAGACCCTTTGATGATAGATTCATCACAACGAGATGACGTGACGACTTCCGTAAGTAAAAGTAAAAGTAAAAACGGCGCTTAGCCTCCGTGGTTAAGCTTTTCGGCTTAGTAGCAACTCAAAAAAGTCGTCAAATCAAGAACTCCTTCATATTTGTGTACGGCAAACGATGGTTATCCTTTACCATCCCCTTCGAAAATGGGTTAGGTATGATTACCAATTACGATCCACTCGTGCTTCCAGTTCCGCTGTTGAACGAGCTGCTTATCGGATTTGGTGAAACAGTGAAAGTGGGATCGGCAGATGTTACGCTGTCAACATCGGACCATTGCTATTTCTCAAGTAAATAATCATCGAACAGTTACAACGAAGAGCCTGGTGACTATGAAATGAATTACACAGAAGCCGAACCAAGTGCTTTTGGTCATGTGGAAGTTGTCAGCAGCTTCATAATGCTTTTCGAAGGAAAGGTGAAGCACATTTAAGGAAAAAATCGTCTTGACGTTTCCACAAGCTATGCGAAACGCCGATATGAAACGATTTTCGGAGCACGTACCTGGTGCGTTACCATTGTAGGTGAAGTTGACAATTTGCAACGTTGTGTCATTCACTACGAACAGCTTTCCCTTGACATCGCCATCTGCCAAATTTGGCAGCTCGCCAATAAACGTTCCATAATCCGGATCGAATGAATTTATTTCGTCAGCGAATACTGCAAATTTGTCAGTTCAAAAGAGCCCTTTCTGAATTTTCAGAGTTCAATAGGTACTTAAAAGAAGCGGGAATTGTGAGAGAGACTTAGTGAAAAACACGCTTACCTGCTATTTCGGCTGTGATCAAAATCAATGTCCTGAGCAGCATTCTATCCTGGAATTTCAGCGCTGTTAGAGTTACAAAACAGTTCAAAGTACCTTCAGAGCTCAAGAAACCCACTAGAATGTAACAGTGTTAATAGCGGATGTTCACTACAAAGATTTACATTGAAATCGTATGAAATAAATTCAATATTTCCTGATCGGCATCTCACGGAAATAGTGTAGCCTGATTAAGATGACATGAAACTGCATTCAAATAAGACTTGAAGTGTATCAATTCTAAACAACGAAACGCATGAAAAAAGAACGGACGGAAGAACGTACGTACATATCTACAGTTCTGATGTATTCAAAGGGTTGTGCTCTTTCGCGATCAATGAAAACATTTATAACAATACCTCATAGAATTCTTTGAAGCTGTGAAGCAACCACATCGAAAAAAACTTGGATGATGAATTTCCAGGAAGAAATACGCTAGAGTTAAGTGCGATAGTGCTAGGCAAAACGGGTATTGGTACGGCGGCAACAGCGTTAATCACCGACTGCACACAGAAGACAATTAAATCTACCAAAATCCCTAAGGGCACAAGACTGACGCTTGGTCTCTAGCGTGGGTTGATGGCCATGTTGTAGTCTCCGAACGATGTTGTGACACACAGCACAACATACGCATACTGTCAGACTGAAAGCACCTAATCCTCGTCCACTACACTTCTCCTCCTCTCCGTCTCATGAGACTACTTCAGAAGAGTAATTGGGACAGCTTAGATGTATTGAGCACGAATAATGAACATATGCTTTGCGTTCTGCAGCTCATATGTCATGGCTGCGAAATTGTCACTAAGATGTGACACTTAATCACAGCGGGTGACTATAATCGTGTGTGACCTTGATGCTGCTGCTCTATCTATCTTGCCGTGTTTCCATCCATTTCTAGGAAACATGAATTTTGTCACATATTCGAACACTCACATCAAATCAAAGAAATAAGAAACGGGGCGCTATGTAGAAGTGAATATCCGAATACCGTCCGAACGAATTTTCAGCATCTTTGTAAAGCAATGAAAATATTTGTAGAAATACCTTTCGTGACAGTTGAAGAGGTTACTCAGAAACCGGAAAATTCACCCCTAGTCTGAAATCTTTTCTGAAAGACTGTAAAGGGTTATTCCAACGAATGTCAGTGGTTTTCAAGATTATTGCAACTAACGTCAGTGAAAAGGCTCATGCGAGAAACGGTATCCTCCTAAAACCAATGGAGTCGAGAAGAACAGTTCTCTGTCCTGTCCAATATGAATAACTGCCACTCTCACTATTGCATTCCATCAAGCTTTTGCATACATAAGATGAAAAGTCAACGATTCGTTAGTGAGTGGCATCAATGTGAAAGACTCGAGAAGAAATTCGTATCACCGCATAAATAAGTCAAGTGGCTCGTGAAGTGCAAACGAAAAGACCACAGAAGGCCGCAGTCAAGACTGCAAGTCTAGGCGCTTTCCAAAGGTATCAAGTGGATATTTGACCCAATATTAATGATATAGTGCCACCTGAATCAATCGGCATATGATGTGGAGCAAATGAGGTCAAGTGACCCAACATTGAATGCCGGGCTAGGACAAAAATATTTTGAAGCTTCACTGCATTTGATCTAGAAGTAAGACTGCTCACTTCTGCTATTTTGTGGCACTTATTTAACGATTACGATGAACGGCACGATCGACTGGAAAAAGAGATCATTGAAAAACAGTTGATCGGCAGCAGTAATAACATACTGCTAATTAAATTCAGAAAATAAAAATGCAGTCACTATGTATGAACATTACCTGTGTTACCCTGCGCAACTTGATTTTGTTTCCAGTGCTTATTTTTGGAATGAAACTTACACAGCTAGTATTTACGTGGTTCAAGTGAAGTTTAACTTTTGAATTGTTTCTGAAATTTTTCAGAATCAAACCAAAATCTTAGTGAGGCACCCAAACAAACAGTAGCGAGGCGATAGACAGGGTGGGAGGCGTAAATCACGCAGTGCATAAGCGTTAACCTCTTGAGACCGTCCACTTCGTCCTCCGAATTCCTCTTTACGTCGCATTATGTAGTAGAGCCATAATGCCATCAAACTACACAACACTCGAAATCGCCACGCATCGGCTCTTCAGATTCATTAGCGACGTCGATTTGGAGAGTAATCGAATGGCTCCAGAAACTCCCATAAATTACGGAGTTCGAAAATCTTATCCCATTTTCTAGGAAACCCGTTGTGACGAAGAGAAATATCCTAGAATCTTGGATTTTCAGGGATTTGCGTACTCTACAACCATCTATCCTTTCACTGAATGGTGGTTCATTGATGTGTTCTTTTTCTGCTTGTGGATACTTAGAGCACATCTTCATCTGACAATAGGAAAGATACCCTGTCCTGGAAAATACAGTAGCGGTCAAAAAGATATGTCACTTTTCATTTTCATTCAAAAATAGCTCAAATCGAAAAGGACCTGATACCAAATAGTAGTTCTGTATGTATCGACATATTTTCAAATAGAGTTGTCAAAACTATTGATTGGTATCAGGTTCTTTTCCATTTGAGCTATTTTTGAGTGAAAATGATAAGTGACATATCTTTTGACCGTTTCTGTATGTAGCTAACAGTCCCATCCTCGTGTGCTTAATATCTTACTCCCATTAACTTAGTTTTTTTTCGTTTCTGTATTGCTTTACCCCACTACGCATGACCTAATGACTGCACTTTCCTGGAGCCGTCCGTTTGGCACCATTCTAGACATCTATGCGACTAAAGCATGTTTGTTCAGCTTACGTCTCGGTGATGCCGCTTTCTTCATTGGCTAGGAGATTGAATATAAATATACATTCAAAAAGCTACTCCCTAAAATACTGTTTCGATCTGCATGGGGCTACGCATGAAGCAAGAAGAAAACGAACTGTGAAGGAGATACCAGAAACGTATTCTAACGATGAGTCATTTCAATTCACCAGAAGTCGAACGTTGAACGTGTATCATTTGTGAGACAAGAATGTAGAGGAAAAATTGCTCGAGTACTGCGAAGCGAAAATTGTTGTGAGTTAACACGAGAAGCACATAAGTAACATTAGGCAAAGCTGAGGAACAATTACAGTCGGGAATAGGATACAATTCCAACAATTATCGAGAACAGGTGATCAGTCCATTAGGTGCGAACAAAGGATGCTAGAATGAGTGCGGAACAGGAACGACACACACACATACACACACACATACACATCATACACACATCCACACATGCGGGTTAGATGCGATGATGACCACCGATGTGGAGTGGGGAGGCTAAGGGCGGGAGCTGCGTGTGCTGTGCCGCCGCCGACCTCGCCTCCGTGAACAATAATGAAACGATGGAGATGTTGAGAACGATTAGATGACTTAAGACACGACAAAATCCATTCACACACACACAGTCATTCTTCCGCACACGCGTTTAATACGTGATTTAGAGAGATACGTCTTCCTTCTTGTCGACACTTTCTACAACAGAAATTGGCGTGAACCAAAATGTACTGCTCAAAAAGAACTGTGCGCCCAACTTGTAGCCTGTTCAGAATATTTCCTTTTGGAACATGTTCCTATTTCTGCGTACGATGTCGGAGTCGTCAAGAATTTTCTCCATCTCACATCGTTAAAGAAATAGAAATGACACGAACACGACTTTCGTACCTGTAGCATTGAGTAAAAGCCGTCATTGTTGTGACAAAGTAATGCAGAAAATTATAGGATTTCGCCGCCATGTAGAACAACATAGTTAAAATTGCTGAGCAAAACGCTAGCGAAATAGAAATTGGTGAAATCCCAGGGTTAGCTTCGAACTCATGCCCACCCTTGTGCAACCTCACGTCTACTCTGAAATGAACAAGAATAGCACCGCGATTTTGTTGCTGCCTGAGTTCCATGAATACGTTAAAAATTCTGAGATCCAACATCAAGCTGCTACAATAGTTTGTGTGAACATTGACGTATGTTGAGCAAGTTCAGCCAATACTGCTCGCTATTTCATTACCATGTGCTGGTAGGTAACGTTCAGAACGAACAATAATATTTCAACGATCCATTGAAGTGAACTTGTAGTGTCAAATAGTCTTTGGTGGGATAATCTCACACGTTTCTGGCTTTCCAGGCTCCGACGAAGGCGAGTAGGCCGAAACGTCAGCCGAATAAAACCTGTACTATCTTGGCCAGCTTCACAATTCGAATCGAAACAGTATCATCACAATGCCAAGATTAATAGAGAGTCGGACGTGGAAGAACAATACTCATTTTATGAGAAGCGACGTTGAAGAATAGCACAGAGTGGTAGAAGACCTCACAGAAATCACTATGGCGGACGTACATATCGCCTGACGAAAAGAGCGACACTTTCGAAACCAGTTACCATCTGGATATCCCATCACTGCAAGCGGATATCGTGGTCAGCAGCGCGACGACCGAGAGCTGCTTCACGCTTTCTACGGGTCACCATCGGCGATCCACGGGTAAACAAACGAAATGGACGCAAGCGTTGCCTCAACTACATCTATACAAACACCTCAAGGACCTGCACACACACACACAAGCTCAGACACAGAGATATAGACTCTCCAGTCCGATATGCCAAGCTATCACATACAAACACACACACGCATAGACTGGTCTGCACCTGTCCCCAGGTATAGTATTTGTTCGTCGGTTCCTCCCAAGCTGACGGTCTATGGTGAAATTGCGGCTATATCTAATCACACAATGTCAGATCAGAAAAAAAAAACGGAAAAAGAGCTAGAGGCTCCCGTTCAAAAACTTAATTGTCTGTCTAACCGTTCATCAAACCTGTTGCTCTCTATTTATTCTCCCCTATAATGCAGGCGTAGCTCTCGACTTATCTTATCGCTGCGTATGAAGCAATCTCAAACAATTGCAGGTAATCGGTCAATAGCGGAACGTATAATTATAGAATAATGATGAACACGATGATCCTTACTTGGATTAGATAAGCATCTGAGTGAAAGCCTACATCCGCACTCGAGGAGCTGTACGGTGTACCGGCTTTAGGTTTAGCGGGCTCGGGTAATAACGAGCTTTACGCCGTAGGCAAAATTGCACTCAAAAGGAACAGCCGGTAATTACGTCGCATTTCACTCATTAGCAACAATTAACGGTATGGCCAATTGGATGAATAGTTGGTGAACTGGAGAGTACTCGTCACATTCCGATATTTTGTAGAATGATCGAGATTTTGCTCGAATGTGAATTTCACAAGAGCGGAAAGAGAGATTCAAAATTATATACTCCTACACCAAACGTATGCAGAAAAGAGCTAGATGACACGATGGCGATTTATGAGTTCAGTGGTATTAGAGGCGACGGAGTGCTTGAAATCCAGTTATGCGACGGATCTACGCTAATCTTAGCAAAACGGGCAGAGACGCGAAAGATGATCTCGCGAAAAGAAGTGGAACAATTAACCAGTCAAGATGCAAACTCCTTACTCTAGTAGTGGAATTCTACTAAACCAATTTGACACGATTCCACTCAGAACATTAAGCTTCATGCAACAACTGACGTCGTCATCAGGCGTCCACTCAACACAATTCATCTGATCGTCGAAAGTCAACGGTATGAAAATGAGTTCTTCAGCCTTAATAGAAGGCTGTATGGCGTAAACTGAGTCCTGAGAAACTACTATCGTCATGCAGTCGTTTATTAGGAGATACAGAAAAATGAGAGTAGTAATAATTTTTGTATTTCTGACAAAGTCAGACCTCGTATAGAGATTGCATGGAAAACCATGATACAGATGAAGAGCAACGATGTCAGTCCACAGCCACTATATATCTTTGCGATGAGATAATCCAGGATTTGCATATTATTGTCGCGGTGCTAGAGATGACTTGCCATCTGCACCGAGTGCAATCTCGTCACTCGTCACCCTGTTATCGCTTCAGTCCTCACCAGCCGGGCATTATACGCATGGTAGCCAGACATCATAGTCAGGCATCACCAGTCCGTCATTCGGATGTTCATCTAACGGCAGCTAATATCATCAAAGATCCAGCTTCTGTCGTTCCTCTTGACGCATTTCATTACGTCGGATAAGAACAGGTAATTGCGCCTGAGTGCAACCTCGCACACATACAACATCGTTCGAGAAGGCTACACTAGCGCGGGTAATATTCAGATAATGTGTTGCCTGAAAATCAGGATAAGCACAAAAAATAGAGAGGGATACGGAAACGATGCCCAACGGCTAACATTACTTTTTTTAATGTTTTGAAAAAGAGTAAAGGAAAGAACACGATACGGGACAACGGCGTCCACCCTAATCATAGAGGAATTTACATAAAGCGGACAAAAAACGGTTTATATCAGGTGTGTTGGATCGATGGGCGTGCAAAGTGATGCTGAACCGGCTCTCGATAGCATCTACAGCGTAGAAAACCATTGCAGACGAAGGATAGAGCGGAAAGAAATCCGCTTAAAGTCGCATTTTCAAATCTCTAGCACCATTATCTGAAGCAAATAGCCACTATGATCTCTGAGGAAATACGGAGCGAATCTCATTGTAACGAGAGAGATGCGACGATGGCTTTATGTTTATGTGATCGCCGTAACGATACAGCTGCGTAGCAGAATCAGTGCAGCAGCTTGTAAAATGAAGTCGTGGGGGTTGAAAAAGGGAGGGAGAAAATTTTTGCGCATTAATTACAGAACAGTTTAAAAGTACATGACCGATAAGCGATCTCAAGGAAGATGCAAGACAAGAACATAAAGCTTGAACTGTTATTTACTTTCAGAAGCAAGGAAACAACAACAAATTTTGTGTATTTGGGAAGGCTCGTTGTCAGGGCTTTTAGAGCTCCCAGTGGAGAGCGCAGTGAAAGCAAAACAGTCTACGAACAGTCTGAATTCCATTGCGTTGGGGCCAATGCTCCATTAATATTGCGGTAATTTTACCGACTGATTTGCCCGTGCAAGGTGCATAAGGAACGAGTGTTCGAGGCGATTTGTCAAATGTGGCTTGAAATCACGCATGCTGAATCAGACTAGTCCACGTTCGCTGGCGCGGTGTCCTCATTTCAAAAGAAAAAAATCCTAGTAAGCGTGTGCGAGATCGGAAACTTTTGAAGAAAAGAAGGGAAGTGGAAACATCTGACTCAGAAAGCACGCAGAGTAGCATCCAGGACGATCTGATATTACAAAAAATCGCCATGGCATTGTTGCATGTACTGTAAGTAAAGCACCACTGCAATCTCGACAGCGCAACGTCTCGAGTAATACGTGGCTCCAGAAAAGTAGCAGCTTGGGATACTCAACGAATTAGATGGAACCGCAAGTATCCCTAATGCTACCGTTTACTCCAACATTTCACGTAAGCGATTCGATATGACAACATCAAACGATGCGCCGGCATTCGACCGTGGCTGTCCGATTTTATTGCACAGGAAAAATTAGGTCAACCCTGAAAACAAGACAGTTGACATCCGTCAAGGTGTAATAGTGCTCATCAGAACTTATCCACCGGATAAGTGAGTGTTTTAGGAGAACAGTGGAAAGGAAATCGAGATATTCACTTCGATTAAGCGATCAGTGTAGACAGCAGAAAAAAAGGAACACAAGATGAGATCCAACATCTGGAATAATGATATCAGCCGAAATATCTTAATGCTTGAACCCAACTACTACCAAAAATCGATTCTTTCTCGTTAGACAGTGTGATATCGTATCGTGTCAATAGTATATATCGATATCGTATCAATAGTGACATCGACCGGAATACTACTAAGCTTAAATCCAACTACTTCTGGAAATCGATTTTTTCTCGTGAGTCGACAGATCGAAGTAGGCGCCTCTCCACTTTGTGCGTGTGAGAGGAATTAGAAAGCGAATTCGAGCCGCAGCCGGTTTAGGGCCCAGAATTCTATCGCTTCGCTGTGGTCAGGCAAGTCGTCACGTTTTGCCCTATTCCGCTTCCAGTTACAAGTACTTTTCTGTGGCTTTTCTCGTATTGAAAAGTTGCTAATCCAGCATCAACCACAATTCAACTATTGTACGCAAATGTCCACTGATAACATTGTCACCATGATAACATACTTCAGATTTAATCTAGAAAGATATCAGGACCGAAGTGGTTATCCACAGCCACCATGTCGCAACCGTCAGGCCATATTCTTTATGAATTTGTTGGAGCTGGTCAGATTCTTGCGTCAAATCTGAGAATGGATGCTATTGTAGGACAATGTCAGCAGGATATCGCTACCTAATGTCCTTTACACACGCCTCACGCCTCCAAAAGGTGTGACAGTAGCCGCATAAGAGTTGTGGGAATGGTCAGAAAATGTTTATGGAAAGTCGACATGGATCGCATTTGTGACTGACTGGTGGTGTGGGTCAGTCAAGTGGCGCAGGCGGTGTTCGTGGTGGTGGTGATCGTTGTTGGTATGGGATTTACGTGCGATACGCTCTGCGTACGAACGAAGACATCGTCGTCGTCGTCGTCGTCTCGAAGGCCGACAGCAAGCCAGTTCAGTTGAATGAATGAATGAATGAATGAATCATCGCTATTGCGACACACATTCGACATCAAGAACTAGTCGGTGCTCCGATTTATCCACGCATTTACGTTCTCTGGCTTCCGAACAACATCGAACCAAACAAGTGCTGTATTTCACTCAAAAAATCGTAGTGTGCTTGGATTGGCTTTGATTGTAAGATTAGACGGTATATGCTAGCGTTTACTGTGCAGTGAACTATAATATTTACATTACGTAAATGGATCTGCTATAACAGGAATATCTCATAAAGGAGCAGATATGCGTATTCTTGTTATCCGTTCCGTATATTATATAAATACGAACAGTTTGAAAGGGTAACGAATGTAATGTAGAGTCGAGACGATTTTAATCAGACTGCTAAGCAGCCTGCCACATACGTGATTTCAATGAATGAGGACAATTGAGGACCTTCGCCTGCTGAGAATTGCGGATTTGCATTATCGAATGAAGCTGATTGGTGTTGGACAGTGAAATACTGCAAGGCTGATCTCTGGGCGGGAACAACTAGAGCGCCCGCATCACATATCAAATAACCGTCTAAACGGTTGACCACCATCAGTTCGTGCTGCTCGTCACCGCACATCTGAGGAGTGCAGGCAAACACTTTCACGTTCCGTTGCTTAGGACCAAAACATTTGGTCAGGGGTGTTGTAATGAGTTCTGCAGTTTCGTAGCAAACTTGAATGATGCGCCCTTAAATGAAGGTTTCTATCATCCTGAAACCTACGATCGGGGTAGTCCTCAGGATGATAGAATCTTCTTTATTTTTGTTATTATCCAGCGCCTCGTGTTCTAGGAGTGAAACGGTTCGATTAGCCAGAATAAACTTGTAACATCTTGGGTATTCGGCTTCACTCAATCTATCATGTGCAACTACATATTAAATGGTTATATCAACTTTTTTTCTGCTGAAGAAATAAGCTCGATATCGGATCGATCTAATACTCGTGATCGAAGGTAGTCCGCATTGTTTGTGGTCATAATATGCACTCGAGATACACTCTGTTACAACAGTCATCGATTGCTTAGGCGGATATCTCAACGTGGTCAGTCGCGAGAACTGCTAGAACTAAGACTCGAACACGTCATATTACATGCTCGCTCGCTACCATTCCTCAATACTTCTCGCTTTTTTATCATCAACTAGCTACGCTTCGATTCCTATTGTCGTCAGCACATGGGCTACTCCAGGTTTTCTGCAAGCTAATCAAGAGGGTTCGATCGATCTTCTTATTTTTTAGAGGATTTTGCATCACCATATATTTCCAGACAATTTCAGGTACTTCCTTCAGGTGCAGTCCAACGTAAACTCAGTATTCATTCACCTTTCGCATAGTGTGTAAGATTTTTGACAGCTGTCAGAAGTTCTAACGCTATCACGTTCCCCTTTTGGAAAGAGTCGAAATGCTACGAACGGGAATTAGTAAAATAGAAAGTTAAATTAATGCTAAGAGGGCTTATCTGGAATGATGTAAACGTAACTAAAATGGATTATGCTTGCAGAATGAAACAACCCTGTAGGAGGGTTACGTAGTGTATAGTTATTACATAAGCTCCCAACAAATTATTACGACATTGTCAAGTTCCGCTATGTTCCTTTCTCGAGGAGACCTGTGGCTATGAATGAATTTAGAAATATTTAGCCATTAAACAAAAGACGAGTATTTCTGTTGTGAGAATTGATTTTCTTATACAGTCGGCCACATTTTGACCCAGTCAATTCTTAGCAGGCTTCACTGACAGCATGTAGCGCAAGCATTCAGACACTAAATGAGGGCTCCTTAAGAAGACAGAAGTTCGCCCTAAATTTTATGATTAGAGGAGCTGAAAAGGAAATTTGGTCGGCGCAAACTTTGTATGGGGTTTTTACTCTGCTTGAAATACTTTTGTGAATGTTTCAGCACTAAATGCGCTTCCTAGTGGACGTGTATACGCGCTGGTCGAAGGGTTGTCCACCTGTGAACGTCTTCAGTGCGATACAACGGTCGGTTTTGGTGGCTCACCAGATGAAACAGGTGAAACAACACTTGACGCTCTGGTGTTAGATGGGTAAGTTTTGCTCCCTCTATGTAAAGTACGCGAATGTCTTGATCAATAAAGAAGCGATTTATACTCTTTCAGGAAGGGTATTCGTATGGGAGCTGTGGCGAACTTACATCGGATCAAAAGTGCTGCTCGTGTTGCCTGGGCTGTAATGAACTATACGAAGCACTCGATGCTGGTCGGAGAAGCAGGTATCCGAACTGGAGTTGGAATCGTGCTTTCTTCATCTCATAACAACTGACATTCAACATTAACGAGTAACTAACTGTTTCCCACCGTCTATCAGTGGTGATCTGCTTACGTTGACAGTCCTTAGTTTTTGCTTCCCACATTACTAGGCAAAATTTTTTGCTCTACGTTCCCTGACAGTAAAGTTTTCGCTTTTACATAAGCGGTGTGGGAATTTTTCTGTTGTCTGTTCTTAGCTTTTGATCCCGAATAGATCGACTCATTTGTGTTTGTTCAGCTGCATAAGTCAAGTTTCATAGAGTCTGTAGTACGGAGAGTGAATTATACCTGCTTTTGTGTACTGACAACGTTGCCTCCATTTCTTTGATATACCTCAACTGACTTCTACGCTCTTCATACGAAGATATGTGGCTCCCACATACCCAAACCCACCGAAAGATACTCGAACCTGTCACAAGTTAAGAAATAGATGCAGGATTAGTGGTAAAACTGCAAATGAACTTGGTTTCCAATTATCGTGATGAATACAGAAGGAACACATTACAAAGACTGCTCTCATACCTGTGCTGTTTGAGAGCGCGGCATTAATCACTGCGCCACCACACCGTTAGAACA
The DNA here is from genome assembly GCA_030553155.1 of Nippostrongylus brasiliensis. Taxonomy (NCBI): domain Eukaryota; kingdom Metazoa; phylum Nematoda; class Chromadorea; order Rhabditida; family Heligmosomidae; genus Nippostrongylus; species Nippostrongylus brasiliensis. The sequence goes on from CP130737.1 coordinate 27,927,669, forward strand.
CCCGCGTTCTCATTCTGCTCGTATCGGCGGTTTGGCTACACGACTTTTTCGAAGAAGTCGTGTTCTTAGCGTTATACCCAACGCCGGCCGCCCAACGATTGATTCCGGTCAGGCCGCTCTGGTCACAAATATGAACCACGGTGAGTTAGCGGTGGCGCAGTGGTTAATGCCGCGTTCGCAAAAAATACGTGTAATGGGAACGCTCAGTGTATGGTGTAACAACTCCCATGTTCTCCCAGTTCTTCTCTTCTTTGAACCTCGGCTTTGATGGGATAATATGTCGTTCTTACTCTGCGTCACAAGGTTGGTAGATGGAATGATTTATTTGCGGGCCGCAAATAAATCTTTCTACCTACATACCAATCTTAAAGGCATAATAAGAACGAAATATTAACACATCTGCGATGTCTTCCTTCTGCGTTTATCCTCATGATGCAAAATCGCATTAAACTGTGGTTGTAACACTAATGCACCTTTGGTTTTTAAACCTGTGGCAAGTTGGGGTACCATCTGTTTGGTTTGGGTATGTGAGGGCTACATATGAAGACACACAGCTGTCATCATCGTTGATTTGGCTACTGTTTAGCTACAACTTTTGCCAAACAAGTTGGATTTCATGAAGAAAACCTGACGACAGAAGCATCCGTCAGTATGCTTTTAGAATGGAAAAGCAATAAATGTCAGCCGAATTTTTGGCAGGTTTGTTTCTACGTGAGCATTTTCTTCTAACTTTTCCAAACCATCAATGCCACTGAGGAATCAGTTCCAGCGTAAATTAACTTCCGAGTCTGTCAGAACTGATCCACGTTTCCTTAAACCAATTCAGGTGTACGTAAAATTTTTTTCACAGAACGTATCCCCCGATCCATCTACGCAATGCGGTCCCTATACACCGAAAACGCCTTCACCACATTTTCATCATACTCGATCGGTGAAAAGTATAGACAGGTTATTTTGGTAGCATATATCAGTAGATCAAGAACCTTTACAACGAGACATTCATTGAAGGTATCACCACGACACTCTTGGAATGGTGATTGTGGATGAGACAGCAAACGTTAGTGCCGGCACATCTACGAATGGAGCGCGATTCAAGTTTAGCAGCGGCACTTCTTTATACTGAGTTTCAAATTTCCGATTCATACCGAGTAATAAAAGACAAAACTGTTTCAGATTCCAGGAAGGGTTGGTGACTCACCAATAGTTGGAGCAGGCGCATATGCGGTTTCTGGCGTTGGTGGAGCAGCAGCGACCGGTGATGGTGATCTTCTAATGCGATTCCTACCAAGGTATCTATGACGTGTACGATCTAACAGTTCCAGCACAATGCCTTGCATTCAGCTTTTATGTGGTGGAACAAATGCGAATCGGTACGAAACCGTTCAAAGCGTGCCACAAAATCATACGCCGCATACTAGAAGACTATCCAAAATTTCAGGGTGAGTTTCAAGGCCTAAAATATGATACTCATGGAATTGATAGGAATCTTTCAGCAATTTAGTGTCCAACCTGACTTTCAGGCGCAATTGTTGCAGCGAACGCCGGCGGAACGTTTGGAGCAGCCTGTGCCAACATGAAAAAATTCGAGTTTTCTGTTGGAGAACGCGGAAAGTCAAGAACTGAAACTGTTCCGTGCCTTCATTCAGGTTTAACAAAAGAACCGAAGCCATCATTGAATCGACAATTATGAAGAATTCGGATAAAAAATTACTCAAATCTTTGACAGCGTTACAGTACTCAATGTCTAGAGCGCAAGCAGAACAGAATCGTACTCGACTTTTTATTCCTTGGGCCGTTACTTTTAAAAAGATGCTCTCATGACGGTTTATAAGAATTTTTCGCGTGCCTTGAGCAAACGCGCTACTGGTGACACAATAGCACCTAAACGGCATCCCGTATAGCAGTGAGTGGTTGCAGAACTCTCTAGTTTGGCTCAGCTTTGTTGAAGCCGAGCTGAGATGTAAAGCGATAATTGTCGTTCCGTACAACTGTGACCACAGCGAACATGGGTGGTTTTCGCTGATTCATGTCAAAGAAACAAAGCGCAAGTAAAGATAAATTGCAAAGATCCGTCACATCGTACCCAAAAACTCACCTTAATCTTGGCGAAAGACATGGATGAATTCCAGCTGGACAAAGTCTTTCTTGTTCGCCATACAGATTGATGCTTCGTCCCCGAGGGCAAAATGAAAAGTTGCAGCTCTCAGAAGACACAAAAGGAAACAGCAAACAGTGACTTGCCCTCGTTGTAGGAGTTTCACTCAGAGTGATGATATTCTGAGTATCATATACGCTAGCCTAGTTACTTCCAAGTGAGTGATTGTTTTGCCCAACTCAGTTCCGTTTCCTTTGTGGGCTGGGAGACGTCCAGCTGCAATTTCATCTTCAGGTTCAGTGCACATCCGAGAGAAGACTCATTCTTTCCTGACAAACAAGCAACTGAATTTGCGTCAGTATTGGATTAGTTTAGGTTTTTATGTTCACATCATCTATGCATGGGCAGTTTTCAGTGTCGTTCACTGAACGCCCCTAATTACGTTGTTACTGTTTGTTCTGAGTTCTATATATTCGTCAAATATTATGTGTTTCACGGAATTTCCGTGTCCACTACTGATGTCTTAGGAGTAATGTAGACGTCGGAGAAGTGGAATGGGGCGGGGTTGAATATTGATGGCGGGCGCCTAACGAGTGGATTCAGTCGTAGGGCGCCTCGATCGCTGGACTGTGGCATTTTCTCGGCAGATTTCCTCGTTTTGCTCCCCAATTCTGAATCATCTTTGCACCATCTTTGAATTAACATTATAATGTTTCGTTCTTGACTTCTAGCGAAATGTGGGAGAGGTAACAAGCTATTCGCAAAACCATCGTTATACTCTAAATAAGAAGATCGATAATCAAATCGTAATACCGTTCAAGCTGTATCAAAGACGGTGATATCGCTGTGTCTGGCGTCCTTGTATTGCTTTATTTTCGCTCTCTAAACACATATTTATTTATTTATTTATTTACAGATCGGTGGTACAGCATTCAAATGACGTGACCGCTGCTCTCTCTCCTCCGATGCAGCAGCTACTTATTTTTCTAGCTTATATTCAATTTCTACACTCATTACCTAATATGTATCCATATAGTACATCACGACGATGTGCTAATGATACAGAAATCATTGATCATCTGCTGTTTGATACTGCTTTGCACTATAATAAACACAAATTGCCGTCGAATCCCGTTGATGTGCGAATCGAGATGTGGGTCCAGGAAGTGACCTCTGTTTCTGAGCTCACGCAGGATTTTGAGATCGGCAAGCTATTTTCTCCGCATTTTATAATTTTTCAAATTTCAGTTTTGTTCTCATATGATAGCGTTGTATTGTAGAGGGTTTCAGTATTATGGCCAGTAAATCATCCGTAAGTGAGTTGCTAATAGTGATGAAACTAATGAAAACAGGCTTAGGGGTGACCGTTGTTCCGAATATTATAAATCTTCTGTGTCACAGCCGGTGATTCAGAAGATCTCAAAATGTCACAAAGAAAGTCGAGTAATTTAGCCAGATCAATTGATGCTCATTTGAAAAGCATATTAGTGATAATAGCAGGAATTCGGACCGCCGCAAGCGCCGTGTCTGTTACTCAGATCCGTGGATACAAGTATTAATTTTGGATTGCAAGTGCTTCAACTCAATGGGTCACAAAACGTTGTGGCTTAGCAGCAGCTCCGATTCGAGGAATAGCATCAGAAAGGGAGAGTGAAACACTCCTCAGGGACAGTGCGTGCGGCGTAATTCTATTAGGTTCTACGAACAGCGAAGGCACTATGTGCTCTTTCAGATGGAAAATTCAAGAGCGCTTCATCCTATCTGCGAGAGTGTCTTATTTGAGTTCTGATCCTAAACACGCGTTTTCTGTAGCGAAATCATTACCACTAGGAAAGGAATTCGAGAAGTCAAGGAAGAACGACTTAGAAGTTGCTAAAACTTTCCGCGTAGTCCTTCACTAAAGAGCGCTATTCACAGCACGTCGCTTCTAACAGCAGAACCTGAATATTTTTAGACTTATACATGAACGAGTATTGGACCGATCCAGGACTAGCATATTCTATTTTGAATCCATGTCAAGGGAATCTTTCTTTCGACTGGACAGTTCTGCAAAACATTTGGACGCCGAACACCTGCTTCGTGAACTCGAAGAAAGCACAGATTCATAGCTCACCATTTCGGAACGTTTTCCTCATGGTGTTCCCCAATGGTAAGTTTTTGAGCAATTATAGTCATTTGATTGATTTGCAGCTTTCTTCTCTCTTACGCTGCTAGTTTCGTGACTCTCCACGTTACTGTCAATGCAAAGACAATGTTCGAGCCGATTGAAATGTGAATTGCAGAAGCTTTTCATATATACAAAACCATCAACCCTTTTTTCTATACAGGCGTTGCGGTTGTTCTTCAATCACATCGACCCTTAATCATTTTTCTTCTTTGGTGGATATCAGTCGTTCCCAGCTGGATATCATTCGTACCCAGCTCACTCCCAAAGAGAAAGAATTACAATGCATTTCGTTTTGAATATTAGGAATATTAGCAATGTCTCTCTCCCTCTGCTTGAGTTACTAACTCGCTGAGCTTTGTTTTGTTTTGTTATTAGTTTCATTTTTTTCGATCGAGTTCTCCCTGTTCATTGTACCACTAACCACTTTTAGCACGTCTGTGAAAAGGAGCAAAATAAATGAAAAAATTAGTAAAATCCCACTTTTCTAAAGCTTCCGAGTGCTTTCCGTATTGCGAAAACTGGTTTTCGTCGTCAGTCAGCAAAGACGAGAACAGGATGACCAACTTAATTTTTCATATGTCCTTCAAACCTTTCTCGTACGGCTCTTTGACTTTGAAAACAGTGAACGCGAGAGACATATTACTTGCAAGTAACGGAACAACATTATAGTACCTGATTTGAAATCTGGAAAGGAACGGAGAAAGAAATCTCATGAGCGCTATTAATAGGAATATTCCACGATGAATAAAGTTGACCGTCACCGTCATTGGGGGGATCCAATACTAATGTACCTGCTCGAACCGTGACACTTCTGTTCTCGATTAATGTGTTCAGGGGGTTGCGTTCTCGAGCGAGCAATTTGAGCGTCCGTTAAATGCAATGAGAAGCTACGCTTTCCGTCCAACAGCAGATTTCGGTCGGAATACCCTCCTCAGACTCACCCATGCTGCTCATTTAACTCAATTTGCGCCATCGATTTATAATTCCACAGCGATTTGCATGTTATGAACTCGTACGGGACGTCACTGGCTTTCACTTGTCACTACTACGATGTCACATTCACATTTCTGCTTTCGGAAAAACTAGAAATTCAAAGAAATTCAAAGTCTAAAATATGTAGAGCCGAGCTTATGCCAATGACATTATACCAGATTGCCGCACCTTACATTCATCCGTTTTCCGTTCTCCGAAAACCAATCGTAGTGCACCTGACCACCGTTTCAAAATAGCGGTTTAATCAAAGGAACGACAGACAAGATAAGAATTTTCCCAGGATAACATGGACAACACGCAAAGAAAAGCCGTGGAGCGTCAGAATCTGAGAAAAGCAGGATTTTGAGATGAAAATTGAGTGCTTTGGAATTTAGGCTCAATTTGGTCGAATTGGCGAATTAAAAGCACTGGTCCATGCAAGATGGACTTATCAAAGTTTCCAATGGATACTATTGAATGCATATTGACATTTGAGTCTTTCAATTATAATAGGGTGAGGTGTTTATCTTTTCGAAACATTCGAGAAAAGGTTACTGGGTATCAAATCTTACCCTATTATCTAGGAAGAGGTTCATATGGTGTGGAGTGATTCACCTTTGATTCAATTCAAGGACATAGAGCTTCCGGACTTCACAATGGTCAACTACACAACTTCAGATAATTTGACGGTGAGCGACTAGATTTCATGGAACACCACGACCCCTCATCCTATACCGTTTCCATTATGATTACTTCAATTTTACAGCTCTATGCCGCTGGTTTCTGGGATGAGCTCACCGTTACATTCGTTTTTCGAAGACGCTATGGCTGGTACCTACTTCAGGGTAAGAATACTTCTTCATCGTCTAAGGCCTTTGTTATACCGACGCTCACCCCCCAGCGTCTGCCAGCGCAACTCGTCTCATTCAGTATCAGACACCGTGGGGCCAGACACGTTTGTACGAGTTATCACGTAGACGCTGGCGTGATGACGCTCACGGGCTGTTATGCAGACGCTCGCTCACCTTCCACGCTCTAGTCGCTGTGCATTGCACTGCGATTGACCCTTTCGCCGGGGGTGGGTCGATCACCTCGCGCATTGCTCTGTATGCTTCGGGCGCGTGCGTGCGTGCGTCGCGTGCTCAGCGGCTGAGCGCTCACTATAAGCGTTGGTATAACAAAGGCCTAAGGAAAGCTCGTGCAACGCAGTTACGAAATTCTACCATTTGACTGTTGTGTGACTATTGTTATGTGTGTGTATGATTCCAACTCGTTCCTCGTTGTCTTGTACCAACTCTATGACAGACATACAAACACTGTCCCTCTAAGAAAAGTCCTAAATTCCTGACACCATCCTCATTTTGTTAAGACGTGGAAGGGGATCGGTTTGATTGTCTGTCTTACTGGAGAGTGGGACACAGGTTCAAAGTTCATTACCAGAGTTTATTTCAGGATATATTCCGACATATATGACCATATTTATCTCATGGATTCCATTCTATCTTGGGCCCAAAGCAATTCCAGCTCGAACTATGATTGGAGTGAATGCGCTGTTGGCAATGACTTTTCAGTTCGGCAACATCATCAGAAATCTGCCACGGGTCTCGTATATCAAAGCCATTGATGTGTGGATGCTTAGGTAAGAGAATATTTTGCTGTGACATGAAACTACCGTTACCGGTAAGGTAGAATGTCTCGCTAATTTTAGCATAGCACTACTAACCCAATTACAAATAAAATTGCACAATCAGATTTCGGAACGGCCTCCTTTAGGAAGAACGTAAGCCTTTAGACGACGCGGAAATGCATCTATCGTGGCACGCACATAGTTCATTGGCATTTCGTCCCATGCCTTCAGAAGGCTCAGCGTCAGCGAGTCAAGCGAATCATGGCGTGTAGAGCAGGCCTTGGTCTCCAAATAGGACCAAATAGAGTAGTGCAAAAGGTTGAGGTCAAGGCTGTAGGAAGGCCATTTCTTTGCGCTGATGAAGTCGGGAAGCTTGGTGCGGCACAACTCCTGCACGACCTTCGCTCTATGAGCTGGTGCTGGATCTTGCTGGAAGATCAGTGACTTGTCCTTTTGAATTGAATTGGTCCAAGGGATCAAAAGCTTTTTCAGAAGGTCTTCCATGTAAATTTTAGGTTCTATTTTTTCTCCTTTTTTGACGAATAACAACGGCGACTTCGCAGAATAGGAGACCACCGCAACGTTCGTAGATCCTCCCCACTTCGTTGGTTTCGGCTACTGATTTGGCAAGTGCACGGTCGTTTCGGTGGTTCAGCATAAGCACAGCTAGCGCGGGAAATTAATACAGTTCATTCCTAACCTGTAGGTCAACAGAAATGAAAGGTCAAACATGTGTGAACGTAATTTTGGGCCACCCTGTATATGTCTTCGTTGCTTGGTTTCTAATCGTACTGGAAGAACCGCTGCGGTAACCAGAAAGCCGTTGTAATACAGTTGTAGTCATTTAAAATGAATCTGGTGATTCCTTTTCGGCTGGCAACATTGGATATTCTCGCAGCATATTTTTGGTTGCTAGCTTTAATCGGGCGGATCTCCTTCTATTACACAAGAAAAGATGGTTTGAAGCTATTGAGTATTTTACCAAGTGGAATAGTAGACCTGATTTTATATACGTGTCATTTTTCAACTTTAAGCGGAATATCGTTCGTCTTCGCGTCACTTGTAGAGCTGGCAACAATAGGATACATGACACGCAACGAAGGACGGCCAACTGCAAAGACAAGCCTCGGGGGCGGAAGAAGGTAATAGACAGTCGTTGAAAGCTCCATGTTGACTGTACTCTTTGTTCTTCACTATAGATGCATTAATCAACAATTCAACCACTGAAGAATCCCAATTTAGGTGGAACATCAGCAAGACATCAGCATGCACGGAAATTCCTCGAAAATCACCAAACATACAATTCTGCGAGAAAATTGATTACTGCTCTCGAATCGCATTTCCCTGTGAGTAGTTCCTAAAGACTTGGGCTATCGACACTGGCTATATAAACATATCAAATGTGAAACTATAATTAATTATATGAAGAAAATAACAATTATATGGGATGTGATAAGTTCTACTTGGTGAAAATTACTCGATCAATTCGAGAGTGATGTTGTCATCCGTTATCATATGTGCATTCTAGCTGCTAACATTTTCAGTGGTATACACCTGCTACAACTTGCTGTACTGGCTAGTTTTCATGAAAAGCGCTTTGGACGGTGCACCAATGTGACAGAAACGCCATCTTTGTTCGTCATGCATGACCAGCTGAACACATCATTATAGTGTCCTTTCGCTGTAACATCACTGCACATTGCTTCTATATCACAATGTGATGGACATGGAAATTTTCCGTCATTTCTCATCATTCACACATCTTTCACTCACGGGTTCGGTTTCTGCTTAGATCTCTTTGACCGTTGTCAATTAGTAGAACCTTTGAAATTCCAACTGTCAATTTTTCTACAAGTGTCCTAAAGTTATCGACATTTGCACTGCATATCCAAAACAGATTCGCTAATGGGAATGCTGAAAGTGCATGCTCTATATCATCTTCTCAACGATCTTTCTGTCAATGTGCCTTCGAAATACATGCCAATTCTAATGTTAATATTACTTGGTCAGTATTGTTCTCGTCTGTATTTTCGAAATGGAGTTATGTAGTAGAGAGAAATGATAAGTCATGCGGTGCGAACGACAAAACGTCTATTTTCATTTCAGCTTTTTTTTCTGCTCAAGGATTTCAAGATAATACTGGAGAGCAATAACTCGTACACAAAAAAGCACCACCATTCCTGGAGTAAATATGTACAGCATTGGGGCCTTCATTGTCCTTTTTCGGTTGATTTGAGAATGTTCGCGACTCTCTTCAAAACTTTCGTCGACGGCTTCGCTGTAAAACAGTTCACACCCGCAGAGTAGAGCTTATCAATACGACCACTCTGATATTCCACTGTTCCCGGAAGTGGATCCGTTGACACACCTTGCTTTGATAACTGAAAATCATAGATAAAGGGAAAATCGTTGTCTCTAAGCCTTGTCTCTCTTATACAAACCGTGGACTTCTGTAACTTTTACCCATTTGGACGAAAACTTTCACTGTGGAGAACACAGAATACCCTAGCCGCACAGAAGACGTTAACAAACCCCGGAAATTATAGGCAACCGAGACACTCACCCTGTTCATGATCCATTCTTGAAACATAACCGTCTCACACAAATAGGATAGATATGGTCTGATCATCTTATCCGGTTGCATCTCGACTAGTCTCTTATTGAACGAGGAGCTGCCCCATTCGCACTGCCTGGCTGTCAAAGTGTAGTGCCCAAAAATTGAGGCGTACCACAACAACATCACCTAAAACGTCATCGCTTCAATTGTGTACCAAGCATCTTGCAAACTCAAAGGGAATGACTACTTTGATTCAGTGTGATAATATTGCAAGAATACAAAGCTATATACCTCAGAGGTGAACCTCCTAGGGAACACAAATGCATTTCTTTCCCAAATTTGCCGAAATCCGTTGAAGGTCGAACTTCACTCACGTTTTCTACCTTGATATCAGCAGCAGTTCCACTCCCATCAACCAAAGCGTCCCGAAATCCTGTGATGAGAGCCATAGCTGCCTTCTTCGGCATTCCCATTCTTTCGCAGAAGTGAAGAGCACACTGTAAAGTATAAGGTTATATTAGGTTGGTGCAAAAGTTCTCGAACATCTGCGAGATCTTGAATTTGCAAAAGATTTCCCCGGTATTTTCGGCTCCAGTCGAAAAATGCTATAAAGAAGAGAAGACCATTGATATTAACGGTGCCTACTTCAAATGACTCCTTGCTATTGTCCGGACATTATAAAATGAACTGTTTTGTATCCCAAATGTCCGAGAATTTTTGCACCAACCTAATAGTACCACCTCAGAAAGTACGCTCGGACTTTCTAGACAACTGAGATGCAGAGAAGATGCTTACAGAAGAAATAGTGAAAACAGTGAATGAGAAACGAGGTCAGAATTTTGCATTGTTGGTAAAAAACGATACGAAACGACAACGCATGATCCCGTAGTTACACAAAGAACTATTGTTCTAGAAAAAATATTCTCACATGTTGCTTCCACGAGCTTGTAACACCAGTGGCTGGGCACGGATGAGGTAAAGGATTAAGGAGCCCACTCTGCGAATCAATAAAGATGAAATGTTCCTAAAAGATGCGAACGTACTCTCTAGGCGAGAATTTAGCAGTCAATTTGACGCAGACGATGAGGCGGCAATGTGAAATACAGATAAGACATACCGGATCAATATCATTTAGTGTACACTGTTCTGATACAATAAGATCGCGGATGTGGACAATGTTTTTTCTAAAAGAGACACTCATTCGAAACTATTGAAGTAAACCAGAAAGTACAAGCTTCTACCCTACCGAAGTATTCCCATAAGATATGGTGTGGGATTTTGAGTAAGGTCAGAAAGAGTATCAGGGATGACTGGTATGAATACGTATGGCCATATGAGCGGCTGTATCAAAGCCTCCATGACATGGACCATTTCTGACGCTGTGCACACCTGAACAGAGAAAAATCAGCACCGAGCTCTCACCAAAATTTACAAAACCAGCGAGATAACCTACAGAGTGGTCAACAAGCAGAATCCGTCGTTCCGCAAGCAGTGCTGCTATGACGCATGCTGTGATTTCTGGTGAAATTCTAGAAGGCACACTATTATTTTTGCACAAATTCTTCCATAGGAAACATTGACCTTTCAATTATCTTTGAAGAACTGCTTCTTCCCAAAGCAGTACCGTTGTTAACAATTTCTGTTCGATTTGGAATACACGCTGGGTACCTCTCCACGACCACGAGACTAGCACCTGAACTTGCACATATCCGCCCACATTCAGACCAATACACGTAAAACGAAAAATTACCTCTTTTTTGTGGGTAGTCGTTCTTTGCGATTGATGATAAAAAGCACGTTAGGTGCTCCTGACTCTTTTCGGCGTGCTTCTTGATAACTGACACCAAATTCAAGTAGAAGACGTCGTTTCGATTAGAAGAAATCACGACAAGGACGGATGGGTTGATGGAGTCAGAACTGTCTTCAGAATACAACTGTTGTCAAATTCGTCAACCAACCGAATATTACCTTTCAATTGCAGAACTACTTTAAGTACGTCCCCTTCTTTGTTCATCATAATAATCAAATATTTTCTTTCCAAAAAAAACCCACCTCCGTCATCCAATAAAGAAAGAAATTTCGCGCAGTAGGCGTTGCTTCGTGCACCTTTATCATTAGTTAACACTATCACAAACTCTTCTTTCAAGAACATTTTACTCTGATCGTGTGTAAAGTCCGGGAAGAAAAACTCGGGCGAAATGCTGTCTGGAAAAAATAGAAAGAATCTTAGAGTTAGGCTAGTAAAAAGTATTACGCAACTAATTGTTATCTGAGAAATCCTATTGCAGAACATAAATGCAATTGTATACCTTTTACGGTCTCTTCCGGAAACCGATAAGTGACCACCGGTTTTATGTTACGGTAGCACTCATTAGCCGAGCACTTGACACTGAAATCGGAAGAGATTTATGAAGTCTGTTCGAACAAATACGAATAACGAATAGAAATAGTTACAATAAGGCGATTGCGCGCAATTTCCTTTGCTACTTTGCGAAATCTCATGTTTGCAGATGGAGAAAAGTTCAAGAGTTCAAACAGAACTCATCTTACCCATCCGCCATTTGACTGACATATGGCCCCCAAATCGCCACTCCGTACAAAATCACATTTCTGCAGGCTGTCCGGCAACCTTTCCGAGAAATTCTCGCTAGAAATAGTTCTACTCCGTCAGCAAAGCTTACGGGCAAGCTGAAAAATTGAAGGGATAAAGAAAAGGGAAAGAAACTGATTACCTCAATGAAACGATGAGCACAGCATCGAACAATTGCGGCGAAGGGTTGCGAATGGGGAGCAAACATCTTCTCTTTTCATTCAATATATGAAGTCGACGTTCCCACGATTTGATGTTGTGCTTCGTCGAGCACTTCACAAACAAACACCATTGAACTGTCTCTTCATACCAACAATGCATTTTCTAGCTCAAACCAACATCTTTCTCGTCCCATTCATAGTTAACCGATTGCTCTCTTGAGGTAGATGTCCTCACTTTCATCCTAGAAAGAGTTGCAGCTAAAACACATGTTGAGCTAAATATTACGATACTATCCAATAACCTGTGTAGAACTGGTGATTTGTATGTTCCAAATAAAGGAGCGTGTGCTTAGGCAGTTTCAGGTAGCAATTTGTGACTCATCAGCAGTTTACTGATAGCGGATACGCATACAAACCATAATTTCCGTTTCAGCTTGGTACACGAATTGCTGACTCAATCGTGAACGTGTAAGAACGGGAACAAATTTACACTGATATGAGAATTACTGGCACTAGTCCCCTTACTGCACTCCAGTGCTCGGAGAGAACTTTTCTACTCAAACTGGCTTAAGTTTCGCCTATGGTGGCTTTACGGTGCTGCGCACGATTCTGACCACCGTTTTTCGGTAGACTATTTCGGATGCTGATTACGAATCTCATGCCCTTTTCTCACACTTCGATTGATTTCGGCACAGTTTTTGGAAATTTTGAAATTGATTTGAGCGTTCATTGGCTTCCCTACATCGGTGCGCTAACGAGGTCGATCTCAATATCTCGCCGTTCCTAATTACACCGGCTATCGCTTTATTTTTTTTAGGGCCCGCGTGGTGCAGTGGAGGGCCCGCGTGGTGCAGTGGTAAGAGGCGCTGCTGTCACCCGCACGGTCGAGCGATCGATCCCGGCCCGGGCTAACCAAGCCTTCCATCCCTCCGGGGTCGGTAAATTGGTACCAGACTAGTCTGGGAAGGTAAAGACACTGACCTGGCATAGCGGCTGGCCCCCGCAGGTCATTGTATAGGCCAAATACGCATTCACCATGCCTCTACAATTCTGAATTGAACACGAATGCGGCGGCGCGTCCTCCGGGGACTGATCAACGCCGACACCTTTACCTTTTACCTTTTATCGCTTTATTTAACTGAATCGCAGCAAATTTCATTCAATACTTCAACTAAATCAAATTCCGAGTGTATATTTTGATAGAAAAACCAGAGAGGACCATTTCAATACCTAACACGATCTGGAAATGTTTCAGGTAAGGTTGATGGTCAGGAGAATTTTGTAATTAAGAAGAGCGAGATAATGAGGTCGACCTCGTTAGCTCGCTATTCCTAACTACGAAATAGAGTAGTGAGGCTAATGAACGCTCGATTTCGATATTTTATTGTGTAAACCGCAAGCTAGATCGTGCTTTACTGATTCTAGCCATCTGTTTCTTGTTAAAAATGGTTAGGTTTCAGAGCAGTAATGGCGAAGCGATAGATAAACGGTTTCATCGCGCTGGTGGATGGCTTCTGACGACACCGTGTGTAGCCAGGATACGTTACGTTCATTGCTTCGCTTTTTCCATTACATACACAGCATTGATAATATTAGGTTGGTAAGAAAATTCCCGCCGTTTTTTCAAACGACTGCTGTAAGTTTAGTTCGGAAGCTTTTGCAGAGCGTGACACAGCATTCGAAAGAAAATTATTTGCTCTTTCGAGCTGTGCACTTGCAATTTGTGATAACTCTGAATGTCAATGTCTTTTTGGCTAGTAAAGTGAAAAGCGAAAATGTGAAAAAATAACCTCATCGATAGCGATTTTTTTCTGCTCAGTTTTAGAGGCATAAATAAAACTTGATATGCCATTCGATAGACAATGATTTTCTCTATTAGATCGTCTATCAGTTGTTTTTATTTGTCTCAAAAATTACAAAGCTTTGAACCACTGAAGTCCGACATTCGGATGGCAAAAATAATTTTCCGATGGTGCTTCTGGTTTTCTTTTGTGCGCTCAAGTTGACTTCTGTGGAGTTTTCCATACAGAATTTTTCGCTCTATCACATGATATGTTTATTTTTGAACAACGCTCGATTTTAGAAAATTTTCAGGAGAAGGGCGTCTTGAAGTTTCTCGGCAGAGCAAACCTCCAGTTTCAATCTTTTCACCAAATCCCATATACCGTTCGAAAGAGGACGATACTCTCTACAAGATGGTTTATATAGCGTTTCGAACCTTCCTGGTTTTCATTATTTTTTACGTCGTCAAAGTGGACCTAAATCGCAGGCGCGGCGGGTAGGGCTCGTGCGGCAAGACGTCGAATCATCCAGGAGTGCGGAGTTAGGTCCACTTTGACGACCTAAAAAACAATGAAAACAAAGATGTTCCAAAACGTTCTGTATATCGTCTTGTATAGAGTGTCTTGCTCTTTCGAATACCGCATAAGATTTGGTGAAAAGATTGAAACTGGTGGTTTGCTCAGCCGAGAAACTTCAAGACGCCCTTCTCCTAAAAATTGTCCAAAATCGAGCGTTGCTCAAAAACAAACATATCTCCTGATAGAGCGAAAAATTCTGTGTAGAAAAATCTGAAAGAGTCAACTCGAGCGTTCACAAGAAAACCAGGAGCACCATCGGAATATTACAGGGTGGCTACAAAGTATGTTCCGCAATTTCCGGATAGTCGTTCTTGAAAACAGATCCTCGTTTCACAGAAATATTATAAACGTTTGGTAGAGCAGTACTGGCATGTGTTCGTGTTCAACTCCTACATCGGTTGGATCAATGCTCAACAAGCTATGCGTCCATCTTCTCATCGAGCCACCATCGCGCACCTTGTGGACGAAGGACTTCGACCTGCGGTAATTGCAAGAAGGCTCCCCATCAACGACAGGACCGTGAGGAAGATCGTGGCGCAGTACAGACAGCGAGGGCATCATCAACCGCTTCCTAAGCCAGGTCGACCTCGGACCGTTAACGGACCTGGAATCCGCAAGACCATCAAGAAGAGGGTACAGAGGAACGACCAGGTAAGCCTGAACAGGATTGCTTCTGACCTGAACATTTCACGATGAAGTGTCCAGAAAATTGTCCGAAATGAGATATTACTCCGTAGTTATCGACTCTTTCGTGGACAAGTACTCACTGAAGCGACGAACAAGGATAGGGTCAAAAATATAGAAAAATTCTCGACCTCATTTGTGAGGGCCGCTTATCCGACATCGTTTGGACCGATGAGAAAATTTTCGCTGTGGAAGTCGCACGCGACAGTCCAAATCTCCGGCAACTTCTGTCTACGACTGAGAGAAGATGCCGAAAACGCCGTGTTCATACAAAGACCTTATTCCCAAAGTCTGTGATGGTTTGGGCTGGTATAACTACGGAAGGCAAGACACCGCTTGTTTTTGTGGATAAAAATATCAAAATTAACTCTGACGTCTACCAGAAAGTTATTTTGACAGATAATCTACTTCCTTCGGCTAAGGAACACTTCAGAGAAAGAAAGTTTGTTCTTCAGCAGCACTGGGCCCTGCACAAGGGTCGAAATCAACAATTGCCTTTAGCGAGCAAAACCGCCCCGGATTCTGGGGCAGGGGTATGTGGCCTTTTCACTCGCCGGACCTGAACTCCATGGACTACTCCGTATGGGGCTACTTACAGCAAAGGGTCTCGTCAAGTCATCATCGAAGTTTGGACGGTTTGAAGACGGCCCTCATCAGAGAATGGCAAAAGATCGATGTCGACTACTTGCGGCCCACAGTCGAAGCAGTCACCAGGCGTCTCGAAGCTTGTATCCGTGCAGAAGGAGATCATTTTGAACAGTATATGGATTGAATGATCTATGATCATTTTGTATATCACGAGTAAAAATTATATTGAAATATCTGTTATCGATCTTCAGTTATGGTGAAAAATCCAGCGGAATATACTTTATAGCCACCCTGTATTCTTGCATTCTGATGGTCGGACTTCAGTGGTCTGAAACTTTGTAATTTTCGAGATAAATAAAAACAAATGGTCAACGGTCTAATAGAGAAAATCATTGTCTATCAAATGGCGTATCAAGTTTTATTTATGCTTCTGAAAATAAGCAGAAAAAATTGCTGTCGGGGGGGGTTATTTCTTCACATTTTCGCTTTTCACTTTACTAGCCAAAAAACAATGACATTCAAAGTTATCACAA
This sequence comes from Nippostrongylus brasiliensis, assembly GCA_030553155.1. Lineage (NCBI taxonomy): Eukaryota > Metazoa > Nematoda > Chromadorea > Rhabditida > Heligmosomidae > Nippostrongylus > Nippostrongylus brasiliensis. Next base: position 27,944,003 of record CP130737.1, read on the forward strand.
ATTACAAGAGCACAGCTCGAAAGATCGAAAGAGCAAATAGGATGCTATGTAAAACTATGCAAAAGCTTTCGAGCTAGACTTACAGCGGTCGTTTGAAAAAACGGCGGGAACTTTCTTACCAACCTAATAAAACATCACCGCGCCTGAATGTGCCTCGGTCCATCGTTACCATGTCATATTTCTATTTTGCCCCAAAAGAACTCACTTGAAGCACGGTGTTCGAGCCAACCGACATATGTGCGTTGATGCTGGCGTAGCGTCAGGGTCGGATTTGAAAGTAGAAGGACAAAATGTGTATTCAAACATATGTGACGCACTCTCGATCTCCATATCCGAAATCCGGTGACGAGCGCTAAAAAATAAAACAATTATTAGTTGTTCTCAGTGATTCCCATCTGCGGTTCCATAATCACGCACTCACATTAGAATTTTACAAAGCGAATGAGCGGTTAATGCTATTCACTAACTCAATCGATTCCAAAGCCTAATTGAGTGATGACTTATAAACCCTAATGATTTCGTCCGATTTCCTATCGTCTTCTTAGAAATGACAGCAGTGATGGGCTGAACACTCGAACAGTTTTCGACAAGCTAAGAGATTTAATAGGTTAGCCATAACCTCCAAACGGCGATTGATAGATGTTTTCTGAAGGCCGCTGATTTTCCTATAAAACGATGTCGTAGAACATAGTTGGGGATTACACCATGAATACATTCCCGCTCCTTCTCCTATTCGGCATTGCTGCTACAAGCGCTTGGTGAGTTACTCGATGTGCTCAGCAGACATTAACATAAGTCATCAATCTACAAACATTCATTTTACGTGAAGAAGGTTCATTCCAAATGAATAGATGAGCTGAGCAAAACTTCCCTGCTTTTTAAATGCATCTGAAACGACTAGACATCACTACAGAACGAATCTACGGAATCGATCCCAGCATTTGCTCATCTCTGATTCACCCCCCCCCGCTCTATGACGCTTACTACCACTTCAGTCTTTTCAGCTTCACCAATGTTTTTCAACACGTAATTTCAGGGCGGCAGTGCGAGAGAAACGCCAAGGTACTGTTGTCGAGAGAACTGTGATTAATAATTTCGGAGCCAGACCTGGTTTCGGCAACCCCTACGGCAGCAATGGATTTGCTTATGGCAACAGATCCCCCTATGCTCCCTACGGGGGCGGTTTCAACAATGGCTGGGGAAACCCTGCCCCACAACCGTGGGGATACAACGGATTCAATCGTGGACCATACGGAGGTCAGTCATTCTCATAAAACTGCAATATCGTTGTTAGGTTTAGAAAATAATCCGTTGTTCAATGTTCATCATTATACGACTGTACTCAGGAGGTCCTCCACAAACCGTTGTGAGGACGACCGTCATCAGGAATGGCTGGAATGGATGGAATGGCTAACATGTTGTAGTTCTAATAAATATGGCCTGAAAGATTATCAATAAGATTGGTATTTGAACTACAAACCTTCGCCTCAACGCTTTTGTTAGCTCACTTCCACATTTCTGTACCGAATAAAATTTTCAGAAAATAAAATTGGAAACAGGAGCTGTAGAAGATGGAGAGAACAGAAACAACAGTAGAAACAGCGTTCTAGGGACTAAGTGCTATAAGCAGTGATTCTACGCATAATCGAAACCTAGGACGTGCATCACGAAATTGAACAGTTGATGCAAGTGCCGTTGTTGTTGACGGGAGTTGAGTTCTATTAGTTCCTGTTAGCAATGTCGGCTGGACCTACGTCTTCTTCCAGCAAAACTAGTGTTGCCCAACAATGAACGATCCCACATCCGACTCCCGATGAATCTTGGCATTGTGGTCAGTGCAGGAAGTCCGGTGCTTGAAGCAAAACCAACATTGATATAACAATTTATTGGGGCTAAAGTTTGGCGTTCTCTCCTTCTTCAGAGCCTGGAACAAATCGAATTTAACCTGAAAAACGACCCACTCAACACCGCATCAAATTCTCTGAAAAAACTATGAGAAGACTGAATGACCAATGAGCAAATGAAAAGGGGGAGAAAAGGGTAATCTCTAACAAGTGGACTAGCAAGGTCCACTACACATCCGTACCTGGCAGGATACGTGGGTGACTGACGGTTCACGCCTACGGACCCCGCGCCTAGAGGACTTCTGGTGCATGACCTGGTGGGTTAAGACCACACATGTCGACGAACCGTGCCAGCTCCTGGGTCACCGCCAACCACTCGTCCTTCCTATTGATTCTATAGGAAACCTGGCCGCAATTCAGAGCGCCTCTAGCGTACCTCTCGATTTCGCGATTTCGGATTCACGCGTTAAAATGGAGACTGCGACACTAAAACAGCTGTTTGCTTGCGCGCGCACCCTATGGTCGCTCAGAGGGGTTGTCGGATTGGACCTTCGCAAGCCATCAAGATGTGTCAGGAGCAATAGTAGGAAGACCTCCAAAGCGGAGGGCTTTGCAGGCGTAAGAACGCCGTAGGAAGCAGAACCGGTTAGAGATGAGTGACCGAAGGATAAAGATTGCTCCAGACACGTTTCGACTTTCGCGCGTCCCTTCTAGAAGAGATGTGAAGGATTCCGTCATTCTTTTGTCTTGGTGCCCCGGAGGCGGCAGCCTCAGTGTATCTGTGTTATCTCCCCTTTTTTGTTTACCTCGCTCTGAAGTTGTTTTTTTGCTCGTGATTTTGTGTAATCGTCCACTTATCGATTCCTACCGAATAAATCAGTTGTTTTCTTCGTGAAAAGTTGCGATATCTCTTACGTCGTTGATCGACAATTATTGTGACCTCCATTACAGATGCTCCTTTACCCTTACACAAAGCGGCCTGGATGTTTCTCCAGATCAGCCTTCCTGAAACAAGCTCGTATTGCATGACTTACGCCGTCAGAGATGAACGGCACAGGAAATGCGCTACGGGTGTGTAGTGGACCTTACTAGTCCACCTGTTAGAGGGTAGCCTTCTCTTATCCTTTTCATTTGCCCAGCGGTCATTCAGTTTTCTATCATTTTTCCGGAGAACTTGATGCAGTGTTGCGTGGGTAGTTTCTCAGGTTGAACTCGACTTGTTCCAGGCTCTAAAGAAAGCGAGGATGCCGCAACGTTAGCCCGAATAAACTCATATATCAATCATGGTTTTGCTTCAAGTAAAAGACTTTCTGCAATTAACTATCTCTCCCTTTACTTAGGTTTTGAGGAGTGTGCGATATTTGGAACTAAAAATACTTTTGAGAGGGATGGTACCGGGTACGCAAATGTAATTACTATCGAACCACCAGCGGCGAAGTCAATTCCTAACCACCTTCCAAATTGCTTTCCTTTCCATAGACTTCCGATTCGAAGAGTGAGAAATTCCGCGCATTTTCTATTTCCACCATTCGGATTGCTTGCCTCGTTCATAAATTGAACAAAAATTTTTAATCAGCCGTTTTCATCGTATTTCATTGGATAATTATGCATTCGCTCGTTCTTTGGGCACATCATAACAGAGTACAGTAGAGTGTTTCTGAAGGTTGAATGGAACAAAAATATTGAGCCGCATATCACCTTCAACGCTGCCGATTTTATGATTGTAAACCGATGATGGCAGGGCGTCAAAAACTAACAAAGGTAAGCATGCTTTCACCCATATTCGGAGACCATTTAATATATTACAGTCACGAGGAGTGCACACTGTTCTTGACGTCAGACGTGTAAAGCGGGAAGGTTGCCCGAACCAGTGTGACCGTGACGACAGACAGTGTACGAAATGGACCGTATAAGAAGAAGTGATGTGACGCATCACATACAGTTCAGAAATGAAACTTTTCGCCGCTATTGCCGTTCTTATCGTTTGTGTCGTCGCACTTGTTAGGTACGCTCCTTTTTCAAATCTAATTCCATTTATATGACGGGATATAATTGAGTTGCTTGTCGAAAAGCGATGCTCAATTTTCAGAACAGAGACGATCCGATCAAAACGACAGTTTGGCTTGTATAACCCATACGGATTTGGTGGTGGTATGTATGGTCCCAGACCATTTGGCGGCGGACCTTATGGACCATATGGAGGAGGAGGTTATGGATTCCGTCGAGGACCTCCCACAGTCGTCGAGAGAACTGTAATTTACAGAGGATAAATTGACCCATATCGTTACGTAATAACTGTACAATGTAATGCATTTGATATGAACGAAAATAAAGTGGTCTCAATTCCGACTCATTTTTGTCTATTGAGCATTGTTTAGTACTATGAACTCTCGGTTATACGCAGCGAACTATCATGTGCTAACGCACAGTGCTGCTTGTAACCTGTTTTATACTGGCGGAAGCGATCTCACATCAGAAGTTGACAGCTTAGATGCTACAGGTAAAGAGGCCAAAGTAAAGTTGAAATACGACCAGCTCAAGTATGTCAAACTGATTACAAAATTTACCGCAATTCAAACGAGCGTAGGCATCACTACATCGCTTGTAGAGCTAAGCCATCAGTCGACCGGAATGTATGTATTTAGATGTCAAAAATCTAAAAAAAAATGAGTACCCATACCATCAGGAAGCATGCAATAGAGGGCGGCTGTAAACGAGTCCTACCGACACAAAATTGTGTTCAACAATCTCGAAGATCTCTCGTCAAACCTTGACAGTTTCAATGTTGATTTCTTCCTCTTCACGAAATGGCTAGAAATAGATTCTTCACTTATCAGTATGAAATTTCGGCCTTCCCGCCTTATTAAGAGGCCTTTAATTTCCACCGCTATCACTACATGCTTACTATTGCTGACAGTGAGCTTATCAGCGATAGAAATTCAGAGGCTTCGAAGACGACGAGAAGGTTCAGTGCAACGTAACGACAGGCCGTTAAATAAAGAATTTTTATATAAAAACATCGTGCAGGAGAAATTAATGCTGAAATTATGCACTGAACCTTATTCCGGCAAGCGATGTACAGTAGCTCTCAAAAATATATGTCACTTCCCACTTCTACGCAGAAATGGGTCAAATCGAAACGAATCTTATACCAATCCATATTTCTGACGACTCTGCTCAGAAACATGTCTAGACCCACCGCTATTGCAAGTTATTTGTTTTTTCTTATTGTATACTGAGTTTTATATGCTATTTTAAATGGAAATATCTCAAAAATCGCTGATCGAAGGTTCAGTCTGAGATGATATTCTGATAGAGCATAGTCTACTTATTATAATGTGCTACAAGCATTTGATTCAGATCGCTGATAAATTATAGATTTTTTTCGTGGCCAAAAACTGGTCAAATTTTAGGGCCATATTTCAAACACAATTCTATAGTTTTTCAACTTTTCAACAGAATTACATCAAATTAACCTGCTGTAGAAAATGTTCTTCTCTTTGAAGAACTTATTTTTGTTGCAAGCCTAATCCCTTATTTTGTGAGAAACTCATTTTTAAACTTGAATTGCGTAAAGTGTTATATTGAAAAACGTTTGAAAGAAATCGACTCCATTTTTTCTCAGTCAATAGTACATTTATGGTCCTGCTCATAGTAGACGTACGCTCAAATAAGATCAAGTCCTCCACAGAAAAATATCATTTTGACTAAAACACGCTGTATGCTCCGTCACCACCAGTTCCGTGTACGGCGGCGAACAATGGGCGGCACACACCACATGAAGCGCTTCTTATTCAAAACAATATTTTTCGTAAAAGAGTTGAAGTTATTTGAGCACATGCTTAGTTCAATAAGAACTATTGATCTACTATACGCTGAGGAAAAACAGAGTTGATTTCTTTCGAAGTTCTTGGAATATACCAGTTTATGCAATTTAAATTTCAAAAAGCATTTTCTCATAAAAAGTAGAACCAACCTTAAAATTGGAACATGTGTTATGAAGGGAAAATCTATTTCTATATGGCACTTAGGTGTGATACACTTCGTAATGAAGGGGACAGAAACATTGAATTTCATTTGAAACATGGCCTTATAAATCGACCAGTTTTTGGGCACCAAAATGCGTGCTCGGAAGAAAACTATAATTTGTCGGAATCTGAATCAAACATTCGTAGCGTTTTATATTATCTAGATGATGCTCTATCAGAATATCCCCTTTGATTAGATCCCTGCTCAGCGGTTTTTCAGAGACCTCTGGTTGAAATAGCATATGAAAATCCCTAAAAAATATTTTTAAAAAACCTAGAAATTGTAACGAGGGTAAGTTTCAACGTATTTTCAAGTGATGTTGTCAGTACTAACCAATGGATTAAGATTCGTGTCGATTTGAACTATAGATATATACCTAAAATTGTAAGGTGACATATCTTTTTGACCGCTACTGTGTGTATGTCGGTATAGAAATAGTATACATTTTCTAATGAGCACAAGATAGCAATAAAACAAGGCTTCCGGTGGAGTTGTTCAGAACGAAATATGTAGCAACCAGTTCTTATCGGACAATGGCCGACTGGTACCGATTGCGACAAGTAAATGTCAACTTTATCGATATGAAGTGTCGGCTTTACCGTCACAGAGCTTTTGCTACACGGCCAAGTTGTTTTCTTCAACTTTCAGCATTAAGGATAGTGTAGTATTAGGTTGGTGCAAAATTAATTTCGGTTTTGGACCGCAAACTTTAAAGTGCAATAACTCAGCGTAAACTAAACTTTATCAAACAAAGTAAGAACCGTCAGAATCTACACATTTTTGCCAACGAATTGGTAACATTTCTATGCCTCTAGAATAAAAACTGGGATCACGAGAATCGCCGAAATCAACGAAGGCAGATGCAACGTCGATCGAATCAGCGAATTGTTTCTGACGTAGATAGGAGTCAAGAGATTGGAAAAAGTGGTAATCTGTTGGGGAGAGGTCAGGGGAATAGGGTGGGTGAAGGAGAACTTCAATACCTAATTGGGTCAATTTTTGCCGGGTGGTTTTCGAGGAGTGCGGCCTTGCGTTGTCATGCAACAGGATCGGTCCACCTCTGTTCACCACGGCCGGCCACAGTTTTTGCAACTTTGCATACATTTGGTTTAAATCACAACAGTAGGACTCTGCTGTAACTGAATGACCAGGTTATTTGAAGGTACTCAGAAACCGAAATTAATTTTGCGCCAACCTAATAAATCTTTTCGTAACGAACCCACCCTATGCTGAGCTCTTCTTTTGATAATCCAATAATTAAATCTAATGCACTTAAGAACGATACGTATGCTCATACGTACGTACGTACGTATGAGCATGTTCTCGAATTGTCTGCTTCAACAGCATTATCGACAAAACGGTTGCTTGAAACCATACCATGATTTCATTGGCATAGCGATCTTTGCTTGATGTCACACAAGCAATAAAGGTTCATGGTCATCCCAGACAATGGCGAACAACCACGCAGGAAAATCAAACAGACGGCTGTCGGGCCGGTTCCCTTTCTCATACGATGACCTTCGACAATCGGCGAATATCGTCGACAGTACTGACTATATAATACCGAACAAATTTAGAGGTCTTATACACTAGAATCCGTTTCTCTACCTAAATTTCTAGTGAGAAGCATGCGGCACACACAGCTAGCCGTACTAGTCATGCTCATCCTTTTCGCTGTGGTCACTGCGTCACCGTAAGTTTACCTAAAGCTCTTATTTCTCCAATTCCGCTGAACAACTAACATTTCACTTCAAATTACTACACATTACACTGGGTGGCATTACCTTTGTTATATTAAATGGAGACCTAAAAACAAATATTATTTTTGTATCGGTGAATTCTTCTCTTTGAATATCTTGAGCTGTGGCTCGTTCTAATTAATAGTTCGATCCTGTGCAACAAGAGTAAGAGCAAATAATGACGGAAATGTAGTAGCTGATATGTGTTATCTGGAACATTGTTGGAGAATTCGAAAATATTCTTTTTCCATTGTTCAGAAAATCTGAAACATAATAGCGATTGGTGTCCACATCTGGTGAATTACAACAACACCTTCATATCAGGGAGATGATGATAGGGGTCATATGCTACGTCCGATTTATCTTGTTGTACCAATGAAGTAGATGAAAACTTCAATATTCGTAGCGTTTGGCCCTAAATTTGTCATTGTTGAGAATACTATCGCGACGACTTCATGAATCTATTTCATTTAGATCGACGAGCACTCGTGTAAAGAGACAATGGGGATGGGGTGGTGGCTATGGTCCAGGATGGGGAAATCCCTACGGCTATGGTGGAGGATATGGCGGTGGTCCGTGGGCATGGAGGCGACCGGCAGTCGTTCAGAGAACAGTTATTGTTCAACAGTATCCTCCATGGCGATCCTAGATCCGTCTCACACAACACACTCTTTCGTTTTGTCACATCGGATGTGCATGGAATAATTCTCGTTGCACTTGTATATAAGCTCTTTGCAAGTCACCCCAATACATGTTTCCAAGACATTGTAGCCTGTGATCAGCGGAAAACTGAATTGCTTTCCACCATCAATGACGTTAGTATGTTCAGTTTATTTGATAGACAAGGCTATTTCGAGAGACCTTTGGTTCATGGGAAGAATCAATCATTTGGAAGAAGAAGGACAACATGTTCTCGTAGGTAGAACAATGGAGAACTTCTGTGAGTGCATATGTTTGTGCTTATAAGCAGTAAAGAAAGCTCCTATAAGGTTAACAAAGAGTAAATTTACAAATAAGAACTGAGAACAGGTTTCGAAATTCATAAACACAGTTGTCAGCAAGATCCAAATGCATCTCTGGCAGCACATGAAAGAAGCTAGACGAGAAAGTTGGACATCGTCTAAGCACCAATCTCAGAATTTACCTATATCATGACCTTATCCATATCTGTGCAAATAAATTTTCGCCTTGGCCTCGGCGACGGTGCTGACCCGCTGAATTTCAAAAAAGGTCACCAAATCAGGTTACTCGGTGGACATTTTTGTTTAGCAACGTAAAATTTCTAGGAAGTAGAACATTCTGGTAAAGCGGCAGCTCAGAGTGATAACGATGAATCAGAATTCAGTCGCACTCAGCGAACGATTGACAACATTGCCTAGACAGATCAAATTCTTTACACTTTCACGACAAACAGCGCATTGACACCGCCACGCTAAAAACAGCTACCTAAAACCAAGCATTTCCGATTTTTCAGTTTATCTGGTGAGAAAAACATTGATCGGCAATCAGGCAGTTTTGTTTTTATCGACGGTTTTCGTCATAGCGACCAGAACATCATTTCGTGGCATGAATTTGGCCGATACCAACGTTATCAGATCTGCATCTGCTTTACGAACCTCTGAGTCACCATGCTTTCAAAGTACAGAATCAGCTAGTAACGTTCCCTAAACGTATCATACAGATGCAGTCGGGAAATATACAACGGCGACTGTGAGCAGCAAAACTACGTTGTTTGAAATACCCGCAACAAGTAATTGTAATCTTATTCAACCGCTTCCTCACACAATGGTTCAAAGTAGGGTGGCTTTTTTCACGAGTGGAGCTCTGTAATTCCGATTTCGGAGTTTTCTGGACTGAATTAGTTCTATGGAATAAGTTTTCTGGAAATAAGAATAATCTCCAAGCATCAAAGTGTAGCCCACATAAAGCAGGATGTTATTTATCCATTAGAATTATACGAATAAGAATCGGTATAAAAAGCACTAATAACATGTGAAACGAGGGAGACTGCCAGGTCCATAAACTAAAGCAACGACGAGTGACGTGAGGTAAAGTGACGACGCCAGTGAATAATCATGACACGTTTTGCATGCGTCATAAACACTAATCTTCACTGGAACGACGAGGGCGTTTCAGTACCATATGTACCGTTCCTTCATAATTTTTTGTTTCGTAAAAATTAACATTTCAGAGGAAACGCGAACGATGTGTATGTGTTTGCAAGAGCGTGCATCACAGGGCTACAGATGTATGCAGTGCCGTGGTTTTGCGATGTGGATCCAAAACGTTGTAGCGGAGGCATTTGGCTTACCATCACCATTGCTCGGCGTAGTATCAACAAAAGCGATCAACTCATGAAATCAAGCAACCGGACGGCCATACGGTATCAGCCCTACGTTGCTGATTCATCAAAGCTTCAGAGTAAATAGATGTACATGACCGCCGCTATTCGATCAAATGAAAAGAGGAATATAATAGGTTGGTGCAAAAGTCTTGCAACACTTTTCAAAATAACAGCAATTTATTCAAACGAAATCTCAGTCAACGATATAATCATCATTCAGATATATGACTCTTCCTCAGCTTTCGGGCAACTTCCCAATTCCTCTCCGCCAGAACGCTGGCAGCTGTGACGAAAAAAAATTGGCCGACCTCTATTTCCGGTTCATTTCGGTGGTCGAATTTCATATCTGGAAGGTGTTGCTCTAAGGACCTGAATAAGTGTTAATCGAAATCAGCAAGGTGAGGAGAGTACGGTAGGTGCGGTAGAATTTCCCGTTATGCGATAAAAACGCCCTGAAAGGGAAAAGTCTACCTTTTGAATGACAACGCTCGTCCTCATGTTGCAAGAACAACTCGTGAGAAAATTCAAGATTTAGGCTGGGAAGTTCTATCGCACACACCTTATTCTCCAGACCTTGCTCTTTCAGATTATCACTTATTCAGGCCCTTAGAGCAACACCTTCGAGATATGGAATTCGACAACCAAGACGAACTGGAAATGGAGGTCGGCCAATTTTTTCGACAGAGTTCTGGCAGGGACTAAGACGAAAGATGGGAAACAGTCATATATATGAATGATGATTATATCGTTGACTGAGATTTTGTTTCAGTAAACTGCTGTTATTTTGAAGAATGTTGCAAAAGTGTTGCAAGACTTTTGCACCAACCTAATAGATAAACTACGTGTAACGTTGATTAACCGGCTGAAAGAAAAGAACAGGAAATAGCCTGAGCAACATCTCGGAGCGATAGCTAAAAGACATCATTCGATGGAAACAACGTACATGAAACACCACCTGGACGAGCACACACGATTAGAATAGGAGATCAACGAACGCGGTTACGAACATCGCAAAGTGGCCTTCTCGCTGGAAGAAAATCGGCAGAAACCGCTTCAAACAGGGCGGGCAGCTCTTTAGCGTTTCCAGTGCGGACAGCACGGTGGAAACAAAATCTTGTCGTTATTCAACTACAGGGCTACTAGCCCCTAACAGCGACTATTTGAATTCATGTAGAATCGATTCGTGACCAATTCTTTGTGGCGGGAGAAGTGACGATGGCGATAGTGGAATAATTCAACAGGCCGATGTTACGCAGCCACGTCTGCCGTATTTATTACATTTTTGTTGTCGCTTCTAGCTTCTTTTGCTTCGTGATTATGGGGCAGTGCTCCTCTGCAACTGTTGATTGCCATATAGCGACTGGGCAACATGGTGTGCTTCATTCCAGTATACGCCGTATCCAAATTTCGACCATCATACCTTTACAATAATGCGAGCCGATGGCTGGAATGTGGGGTAGTGACTTGAATAGTGTTCACTTGTAGGTAGCTGAACATTCATATAGTGTAGTATCGCAACTGAACCTCACATGTCTATTCATTGGACTGAAACCAAAAGCCTTTGGGCGCTTTTTCGAAATTTTGAATGAAGAGAGATTTCAACGTGTTCAGCACAACAATTTGACTTTCATAATTTTCAAGGCCTTTCTTCATTGTCTTACGCTACATCCCTCGTAACTCTACCAAACCAATAAGGTTTTATCACAACTCACAAACAGTGGTCACGTTTACTCTCTTGCCTGCTGAATCTGTGGCGGACTTGCTGATTTTCTTACCCTCACGACGTGTGTTCATCGTTCACAAGTGAGCAGGCACACCACCAAAATTTTGCATCAGCAATGTTTCGGCAAAATTCGACAGTTCATTCTTAGAAGCTTAATAACTACAATATGCGAATAGTGGCTATTCGGGTTGAATAATATAATGGACCCCGATCGATGTTCCCCAGCTTGAGCAGGCAAACGTGAAAAAAAAACTAGAGCTACCTTGCCGTTCTTCATGTACTTCGTTTAAAAATTCTTCGTCTCTTAGCAACCGGAATACGGAGCACGAAAACGGAAATACTGCAAAAGTCACTAAGTGATTGGAATTTAGCCAAAACTGGACCACAAAACGTTTTCATTTCTGTTTCTAAAGGTACCCATATAATGCTCGCTTTGTTTCCACTAGAATGTGTCTATTATTATGTTTTGGTGAAGGCATTCAGCGTGTGGTGATAGCTTCAGAGTAAACGGTGAAAATTCCCGACAAAAGCCATATCAGTTTCATTTCTCTTTATAAACGTCATTATGAACCAAAGCCAGAGCATAAGCACGTACAGAAAACAAGAATGCTTCCAAAATAGAACTGGAAGCTCGAAACGAGCTTATTATGGTGGAGAAACAGTAGCTTTCAAAGTTTCTCGGGAGAGAGGCTTTTCCTCAGATCGTTTACAATGAAACCAGTAGAAAACAATCTCTCGCAATCGGACGATGTGGCAGGTGGCGACAGATTCTTCATTGCTAATTTTCTTAGCGGTGTTCAATTCTCTGCAATGGTTTCAGAATCGAATGGATCATATCGAGGTCAGCATGATAACTTCAGTCTCCCTTGCGTTAGGCCCTTGTTATACGTTCGCTCACCCCCCAGCGTAACTCGTCCATTCAGTATCAGACACCGTGGGGCCAGACACGTTTGTACGAGTTATCATGGTGACGCTGGCGTGGTGAACTCGTACAAACGTGTCTGGCCCCACGGTGTCTGATACTGAATGGACGAGTTACGCTGAGGGGTGAGCGAACGTATAACAAGGGCCTTAGCGTGCACAGTGCAGCTCTTCGATTTCTTTTCCCGTTTCCGTGTTCAACGAAAGTTCCACACATCCCTGTGACACCCACTCGATCGATTCCCGTCAAGGCTATCCAAGCCTTCCATCCCTCCGGGGTCGAACAAATTGGTACCAAGTTTGTCTAGCGAAGTATAAACACTGTCCTGGTTTAGCGACTGCCCCCCCCCCAGTCACTTCATAGACCAAATACGCATTTACCATACCTCTACGATTCTGAATGGAATACGAATGCGACGATGCGACCTTAAGTGACTAATCAACGCCGACAACTTTACCTTCACCTTTTGTCTATACTGAAACTGAGCCGTCCTCGTTAGCTGAAGCCGTCTTGCGGATTCAACAGTTTTCTATATCGAATGTTATCTCATGTTTAACTGGACAGCCTACATTGAAACTCCTTCCACGACTCATTGTTCTCCTTTTTAAACTACTGATACTACTTGTTCCTCATCATCTCATGTCATGTTCGTCGACTTCCCTGCTGTCTCAAAATCATATTGAATACATTTGTGCACTTTCTGGAAAACCTGGAATTTCTTTCATAAACTTTGAAAGCGTTTTTATGTGCATTATCACACGACTATGTCTCACAAACCGCTGCACGCGAAATCAATTCAGTCAAACTTTGAGACCTCACTTTGAATAATATCAGTAGAGATATTGCACCAAACTTGGTGCTTCTGAAGAAAAAAAAAGATTTTCTCTTTTAGTACATATTAGGTTTTTCACCACGCTCACAAGTTCTCGAGAAAATGGCATATATAGTTGTACTTGGATAAACTGTCATTTTCAAAAAATCTGGGTAGGATTCCAATTCAATTTGCTCCGCTGCGTAGGATTAGTACAACTCCTTTATTGAAAAATTTCATTTAATTTGCACACGTTGAAAATGCGACATCCCCATCCCCACCCCCAAACAGTGTATGGTGATGTGGAGTACCCAACATTGGGCTTTTATAATTGTTCTCTATTTTTCTCGTTCATAGCCGAACACATGCAAACTTGACGTAATGATCGATGACTAATTTGAAGATTTTCTGTGTTTCGCATAGGTATTCATAGCTTTTCCTGCCACCGTACATTGCCCTGGTAGGAAGGATTGGGAGTGGCATTTTCAACGTGTTCAAATTAGACGAAATTTTTCTACAACAGAGTTGGACTCATTTTCTTTCTAACTCTCTGTTCGAAGAAGATCTCCGACGCAGTGGAAAAAAATGAAGTTGATTCCTCTTCAGATTTTTTGAATATGGCAGTTTATGTCAGAACAACTGTACAAGTCATTTTCTCGAAAACTTGTGAGCGTAGTGTGAAACCTAAAGATGTTCTGGAAAGATAAAATCCTTTTTCTACAAAAGCTTCAAGTTTGGTGAGATCGCTACAGCTCTCTACTGATACAAAGATTTTTATTGAGAGTGAGGTTTCTAAATTTTGCCATTTTTTGGCCATAAAAATCTTCGATCATAAAAATCGATGGTTTGTTGGCAATATGAACTACTCATTTGCAGCCTTTCATGACAAAGCAATCGTTTCTACCGAAATATAAACTTGGATTGATTTCATGTGCAGCGTTTCGTGACATATAGTCGTGCAAAAATGCATGTAAAAATCGATATCGGGTCAGTACTGTAGATAGGTGTGCGGTGTCCAAATTACAGCATGGTTAACCGTTTTCGCACTTTTTTGCACATGCGATGCTCATCATATTCCACTGTTTTTGGCTACGAATTATCTACTGGAGTTGAAGGAGATGGTCACTTATTAACGATGTATAGCGTGGATCTTCAGGTTTCGACTATTTCCGCCTGTTTTTTTTTCATGAGTTGCTTTCGATCATTTTCAGAACTCCATCAAATCTTAGCTCTACGCAAACGAGGATATGTACATCTATCGTGAATCAGTTACAAATGCATTGTAACTTTTCATTATTACGACAGCGTTCGCACCATATCGAAAGTGTCAAACTTGTCTTTAGTCTCCTTATTAACTGCTTCTCTTCCAATACGAAAGTCTATCAATGATATTCAATGACAACACTTTATCACGCACGGGTAACTTGTCAAATCGTAATATTCTAGTCCATACCATTCACTTCTTACTAGCTCTAGATTTCATTCATTCTTGCGCCCTATTTCAGATTCTCTCAGATCACAAATTCCTCGCTAATGAATTTTCCATAATCATACGGAATCATGTGCTCTATGCTACCGTAAATGAAAACATTACATGGGAGCAATCATGTCATCCTTTTCGTCTTTAGCTAGACGATGGGGAACTAATCAGCATTTTTCGAGTGTAACTGTTCTTTAAAACATGGATCACCCATAAGCATGTCATTTTGTGAGGAAATCCGTCCTATTTGTTGAGTATTAATGTATGTTTAGTAAGTGAGACCACTTCCCCCCTTGAGACGAATCGCTCTTCACATGATTAAAGATAGTGTAGCATTAAGCGCTGTTCCAGCCAACTATTGGTCTACTATCATTAGAATCATCCCTTCATCTGTCTTTTGCCTTATAAACGTATTCTTATTCCTCTACTGAATTCTAATGGCAAAAGAATACCACATGGAACGGAATAAGTAGGCATGTAGTATGTATGAAGAAACAGTTCATAATTTTCTTGAATAATAATTGAATGACTCGCCTTTGGCTCGCACATCCCATCTGAATACATTCGTCAATGATCATCCAATGAGCAGCGAGCCTTTCAGAACAATAATCGGATTTCGGATAAAGGCCAAATGCGATTTGCCTCAGTCTTCCATTGGCAAGTCTCGGTCACTCAACTACGTCGACTCGATCTGCACTTCTCTATAGGCTCTTCCAAACCATTCTTAAACGTGTCCAGCAGAATGCGATGATACCTTGGTATTTACTACAGCATTTTCTTATTATTTTTATTTCAGCAGTTCCAAATCCAACACAGAACAAAAACGTAGTAAAAACCAATAACGGAACACTGCTGGACATTGGAAACTAAAAAACAAGGTAGAACTCATTACACACAGTTGGAAGGCTAGAATTCCGTGGTCACTTAGGACCCACCAGAATACCAACTGACATAAGGTAAAAGATAAGTTATAGGAGGTAAGCTAAAAAGAGAAAGAAAAACAATTTCCTGACAAGATGTTAAATCCACAGTCGATAGCCAGTAGACAATAATTGCAGCCGCTTAACAGCAGGGAACAACGAAGCTTTAGTAGAACGAACGGGTTCGGATCGATTAGATGCTCGCTCCTTATGAATCCTTCTCACCTGGATTCAATGCGAGACAAGCGTATAGGGCGCACTGCAATATTTTCTGGACAGATTGTTCGTATTCGATTTTTTCTTTTTTGCTTTATCCAAGGGAACTATCACAGTGGGTGCCGACGCTTCCCTCGTTGCACAATGGGGCAACAGCTGCGAGCGTTGAGGAACGCACTCCAATCCATCCCATCGGGTTCATAGCGCGTTCGTG
The DNA here is from genome assembly GCA_030553155.1 of Nippostrongylus brasiliensis. Lineage (NCBI taxonomy): Eukaryota > Metazoa > Nematoda > Chromadorea > Rhabditida > Heligmosomidae > Nippostrongylus > Nippostrongylus brasiliensis. The sequence goes on from CP130737.1 coordinate 27,960,245, forward strand.
TTGTTTAATACCAGTTTCGTTCTTGTACGTGTATAACTCTGCAGATTAGTTTCAGTTTCCTCCATAACACCTATCTCGGCACTGTTCCACTTGTTGGACACCAGCACTCGATTTTTTTTCAACCAGAAATTTTTTCTCCAGAAATTCGCTGAAACTTCGCCTAAGGGAGTAATTGGGGGCGCTAATCACGAATCTGCTGTCCGTTTTTCACGTGGGTGGTCTCGGACCACGCAAATCGCTACTTGGGTGGTCCAGTCAGGATCACCGATTTCGCTGAAACTTCGTCCATGGGGGTTCTCTGGTTTCCTGAACACGATGGTGAAGTCCGTTTTCAAATGGCGGCCGAAGACGGCAGTTATAGGTGAGTCTCACCGGGTAAGATCAGTAGGTACTTACCTATAACTGCCGTGTTCAGCCGCCATTTGAAAACGGACTTCACCATCGTGTCCAGGACACCAGAAAACTCCCATAGACAAAGTTTCAGCGAAATCGGTGATCCTGACTGGACCACCCAAGTAGCGATTTGGGTGGTCCGAGATCACCCGCAAAGAAAACGGACAGCAGATTCGTGGTCCGCGCCCTCAGTTACCCCCCTGTGTAAAGCTTCAGCGAATTTCGACGACTGAAAAAAAATTGAGTGCTGGTGTCCAACAAGTGGAAAGTGCCCCTATCTCTCCTAATGGTTGTCATTTGATTTATTAAGTACTATTCCAAACTGCATGTATCACTGTAAATACCAATTGAACTGAATTTCGAAAAGCTACCCAATTTGATTAGCGCATAATAAAGCCAATTTTCCTTTGCTTTATACATCTCCTTCAAAATCAATTATTTGACACAGCCGTTGCAGTAAATGATTTGTTATGTGGAATTAAGCGGGACATGGAAACAAAACTGTTAATAACATTGTGCTCCCTGCCTGCGTCTTTGTACAGCTCTTGAAGCTTTGTTGAATCTCCATTGTAATTGCTATTCACCTCTTCTCCATCTCTCTTAACGTCATCAATTTTCTTATTCTAGGACTGTAAATGTCTCTGTTTCATATTCTGCTCTCGAATCCACTCAAAAAAAAACACTGGTTCTTCTCTTTAACGTGCTCTACAAGTGCGCTCTGTTGTAAAAAAAGCGAACAACGGCTGATGTGGATAAAACCGTGAACATCTGCTAATGCAACACACGGTCGATGACTCACAATTTCTCCGACTAACAAGGGAGGTCAGTGAACTTCCCCCGACGATTCTTAACAAGACTTATATGGAGCTTGAAGCGTAGATCACAGATATGTAATTTATTTTTGCTGAATGGCAGTGGGTAGTCCGAAAATTGCAAAAAAAAAGTAAGCACTGCTCCGACAACACTGCTAAGGGGCGCTGAATAGCCCATGAGGTGAGAGGTCCACCCAAGTGTGCTTCGGTAGCGCAGCGGTACCGCAGTGGACTGTTGTTCAGAAGGTTAAGGGTTTGGATCCTGTGGATGTTGCCGTTTTGCCTCAATCGCATTGATACCAAATGGTGCTCATTTTGCGATCTTGTCATGGGGATTGAAGAAAGTCATGTTTGGAGCACTCTAAACCGCACAAATTTTAGTAAATGACATCGTTAATATAGGTAGCCAATATCTGCCGTAACTTGCCTTAAACAGACGCGAATTCAGAAACTAATGTTGAATTCGTGATCAGCGACCCAAATAACCCCCACATACGAAGTTTGGACGGAATCGGCGATTTTTCGGACCACCCACTGTCATTCAGCAAAAATAAATTACATATCTGTGATCTACGCTTCAAGCTCTATAAGACCATATAGGTCTTGTTAAGAATCGTCGGGGGAAGTTCACTGACCTCCCTTGTAAGAATAGAAGCTATAGCGCCCTCGTGGTGCAGTGGTGAGAGGCGGTACTGACACCCGCACGGTCGAACGATCGATCCCGTCCTTAGGGGCTGATCAACGCCGACACCTTTAGTTTTTACCTTAACAGCAGAAGCTAGTTCTCATTCTCGATCTCACTTGGATAGTTTGTTTGAAACGAATGTAAATGCTGATGTCGATGCGCACAACCGAACACTCGACTCCTTACGTGTTAGTCCACACTTTCTCGTTGACCCTCGCACCAATGCAATTGCAAAAACGCACTCAAGCAAACCTAATTTTCTGAAGAGCGCAGAATTTTTAATAGCAATCTTCACCTCGCATAGTGCATATCTGAATCTAGCAACAAAGTTTAAGCGGTTCTCTTCGCATCCAGAAAAGCCGTAAATGTGAATTTCTTGCGAACTGAGGAAGGACGATGTTTGAGTTGTTCTGGTTTGAGAGAAACTACATAAGAGCTTTTATTGCTCTCTTTTTCGCCTACAGTTCCACTCGTATTGAAAGCAAAATAGTGCCGCATCTGGTTGCTAAAACTTGGATCACTGCTGATCTTAATTTCATGCTTTTCCTGTACTATGGTTCGGAAACATGGTATACCGTTTTGTCGTTGGACTATTGCAAAGGATAGAGGTACTGCTCCAACCTTTAGCGTGGTCCTACCTGACCTGTTCACCGTACCAATAACTTGGTATGCTTCTTCCCTATGAAAATCCAGTTCGCTTCAGAGGTCTCAGATGCGAGAGTGAGAGATAACGGTTCTCATACAGCACAGAAGATAATTAAAACGCTGCCGGAGGCACGCTCCGCTGTCGCAGCTGCCGCCACGTCATACCTCTCTTGAATTCTATTGATTTTGGTTGGGATCAGAATAACGTGCTGATGGGCTATTGACGACGGCATCCTCTATCACGAGGGGAGGTCAATCTAAACTAGCTATTCCCAGGGCCCGGTTGAAGCTCAGATCCAACTTTTCAACAATAGGGCAACTGCTGCTTATATGAAATTTATTAAAAAGCGCAATCCACCATGCTCAGTGATCTCACTTAAAAAGATGATCGACAAGTATCTGGAATCGGTAGGTAGTGCACTTTCTCCTCGTTTTATATCAACTCCTTGATGTTTCTGTTTAGTTTGTGCTATTGTTATGTGGACATTCTTCAAAATGTTGCCTATTTGTTACGTTCCCTTATTTCTTTCACGTTGATGGATTTTTTCCATGATGGAATTGTTGTTTGAATCCTTGTTACATGAGCTCTCATGTAATAAATATATATATATACTTCTCCAACAACGCTTTAGCAGAACCGCATAAACTAGATAACATATCACCACTCTCTTTCTGGAAATGGGCTTGCACCGTCCCTTGTGGGAACGAAAAACATTTTATATGTTGCTCACATATGGCATTATGACAATATTTTTTATATAAAACCATTGTGAGTCAGATGACCAAACAAGGTCGCAAACACTCACTGATGGGGGTAGGAAATCCGCTACTCCATCTGCCTTGTTGTGCATACGAGCACTTAAATCACTTTCGTAGCTTCTTTATTTCCGACTCAGATTCAATAATCAATTTTCACATATGGCATTATGACAATATTTTTTATATAAAACCATTGTGAGTCAGATGACCAAACAAGGTCGCAAACACTCACTGATGGGGGTAGGAAATCCGCTACTCCATCTGCCTTGTTGTGCATACGAGCACTTAAATCACTTTCGTAGCTTCTTTATTTCCGACTCAGATTCAATAATCCCGGTATTTCACAACCGTGCGCAACAGATTGCGCTAGAAGTGGTTTCCCTTGCTCTAAAAAAAACACTGGATGGTATAGGTGTGTGGCAACATAGATTACCTTGCTGTTTTCGCGACCCACGCTGTCAGATTTTTATTCTGTTCTGCGATCGAGACGACCGCGAGATTTTGGTTTGAAAGTCCATCGTTTCCTTGGCTGGCATAAACTAATTCGAAATCGCGTGTCCTACTCCCAATTTTCTGCGTGAAGAGCGTCATAATGTGGTGCACAGCAGCTTCATTAACAGGCAGCAATTAATCTACAGCAGCTGCAGAGGCGTGCCTAAGGTACATGCTTTCCATAAATTGGACCTGTCAATATAATAGTTAAGGACAGCTGTCTAAGGCTATAGAATGAAACCTCAACGGTTCATCACTTAGACGGCTAAGGAAGACGGCTTTGCCTTCCGATGTTCGTTTTTAGACACCGGTAGGCGTCCTTGTCTTTTAGTTCTGTTACTCCAATTGTTAATATCCCAGTTGTTATCTGTTGTAGCGCTAGTGTACTAAGTGACCATAGGCTTAGTATTTAGAGCGGAACAACTTCCCCATCTACAGTTTCACCTCTTCTCACTTAAATTTTTGTTTACCCATATCGTACGATATATGTATGTATGAGTATCGGCAAACATCCTTTCGGAAACATAATGGAGGGACATATATGGTAAAATGTAGTGGGACTTAATCACTCCGTCACCCTTCGAGAAACGATTTATGATGCACCGAACAGAGCAGCACCAAAGGTCATGATTAAACGATGGTTCCGTTTTGTCGTTAAGGCATCCTACAACAGCTGTACTCAATTCAATACCACCAGTCAGTTTGTCGCTGCTTCCATTCCTGCAGTACTATCGTCATGTTGTTTACTGGACTGCGGCAGTAAACAGCGTGTGTGTAAGGCGTGAGCCTCACCAAACAAGAGCCTGTCACGAGCTCATTAAAACCCTGACCCATATGCCTTCAGTCGCCATCCGCTGTCTTGTCCGCCTCTCTCGTCATCACCTATGTTCTCGTCACACCTTCTGCCATTCGTCGTTCATTCCTTGCATCAGCCCGTCACCTCTTGCTACGCCTTCCTCGTCATACCAAAGCACAAATGTGCAGCTGTCATATATCTCCATTTACCATCATCGTCGCATTTCGGCCGTTGCGTGACAATCTGAATTCAATTATCGCACTCACAACCATATAACTTTCTTACGTTCATCTATTAGGTTGGTGCAAAAGTCTTGCATCACTTTTCAAAATAATAGCAATTTATTCAAACGAAATCTCGGTCAACGATATAATAACTATTCAGATATATGACTCTTCCTCAGCTTTCGGGCAACTTCTCAATTCCTCTCCGCAAGAACTCTGGGAGCTGTGACGGAAAAAAATTGGCCAACCTCTATTTCCAGTTCATTTCGGTGGTCGAATTCCATATCTCGAAGGTGTTGCTCTAAGGACCTGAATAAGTGATAATCTAAAGGAGCAAGGACAGGAGAGTACGGTGGGTGCGGTAGAATTTCCCGTCATGCGATAAAAAAGCCCTGAAAGAGAAAAAGTTTACCTTTTGAATGATAACGCTCGTCCTCATGTCGCGAGAGCGACTCGTGAAAAAATTCAGGATTTAGGCTGGGAAGTTCTATCGCACTCACCTTATTCACCAGACCTTGCTCTTTCAGATTATCACTTATTCAGGTCCTTAGAGCAACACCTTCGAGATATGGAATTCGACAACCGAGACGAACTGGAAATGGAGGTCGGCCAATTTTTTTTTGTCACAGCTCCTAGAGTTCTGGCGGAGAGGAACTGAGAAGTTGCGTGAAAGATGGGGAAGAGTCATATATATGAATGATGATTATATCGTTGACTGAGATTTTGTTTCTGTAAATTGCTGTTATTTCGAAGAATGTTGCAAAAGTGTTGCAAGACTTTTGCACCAACCTAATAGATAAGCGTTGCTTCGTTTCGCAACCGAGCTATCACCTTGGGTCGAGGACCTCATTAGGCAAGTCCGAGGTGCAATGATTTTAACGTATATAGAAGTGTCGAGCTGACCAAGCTCACAGACAACATGGGAGTTTGTGGTGGCATTGTTCAGAACGCTGAACTGCTCATAGAAACGCACACCATCAGCCTATGGGATCAACACAAACATTTTCGATACGAAAGATGCGCGGGTGCAAGAATAGGCGAACACGTATAGAACACCGGCTTCTTCAAACTGTGTGTGCTCAGCTCACATTGAGCAGCTTCTTTCGGCCTCCCTCCAGCCCGAACTCACCGTCCTTTATTTGATCACCGCTGCGCATCCTCTTCATCTGACCGCTTTCCTGAACTGTCCAGTATAAAAATTTTCCTCCACATCAGTGGTATCTGCGCATTGGAATCCAAAGAGGATGTTGAGAATTGTAACGCAACTGATTTTCTGTATTATGTATTTCAAAATTCTACTACTGGTAGAATCAAGTGCTGCAATCCTTGAAACTGTTGCCACTTTTCATTGACCGTTTTCTCTGAGATACCAGCTCTTAGTTTTAAGCGGTAGGAGTCTCATCCCATAGATCAGAGGACAAAATTAACGCATTTTAACCAACACATGACATCAACATTGAAATAGATGCAGGGTAAGAAGACACGTTTCTCAACTTTCCATGTACCCTCTGAATATTTTTCCTCAACTTCAAACTTTGGGAGAATTTTTCGTCATGCCTTCTGACCGCTTGCACAACTACCTCAAGATTGCATTGTCTTCTTCACCCTTATAGCTGCAAAACAGTGTCATTGTTGAAATATGGAATTGCAGTCAACTTGCTTAGGTACGACAGGAAGTGAGCGTCGTGTTCGTATTTAATGAATAAAATCCAAACCAGTCATCGCAACAACAAGCACTATCAGTGCCGAGTCTATCGTAGTCACACACGCCCTTCACATTTCTTGCTAGTATATTGTAGGCCAGTGTCATATTCATATCGGGATATCCACCCACACCTCATTCCGATCGCTTTCTCTTCAACAGCTTACCAAACGCTAACTAGAACTGAATTTCTACTGACCTGTAAAAAATTGGATAGTTGTAGGGCGGTTTATAGTAGCGAATTAGACAGCCGCCATTATGAGGTTTTTTAGACCAGTGATTTGTAAAGAAGAGAGTAAGGGGACAGCGTGATTAGTATCAAAATGAGGTGCGTGAATTACCTTCTCAAAGAGTCAATCGATGCTAACTGCATACTGCCTGCTCACCTCCGTCCCTCTCCCCACTCCCCCCCCCCAATCTCGCGCTTCCATGTCTCTTCCTCGTCGTCGTCGGTGTCGTTGTCGTGTGGTGGAGTGCAGCGACGGCCGCCTCTTGATTACGCAAGACATCGGTGTCCCAGTTCTGCTGTGCGCACTTCATGGAAAATGGCCATTTGTGATCTCCGTCACATCTCAGCTGTCATGCTGTACAGCAACAACAACAGCAGCACTGCGAAATGTGACGCAGATGATCTTATCTTCAATACTCGAACTGATATTACGCGGCCCTCTGGATTCATGGCGACGACGACGGCGATGATGATGATGATGACGATGATGATGATGATGATGATGATGATGTTGATGATGTTGATGATGATGATGATGGTGATGATGAAGAGAACGCCTCTGACGCGCATCTTATTGATTGCAGGCGTCATTTCAGCGTGCGGCAGCACGTTTCGACTTGAGAACACATTTGTTTCAGTCACACTGCAGATGTACAGTCGACACCGGCTTCTGCTTATGGCATTACCTATATCGTTTTCTTTTACTTTACTACTGTAGCACTCACATCTCCCTCCAACCGCGTCTCATTTACATACCGTTAAATGACAGAAATTAAGCAGCTTCGTTGTTCTCAGTGACGTGTAGGAATATTTTTGCAGATTGAGGTAATGACTCGTTCAGAAATCAACCTGTCCTGTTTTCCTTTCATTTATAATTCACTTTGCTTGCTGAAACAAACGAACACATCTACAATCATGTAGGCGAACAAACAATTATTCAGGTGAACAATAAACAACGTTGAACTTTCTGAGATAAATGGGCAAATTTTGTCAGGGTTGTTTTTTTAGTATCTCATAATAATGTTTTTAATATAATCTAGCTGGAGTACTAAGTTTCTAACAACCCTCTGGAATGTTGAGCGTCTCGTCACTATCTGAACTGAGAAAACATGATTCCTTAAGCTACACTAAACACACGTCTTTCTCCTATTCGATTGACCACTAATTCTCATTCTGAACTCATATTCTCTCGAAAGTTTCCCCCGATATTGTTTTTAAGAGTCCTTTGTTTTTAAATTCGAAACATAGCGTCGTTCTACGTTTTGGTTTTCGCTTGCGAGACGCAGAGTCGTTGGAGCATGATTCGTTTCCATGTTGCGCACGTACGCTGTCTATTCCACCTAACATTCTTTGCTCTTCCTCTTAGGATGAAAAATAGCGTTTGTACTCGAATGCTGAACTACAGCTCACTTATCACCTGAAATTTATTATTGCGCTCAAATGCGTATATGAAATGCCTACATAGGTGTGAGTAAAGTAGAGTGCGTGGCACATCTTAGAAGATTCATCGACATTCTATTTTTAATCTTTCACTGTTATATATTGATGACGTGATGAACGCGAATTGGAAGTGGGCTTTTTTAAAAGGGAGAGCAGCTTAAACATCTCTGAAACTCAAAAAAACTGCGACATCCTTTTCAAATTTCGCACACCGTCATGTTGTTCGTCACCTGCAGATCACCCCGTTAATCATAAGTAATTAACCGATGCTTAGGGTTCTATTGTATGTGAAATGCTACGTTATTAACGACTATTGATCGATATGACAAAACGCTAACGTTCTCTTGACCTCTTCGTGTGTGGGATTAGCCGAGTCCTGATTAGAATACTTTGGCGGGCGATTGATCGCTGTCGTCGTCGTCGTCGCTCGGACTCGTCGTGGTGGTGGTGGTGGTGGCCGAAATACCCTCCCCCCCCCCCCGACTCTCCTACCCTGTCTCGTTCCCCTGCCCTCCTCCTTTCCCCGCTCCCTCCCTCTCTGCCTACTGGGGTTCCGTGCTGCAGCTGCTCTTCGTTCGTATCGCCCTCGTTCCACTCACCCCACCATCCACTTATTTCTTCTGCCTCTACTCGGAATCTGTTCACAACAAGCACGTAAAGTGACTATTTTTCACATACTATCGTGTTCCATTGAGTTAGACATTCTTTGTCACGGGCTGTTAAGCTACCTTTTCTCAAAGCTGTCCGTAATTTTTTACGCTGACGATTAATCTAAATAATGGAAACTAACATCTGTTGATGCGTTATTAAGTTTTTCTCACGCTTTCTCCCATTTCTACTGAGTTATTCGAGGATGCTGAATTCGACCTAATTTGTATGTCGTTAATTCATACGGAATCCCATCTAGTCGCTCGCCTCCATCAGTGCAACTCAGTGAAAGCAAAGGATTGCTGAGTTTGTGAGGTCGTTCATGTACATATGTTGCCGAGAGCTGACACGGCGCTCCTGCGTCCACAAATAATTGTTGTTGTTTGCGTACTTCGATCAGTCAAAATAGCTCCTCATATCGACATCCTTGCTTGCACCGACCGATGACTACTAGTGTTAAGTTTCTCTTCACTAGAAATCATGCGATCTATTGCTTTTTAGTACTGAGCATTCCGCCGCTCCTTACACGGCATAAAATCCTTTAAACGTTCTTGTTATTATATCCCTATGATATTTCCTCATTTTGGTTTAGTTTCTACAGCTTTGTAAGTGTTCGAGCCGTGAAATTTGTTAGCAAATTACCTGAAACCATTGTATTCATTATTAGCGAACAGTTACGCTCAGTTACTTTGGAAAGCAGATTCTGCGGCCATAATAATCAGGGCTTCTTTTGTCTCAAGGAAAGCGTTCAAAAAACACGTTAGCGGTTTAGCATGAGATCACTGAATGCTCTTCAATAAACTAAACTATTAGTATGTATTTTTTTATTTGATAAATTTTCGATGTCTGACATTGCCTTGGCGGAGTCATTGAGCTTATTTCAATTCACGTCCCTGAGCTTTCACTATGACAACACGAATCGTTATTAATGACGAGTTGGTAGCATCTATCATTCCATTAATGACTGCAAGCTTGGTCTACGCTGGATGCATTAGCATGTAGAATGGGCGTCAGTATCTGTAATGGTTATTGAATCAACTATCGTTCCACACTTTCGTTTCCATCTGTGATTCAGTGTCTAATCGAGGTAGATTTGGAGGTGCTCCGTTGTTTTGTGATGGATGGAAACTTTGCTTTTTGCTAGAATGACATTTTTTCTACAAAACTATATGTAAACACCACATTCTTGTGTTCAGCATGCGTTGCCCCGACCACGCACTTCCCTCAACTGGAATACAGTATTTTTGTTGCAGGAAGCTGTGTGTGTTTGTTGTCGGGCTCGTTCACATCGTTTCTTACAAATTATTTAAGTTCGCGCGTAATGAAAAAGAAGGGCAAATGACCACAATGACCTTGTTCATGTCTTGTATTTCGCACGGGCCATAAATGTTCATGTTAAGTTCGTTCACGCATTTACTATCCATTGTCAGCTGCTCGCGAACTGTTCCTATCCGACCGCCCTGTCACTGCTATATGTGACCAAAACTGAGCAGCTTATGGTCTGAAAGACTTTTAAGTGCTACGTTACCGTTGTAAAATGTCATGGTGGCTCTTCTTCCCATATTGTGTACCCTGTATTGCTGTGTTACTTTGGTGGGTTTGGTCAATTTTCACTCGACTACTCAGCAGCGAAATGTTTGCTGAAACGCTTGTCTGAAAGCCTCGTCCGTTGGTCATGTTCACGTCATCTATCTGCTTTTTGGCATCCATCGAAATCAGCGTTTCGGTCAGACGAAGTAAATTAACAATCTGTTTTGGGTAATTATACATGTGAGTTACCTTAGTGTCGCATTTATTCGAGTATCTTCTGTCATTCACAATGGTTCACAATAGCTGCTTATGCTAGTGACCCATCATTGTTCGTGTCCTAATTTTCAAACTGCAGTCGCTGTCCTCTTTTTAAGACAACGTATCAATCTCGTCTGCCACCTTCTGAAAGAACCTGTCAAGCTCAATTCCAGCAATTCACTTTTTCTGAACATGGACAAATCGATTTTTGTGGAGAATGTTTTGTTTGTAATCCGACAGATTTGTGTGCATTAAGGTCTAGCTTGTTGTTTCGTTCGTCCCACTAGCCCCCACTTGACGAGTTATTTATCTGTCGAGATTACGTCGCTGCGTCTCTGCGACTGCTGCCTTACGTGGTAGAAAATTATGAATTCATCATCATGAGTTAGTTCCCTTCTTGACTGAAAGTGGGACGTTTCACTGGTGCTTAATCGCAACATTTCCTGTTTTCCCCCACTATCTTTTGTATCATCGTTGTGCCACAAAGCATACTCCCTCATCGTTCTCGCTGTTCATCTGGCTTGTTCTTTGCTAGATCCCGATCTTCTATCTCTTTGATGTTTTTTGCAAATTTTCGCTGTCGTACATTGGTGTAAGACGAACGTATGAATTTCTATGGATTTGCTGTGGGAGAGGGACTAAATTCTTTCTTCAAGGTTTTCATCGTCGAGCTTGAATCACGTTTTTCCTTAACCACCCTTGACGGAACATTGTCTTGAAACGGCATCCTCACCTGCAGCATTGTGCCACCTGGGCACCAAGGTCCAAGGTGTCGATCGCGGAGTAGCAGTTTTTCACCTAGCTAATGATACAATTAGGCTTCTCTGTGATGAGCTCAGTCACGTTTTCCTCATTTTCAGCAGTCGGAATTCATAACAACTAGTTTCTGTCACATTTCAACGCCCTGGCCTCCGTCGGTGAAGGTTTTTAAGCGGTTCAAACGTGAATGAGTTCTACGTCATGAAGCGCTCAAATCGAATACATCTGGGGAACTATTAGTCTCTTGCAGCACAGTGTATGCCTTGGCAGTGAACAAGAAATTTCTCATTTCTCATTCAGAACAACATCTGTTGAGCTGAATGCGTGCGGCCTAATTACCGTTATTGATTTCTGCTACCAAGAGAGGCGCGACGAGAACGTGACTGTGAACCTCAGCCTCATGCCAATCCGCAGACAGTCTGCTGAAGCTCTAAGTTTTTTGAATTCACAGTGGTTGGCACTTTTTCATCTTTGGGAATGACTCACACCCATACAGAATAGCTCGTACGTTGAACGTTCTGCAACGTATGGAAACGTCGACATTCATCTAACAGTTGAACTAGCAAGCATGACAGTGATAGTTTTTGCAACTGATCCTGACTAATTCATGCCGTAAGTAATCGTCAGTTCGAATCGCATTTATAAAAGCGTGCGTTGTATCCGACCGCGACCCTTGTGCTCAAAGTCCTTCCAGCGCTATACGCTGGCCGTGGCGATCTACATAGCTCGTTCAAGCCATTCGTTTTCATAACTGATCTCGTCTACCCCTTCTTCTTAAGAAAAACATTGTGCTTTGCTGGATACTCTTTCGGTATTGTTTTGCTGTTTCTTAGCACAGTTCAAGTAGCATTTATTTTCAACGTTCTCTCTACTTTTTTCCCGTTTCTTCGATGCGGCTTACCGCTCCTAAGTCAGTACATTTCGTGAACATCTGGTATAAAATTACCCACTCCACATATGTAATGGCAGCGCTGTTATCGTCGTAGGGTAACGCCTTTCCTATCCATAGAGCCTAAGAAGACGTTGTTACATCAAGGAACAACCATTACGTAAAAGGTCGGTGGGCAGGACCGAATATCTGCCATATGATGGCAACGGGGTTATCTCCAGGGGGGGGGGGGACACGACCTTGACTGTAAGACCACGTTAACAGGATTGCCAGCAATGGTACCGTATGAGTGACGTGTGAACGTCGCGCATAAGAGCTGACTGAAATTCCAGTTTGAATGTGGGAACTTGTCCTCGAGCGCTATTATCCTCAAATACCCATACACACCAGCATGTACCCATGCATGCATACCCCACCGTCCACCCATTACCATCACCACAACCCGAGCCCCATCACCCCCCCCCCCACCTCTTCCCGCCAACCCACACTGTGTGTCGCGTGCCACTAAAAGCCCAGCGCCAGCCAGCCAGCCAACCAGCCAACCAGCCAGCCAACGATGCCCAGTAGCAGGCAGCAGCAGAAGCGACCCAGCAGCGGGGCCGGCCACGAGGCCGCCGCCGCCGCCGACGCGCACGCTGATCACCCGACCGACGGACGTACGTACAATTTCATCCTGCCTTCTGCACGTTAGCGGTATCATACTTTTGTTCCTCTACAGAATTTTTCATCCGAAGCTCCTCGTCTCGTCGTCCTCCCACTATCTCCTTCCAGCGCTCTAGAAATCATCAAAGATGACCCTGATTTTTTTTGCGTTCATTATGGCTCTATATTCGCGAAGCCCATTCATTATGGTTTTGTATCCGTGGATCCCATCTATCTAGATCCTACCTGTCTTAGTCGATTCTTCACTTCCTCATGTTGTCGTTTATTACCTCAAATTTCAGGGACTTCTTTTATTTGATTCGTTTTCCTCAACTGTGTTTCTGAGAGCGTTGAACTTTCTGTTTCATTAGAAGCGTGGCTTGCCATCCCAACCACAGTACCGATCAAAATGATATGTCACGTTACATTTTTGAATACAAATAGTCGAAACCAAGAGGAATCCTAAAGCAATTGATAGTATTAGTAACGTTACCATTAATTTAAATTATGTTAAATACATTGATCTATGTACTTTTTGGAAGATCTGGTATTTTTTAAAAAAATTGAGCGCGTTTTTATATGCATTTGCACACAACTATATCTCACGAGCCGCTGCACGTGAAATCAATCCAAGGTGAAATTTCGATAGAGCGTGACTGCTTTGTTATTAAAGGCTATAAATGAGTTGTTCAGATTAGCAACAAGCAGTAGATTTTTTGATCGAAAATTTTTATAGCTATAAAATGGCATAATTTCAAGACCACACTTTAAATGAAAATCTCTATACCAGTAGAGGATTGACAAAATTGCATCAAACTTTATGGGGCTACATAGAATAAGATTTTCACTTTCTTGGACACATTAAGGTTTTGTACATCGCTCGCTCACAAGTTCTCGAGGGCTTATGAAGTTGTACTTACATAAACTGTCATATTCAAAAAATCTGGTTGAAGTCGATTTCTTCTTAGATTTTTTGAATATGACAGTCTACGTAAATACAACATTATAAGCCACGTTCTCGAAAACTTGTGAGCAATGTGTAAAACTTAAATGTGTACTAGAAAGAGAAAATCTTATTCCACGAAAGAATTAGATTTGATGCAATTCCGTAAGCCCTGTACTATAACTCACGCTAAGAAAATCTATAGTTTGTTGGCAAGCTTAACTGATAATTTGTAGCCTTTTACGACAATTCAATCATGCTCCATCGAAATATTACCTTTGATTGATTTTGCGTGCAGCGGTTTGTGAGATATACTTGTGTGAAAGTGCACATAAAAACGCATTCAAATTTCTATTCAACTTCCAGATTTCTCAGCCATTGCACAGATCAATGTATTTTTGAGTAAAGTTCCTAGTACTACCGATTGGACAAGGATTCCTCTTGGCTTCCGCTATTTATGTTTAAAAATCTAAAGTGGCATATAATTTTGGTCTTTACTGTCTATTATGGGAGCTACCTTTTCTTGTGATGTTTAATTTCCATTCAGTTCTGCAATTTTTGTTTTTCAGAATGTGTTCTTTTCTTCTGCCCGTTGTATGCGTGTTTTCTGCGTTACGATAATTAGCTTCCCACTCCAACGTTTGGTAAGAAGTACTAGGAGCACAGGATTCCCTAATCTGCGCTTTACTTTAGTCTCACATTGTGGACGCTTCGTAGTTCCACAGCTTGACAATTTAATTTTGCCACACACGTACATGTATCGTTTTTCTATAGGCAGACAATGTGCTCGTTTCTACTGAAGTGTCATTCTCCCGGCTATGTATTCCTCAAATATCCTTTTTACTCCCCTATGTAATTTTCAAAACGTCAAGCGACTCCGGTGTATGTAGCAGTGTGTTCTGCGGTCGATATGGTTTCAATTGCGAGCTCTTCTTGTTGTATTATCGTTTTCTAGCCGTCTAGTTACCGTCGTTCCATTGCTCCTATGGCTTTCCATGGGTGAGTTGTGTGACCTAAATTTTTAATGTCAGGTTGATCAGGTGCGTTCGTGATATTGCCTGAGAGTTTTCGCCTTCTTCTCCGTTAGAGGAAGATGCGACGAAGGTGATTCGGAAAGTCTCGATTAGCAATGTCCGGTCCATACTACTTCCTACCAGTTTTCCTATTCACTTATATAAGAGTTCGCTGTGCCGATGGTGAGTTCACAATGAATCTTATTTGTATTTGTTTGATGTTCGAAGACGCAGGGAATCAAATACCCTATGCGATTGTTAGATGTTGTTTACGCGAATCGATAATAACACATACTATATTGATATCATTGCGATGTGACACTCGATTAGCATTGTCTCGCTATCTGTGGACCATAGAGTCTCACGTAGTTTTGAAGCCATTTTCGGTGGTTTTTGTGCAAAATAAGAAATGAATCAAGTGTCCTGCGTATAGCGTTCATTCATAGGTTTCACTAGACGAAGCAGGGAGTGCCAAAATTTCTTTTCCCCCAATCAGTCGACAAAGCAGTAAGTGGCCTGATGCTGGCCAGCAAGAACTTCTATGTAAGAATTGTATCGCGAGCCATGAATACGGTCGTAAAATAAGGTTTTTTTGGGCTGGGGAGATAGGCGGGTAGAACTAATTAGTGAAAGGTACTGGCTGTGAGCGAACGACATGGGGGGAAGGACAATAAAAAACGTGCTATAGCTTGTCGACAATCACCATTAGGTAGTACTGAGTTTTTCTTCATAATGTACTTCCAATAGATCTCGTCTTGCTGATGGTAATAAGAAAATGACATTAATGGGAAGCCACTGAACATACGATTGTTCGAAATTCTGCTGCCATAGTTCATCTTTCTGTATGGTAATTATGAAAATCTTGAAGTTTTGTTGTTGTAATCAGAACCGTAGAATAGTCGGCGATTAATCATTGGCCATTTGGAAGGGGAGCCTGCTGAATTGCATACGGGCAGGTGCGAAATGAGGCTGCCACATTCGTTTCGAATCGCGGTGGTAGGAGGCGTTTCATAATTGGTTGTTTAATTTCCAAATAGCTATCAGTAAAGTGCAGCTCGCCCAGCAAATGTTTTGTCCAGAAAAAACCGAAAAAACAGCGATCTTGTTTTTTTCTCATATCTCTTCGCTTTTCTTCTGATACGTTTTGTATACGAAAAAATCTCGAGTAGGATAACGTGTTAGCGCAGGACGCCATGAATTTTCAAAAAAAAGCAGCAAGTGGCGATGATGACAGCTTATGGTAGCTTCCGCGAATCGCGGTCTATTAAAGGAAAAACTTCCTAATCATTTTCTGTTTTGCGCATCGCTTGTCTGCGAACATCTTCTACAACTATTAAATACACTACTGTTGAACTACTGATGACATTTATCTTGAGCACTGTCAATCAGGTGTAAAAATTGATCAGTCGTAGGGGTGCATGGCGCAATCCACACCAATGACGTGGCATAAGATCTGCTTCTAATGTGCTTTCGTATGGCTTATAACCTATCTTTGGATCTCTTCTATTAGTAAACTCCTCAAACAGCTATGGCTCCTCAAACAGTGAGCACATTTTTTGAGACACCCCGTAGTGTTGCATTTCTTCGTGAGTTTTCACTTTGAAATTGTCTGTAATTCTGGATTTGTGAAGAAACGTTGAAAACAAAATACACCTTTCGAAAGAAAATTGTTTGCACTGCCTAAAAGTTCATTTAGTTTTCTCTCACATCTCTTTGCGGAAAAATTACAAGTCACCAAAGTAAATTTTTGAGTGAGGAAAAATGTATGTCTCAAAAAACCTCTTATATTTCTTTAGATGCAGCACATCTAGAAATTTTTTGTACACCGTTTGAAAGAGGGAGATTTACTCTATAAAAAACTGTGCACAGCTTCCTCGAAAGTTCCGAACTCTTTCGTGGGCTGCTGGTCAAAGAAGGGTGAAAATTTCTGCGCGGCCGAGTGTTAACAGATTTTTGGCCGCTACTGTAGATGGGTTTTGTGCAATTCGCAATAGCACCGGTAGAGGCAAACGGTCGATTGTCAATGCTCCGTGCATGAGCGGTCAACTTGACTATTTTCTTGCACTCCGCTTTAATTCTTGTCTTTATTTGCACCTTTTAATTAGTGAATCATACCTGCGATTTATCAAAGTCGGCATTGGAGCAGCCATTCGATGTTGGATTCATTCATTCACTAAATAATGCTGGTCGCTGTAGGATTGCGCTTTAGAATGCATTTGACTAATAACGGACTGCGTGACGCGGTCAATGGTAGACGAAAATGGGCTCCTCGGATGAGATCGTTAATCTTTGGTCTGTTGATTCATCGTGAGTGAATTATCTGATGATCAGCAATGCTATCTGCATATATAGAATGCAGCCGACGGGTTATTGCCTCTCAGGATCTCAAAGGAAAATCCGGTGGCGAATGGTCGCTTGAGCTGGTATTTGTGATACGGAGAAGATTTCAAATTTCAAATTTATTCAGTATCGATAACGTAACTAGCGACCAACAGAACAAAAATCAAAAAACAGCACCGATAAAAGGAAACGTAGTGCAATATGTAGTGAAAGCTGTCAATGAAGACAAGAAATGTGTGAGGTGCTATCTACAGCATGAAGCTGAATCGGTCGTCGAACTGAGTACAGATAGGTATTGCGCATCTAAAGCGTCGCGTAAAACTTACCTCTTAGAGTGACAAACTCCTAACGTGGTGTTAGTTGGTCGAGCATAGAATAGAAATCAGCATTTGGGGGGGGGATGGAGGTAGGTCGGGTGATGCCTTCCCTTCGAAAGGCTCCTGGGGCTCCGAGAGTGGAGAGTGACGTTGCAATACGGGCTATTGTACTTGTTAGTGGAAGGACTGGTTCAATCGCTGTACTCGATCAACTGGGACAATTCGCTAGAAAATGTACCGCAAAATCTCGCGAATACAACGACAAATGTGGCATAGAATGGATGGTGTGAAGTGTAAAATGTATGAAGACGATGTGAAAATTTATAGGGAAGTAGCATCCGAGGAGGATAGGAATGTATTGCAGGAGTCGGTAAATCGCATGCTAGATTGGTGTAGGAAATGGCAATTAAAGTTGTCTCCGACAAAAAGTGTACACATGCGAATTGGGTCAACAGAAAGCGTGGGTCGGTACTATTTAGATAATGTTGCTATTGAGCGGTCTGAAAAAGTGAAAGATCTAGGGTTCACCTATAATTGCAAGCTTGACTTTTCAGACCATTGTACTTTAATAGCTAGAAATGCGACTTGGAGAACTCTACAGATCTTTAAGGGCCTATGTACCAAAAACACACAAGCGCTCCTTAGAGCTTACATTACGTACGTAAGGCCTATAGTCGAATCGGGAACTACAGTTTACAATCCAGCTAAAAAGCGAAATATAGATATACTAGAAAAAGTTCAAAACAACTTTACAAGGAAAACTTTGCTCAGGACTGGTAGTTATCAGTACTCCAGCATTCCCAATGCGAAGAAAAGGAATTTAGATCTTGGTATGCACTCGCTAGCCTCCAGAAGAGAAATGTTAGATGTATGCATGGCGTATAAATTCATTCATGGACTGATGAGGTTGAGAGCAAATCAATTTTTCACTTTTACTCCCTCTATTACGCGTGGCAGTAGTAGTAAAATAACCTTTCGTCGAGCTAGAACCTCATTGCGCAGAAACTTCTTTACAAATCGTGCAGGCTCACTATGTTTGAAAGTGACTAAAACTTGCCCTGCCAAGATGTCGCTAAATTTTTTCAAACGGAGAATAGCCGCTGGACTCTTGAGGCCGTAGTGAATCACATGCGTTTTTAGTCAGGTCGTTTGACCGGATTTCTTATGAATGTTGTATGTTCTGTTTTATTGTTGTTCTCTGTTCATTATCTTACGGTCACCTTAAGTGTCGTAATAAACATAACATAACATAGAACTGACCAGTGAAGTGGCAGTTATATGCAATTTGAAGTTCCTACTTTGACAAGCAGCACGGTATCAGTGAAATTCAAATTCGTCTTTCAATGATCCTTCGTCAAACACTCTAAATACTCATACGCAATAGAGAGCTTGACGAACATTTTGTTGTATTAGCTGCTTTCTGTACTGTGCGTTGCTTGCCATTGTACGAATAAAACGAAACCGTGATGAGCTGACTTGATTTGAGTGACGCGGTTTTCGCGCTTGTAAATTCGTACCTTACTATACGGCGTTGTGGATGATCCTGGTATTAGCGAACAGTGCTCTGCTGGCATTTCGAATGTCGAAGTGAAATGCCGGAAATTGGGTGAGAGAGGGGAGAAAGTAACGTTTGGGTAGATTGCTTATTGTTGTTCATCTGAATGTGGGAAAATATTTCGACAAGTCGGTCTTGGAAGAAAATGATGTTGCTTTGTATCAAAAGTGCTACTTATTTCTGTTTCAGAGTTAGAAAAAGGAGCGCCGGTTATCATTGAGCATCCGTTGGATGTGATAGTGTCCAAAGGCTCGCCGGCGACGTTGAACTGCGCAGCGAAGCCACCAGGAACTCAGATCACCTGGTACGATCGAGGGCAGTCCTAAGCTACTCTGAAATTGCTTAGTAAACTCTCGCATTTTTCAGGTACAAAGATGGGCAGCCGGTTACAACTAACAAAGACCAAGTGAACAGTCACAGAATAATCCTAGATACCGGAGCGTTATTTCTTCTCAAAGTAAACAGCGGTAAGTGATCCAGACAATGTTGATCTGAACATTACCAATGCTATGAACTCTATATCTATTTATATCGTCACAGGTCTATTGAGTTAGAAAAATCATGCAAGTTATCTATAGCCTTATGTAGGTGTATTTAGTGAGGAAAATCAAGCAATATTTGCATAAGCAATCTATAATATATGACATTCCTTTTGCCAGTCATCTTCTTGACATCTGATTCTACAAATTTTTTGCCGACCAACTGTTTGGTTGAGCTTGATGTTGGAACCGGTGATTACGTTGTAGAGTATGTATTAGTGTTTTACTGATTTTCTCCCTAAAATGTACGTTCTGCGGTTTACTGGATGTTGTGGGTGGCAATCAAGATCGCTGGCTTTGGCTGTAAACATATTCTTACTATAACGCTTTCTCTTCACGATAGCGCAACACGGCATAACTCAACCTTGTTAAAGCTTTCGCTGGGTTGAAATTTGATTCAATCTTATTCACGGATCATTGTTCCAAATGTCAGTTTTTGATATCCTACATCAGATTAGCTGTGCTATTTTTGTGATAGCTTGTATCACACTAGTACACATAACTTTCAGGAAAAAATGGCAAAGATGGTGACTCAGGCTCGTATCATTGTGTTGCTCGCAATGAGCATGGCGAAGCTCAGTCACGAGAGGGAACGCTGAAGATTGCTATGTTACGAGACGACTTTCGAACTCGACCGCGAACAGTACAGGTCACATCTCTGTTCGATTTGCTCGGGTGATGCGTGGTTTGGTATACGACTGAGCAGTTACATGAATTGCCGCGCGAGTAAAAAAAATAACGCTGAGATGTAGATGTGAGCCAATAGAAAACTCTATCTTTCTTTGAAATTCTTATTCTAACGCATTTGAATATGTGCGCATGAGCAAACCTGAAGCTCCACTCGTGTGGTTTCAGGAAAGCTTATTTTTTGTTCACTCTTGCTTGTCTTTTTATTATGTCGGTGTTGCGAGTGGGAATCTTCGGAAGGTTTTTATGAACATCAGGGTTTTTAGGCGCTATCGGGAGACAAGGCAGTGTTAGAATGTTCCCCACCACGAGGTTTTCCGGAACCTGTTGTAAGCTGGAGAAAGGACGATCGAGAGCTGAAGCTTTCCGAAATTCTACGCATGACACTACACCCGGACGGGAATCTCATTATCGAACCTGTAAGATTTTTTGCGGCTATTCCAGAAGCAAGAGTTCGTCTGTTGTGCTAATCGTTCATTTGTCGTTTTTTTTTCAGGTTGAGCATGGCGACTCCGGTACATATCAATGTGTGGCGACAAATATGGTTGGAGAAAGGGTATCTAATCCAGCTAGGCTGAGTGTTTACGAGAAGCCAAAGTTCCTGGTAAGTTTTCTCAGACCCATGAATCGGTTTAGCACTAACAGTCTCCTTCGCAAGTATTAGTCTATACGTACTGAGAGTTTTCATAGTAATATGTACTCCAGTCTGGTACAAGTGCGTGCGGTAAAGTGCGAGCATTCGCAGATCGGGTAGTTTATTTCGAACTGCAATTTCTTGTGAATACACTAACATCATCCGAAACTTAGAAAAGAGCCCTGATCCGGAGCATGATAATATTTCCAGCTACTACATGCATTCTTTTTCAAGGGTCAGTTGCACATGTAGGAACGTTACTAGTAAGGAGCCGAAACGTTGAATTTCGTGTATCTCTTCGCTTTTTATTACACTACGGGTTTCACTAAACTTATTTCGGCTACCTGATAGTTTTCATTCTCTTCTCTTCTCACCAACTAGTTCAAATTTGTTTCAAAAACCGCATCTCGAATTCGCGTCGATTTTTGTTCTTTCGCATTGTGTCCCAGCTAGTTCACTTCTTCCAGCAAGAGCCGAAAGATGTAACTGTTGATGTTGGTTCCTCGGTTCTTTTTGACTGTCGGGTGTCGGGAGAGCCTCAGCCACAGATTAGTTGGAAGAAGAAAAACGATCAGATGCCTGTAGCTAGAGCATATATAGCTAAAGACAATCGAGGATTGCGGATAGACAGGTTAGTTGGTTTATTATTTTCCGTCTGATAGTAGGATTGGATATTGAGCTGATGGTGAGCGCCTTTAGGCAATCATTCATTGTGATTCAGAGTTCAAGTGTCAGATGAAGGTGATTACGTCTGTTATGCGCGAAATCCGGCTGGCTCCATTGAATCGACCGCTCGATTGAAGGTCCAGGTCAGTTGTATCCCGTGAGGAGTCAAGGATGCTTCTCATTGAGAATCTGTCTGTGAGCTCTAAACATATCAAATTTTTAGGCGCCGCCGACGTTTCAGACGAAGCCTGTAGACCAGTCGGTTACACAGGGATCCACAGCCACTTTTGAATGTGTTCCGGTAGGACAGCCAACTCCAGCTTATTTCTGGAGCAAAGAAGGACAACAGGTGACCACTGTGATTTGTCGAACGCATTTGAATAGATTTTATTTATTTTATTTATTTGTTACATCCTAAAAACATGGATGTGCTACTGAATAGGAAAAATGTGTTAGTCAAACAGAAATGCTATTCAGACACAAAAAAAACAAACGTTTAGAAAAAGTGGTATTAGTAACAATTTTCAAAAAAAGGAGCTCCGTCACTGATAATAACCTCTCTGTATGGTAACTACCATGTTATGAGTTTGGATAATGTCACAACACATTTTAATAGAAGAGGAATAGCAGGAATTCGACGAAACGTAAGGTGGAACAATTAGGCGCTGACATTAGTATCGATGAGGGATAAAGTGCAATGATTATAGCACGTATCGGTCTCCCTTTGCACGCATTGCCGAGCGGGCTCCGTGTCTCAGGTGCCCCTTTAAACTGGTACGTACTCGGCAACGGCTCAGGGAGGAATTCCAAATGTATTCGCTTCAACTTAGCAGCGGTACGAGTAATGTGAAAAGGCGAGGATAGAGCTGGTTAGAAGCCGGGTCAAGCTGAGGAGATATGAATGAACATTTTTCCTTTTTGCTGACGGGATTTTCATATCAGTAAAAGGTAAAGGTGAAAGTGTCGGCATCGATCAGAACCGTAAGAACAGCCGCCGCATTCATGTTCCATCAGAATCGTAGAGGCATGGTCAGTGCATTGTTTGGGTATGCAATGACTTGCGGGTGCCAGCCGCTGTACCGAGTCGGTGTCTTTAGCTTAGCAGACAAGTATGGTACCAATTCACCCGACCCCGGAGATATGGAAGACTTGGTTAACCCGGGATCGACCGCTCGACCGTGTGGGTGCCAGTAGCGCCTCTTACCATCGTACCACGCGAGCCTTTTCAGACTTTTTTGAATGGAAAATCTTTTTAGCAAGGAGACTCTTATATGCTATTATGGTTGTTCGACTTTCCAGAACCTTCTCTTTCCTGGACACGTATCTGCTGACGGTCGCGTGAAGGTCTCGCCTTCTGGAACCCTGACGATAGCCGACGTTCGCCCCGTCGATGAAGGAGCCTACGTTTGTGCAGCGATGAATTCTGCAGGAAGTTCATTGAGCAAAGCGCTACTGAAACTGTCGACCAAAGGTTTGTTGTTTCTACATGTTTCTCTCATTTTGGGAGAGAGAGAGAGATAGAGAGAGAGAAAGAGATAGAAAGAAAGAGAAGGAGCGGAATTGAAGCGTTATTATAGGGTCATAAAGTACGATTGGGGAGTTATTCTTATTGAACAAGAATTTTTTGTAATTTCGTCAGATTCATGACTTATACGAAGATGTAACTGCAGCGTGGCTACGATGACTTTTTGGACGATTTCTCTTCGAAAATTGGAGCTTTGTTAGGTTGTGAAGAAGAGAGCTTCAAATTTGAATATTGCACGCCGATGAAGGTAAAGGGTAAAGGTTAAAGACGTGGGCCCGGGTGGTAAGAGGCGCTACTGACACCCTCACGGTGGGGTGATTGATTTTGCCGGCGGCTAACCAAGCCACTAATCCCTTCTGGGTCGGGTTAATTGGTACCAGACCTGTCTGGACATCAATTAGCTGTGTTGTCTGGGTGTCTGAGAGTCTGGGAAGGTATAGACACTGACTTGGAATAGCAGCTGGCCCCCGCAAGTCACTATGTAGGCTAAATACGCATTCACCATGCACCTACGATTCTGAATGGAACGCGAATGCGACGGCGCATCCCAAGGAAACTGATCAACAGCGGCGACTTTACCCTCTCCTTTACGCCGATAAGGTATGTACGCTATAAAAAGGTATCCTAGTTCACTGATTCAATAAGTCTCCTAATAGAAGCGAATTGGTTGAAGAGAGGACATCAGCTGAAGAATCATCGCGCGCTTATTCGTATGTCCTAAAGAAATAAGTGGAATTGGAGCCACTGCAACTAGTTCATTTGAAAGCATAGGTAGGCATTTACGCATTCAACAGTTTCGAAGGTTAGCAAGGTGGATCAAATTTTATTTCGACTCGACGTTTCGACCCTTTCGTCGTCTTCAGGGGCCGAAATTGAAATTGGCCGAGTTTTTCTATAAGGTTCGGGTATTTCGAGCCACTTTTTAGGCATCTGAAGACGGCGAAAGTATCGAAACGTCAGGCCGAACTTAGTTTTTATCCACCTTACTAACCTCGTTCGGTAGAGCAGCATTCAAGAAGTCTTGTCATTTTTAATAAAAAGATGAGCTCTTTCGACTGATGCTTGAACCAAGAAAACTGTTAATATTGAGCTGAGTTATGGCGTATTAAAACGCTATTTAAAAGCTTAAGGTTTATGAACTTTCTTTGCAACCTAATGGAAACGGTACAAATAGCAACGACTGCATAGAACTTTCGCTGCTTCTATTCGGCCTTCCCTTCCTCAGCTCTTTGAACAGTTCTCTTCAGCACGCTCGCCCTGTTTCCCGCGAAAGTCTTGATAGTCTCGGATACATCATCGACAACAAGTGTACACTGTTTCAGTTCGTCAGGTTTTATGATTACATCACAAGTCCTGATCCGGATTTCCACTGCAATTTTCATATTTGAGAAAGGCGCTTCAGCAAGTGAACTTTTCACCGGTTCGAATATTCTTCTCTTCCGTTTCTCTAGCACATTGATAACATTCAATTCCTTTGCCCCGTGTAACATGAACCGTAAATCTTGACTTTTCTTGATGACAATTTCAGTGGCAATTACTGTACCTTCTATCTGTGTGAGACCGAACATGTGCCTTCTCGGTGTCACTGTTGCTCTTATACAAGGTTGCTACCTTTGCAATTTTGTCAGCAGTGACTGATAATCTTTAGCGTTCGTTTGTATTATAGCAGCTCTTTTTTGTAGTTGGCATCAATGGTGTGCAAAAAAGTTTGTCGTAAAATTTTTTACGAAATTTTTCTTTACTACAAAATTTGTCGTAAAATGTCGTAAAAATCGTAAAATATTCTTTTTCTGCTCAAACGGACAGCTTTATGCACGAACGTGGCTAAAATAAACGCTACCGAAACTAAAACGTTTGTTAAACTGAGTGTTGAATCAAATATTAGGTTGGTTAGAAAGTTCGTGCCGTTTTTTTCAAACGACTGTTGTAAATTAAGTTCGGCAGCTTTTTGCAGAGTGTGACACAGCATGCAAAAGAGAATCATACTTTCAAGCACTATATTTGGAAACTATGAAGAATTTGAATTTCTTCGCTTCTTCTAGTAAAGTGAAAAGCGAAAACGTGAAAAAATAACCTCATTGACAGCGTTTCGTTTTCTGCCCAGTTCCAGAGGCTTAACCAAAATGTGATATACGGTATGAGAGATGATGATTGTCTCTATTATAATAGACAATATATTACTTATTCCTATTAGTTCCGCAAATTACAAAGTATCTTCTGAGCATACGAGGCGATTTCTGTACTGTTTTCTGAACAGAATTTTTCGCTCTATCACAGTATATGTTTATTTTCCAGTTCTCGATTTAAGAAAAAAATTCTCACGAGAAAAGCACCTTGAAAATTCTTAGCAGAGCAAACCTGCAGTTTCAATCGTTTCACAAAATCTCATATTACATTCGAAAGAGGTCGACACGCTCTATTTTTCTTACTTTTTTTCAGTTTTTTCGCTTTTCACTTTAGTTGCCGAAGGAACATCATTAGGGAACAAATAGAAACAAATTTCAACACTTAGTGGTCAAAACCAATCAAAGGTACATAAATCTTTGGAAATAGAAGTGCAGCGAAGCTTGCAAGCGTGAGCGCCTTCCGATAGTCGCTCAAAACATGGCCAGCTGACGAACAATCCCTCACTATCTCAGCTGACCCTGGAGGAGCACAAAAATACTTTGGAGCTAGTGAAGTTAGATGAGGGTGGAGAGAGTGCCTTTGTCGTGCCCTGAGCAAAGGGTCCTGGCACGAACACTTGCAATTTTGGCCTGATAGCACAATTTGAGCGCCAGAATTAAAGTCGTAAAAATTTCGTAAAATTCCCAATTTTTTGTCGTAAAATCGTAAAACGATTTTTTACGAAAAACGTCGTAAAAAACCTAAAATCGAAAAGTCGTAAAACGCACACCCTTGGTCTGAAGGGTATGTCCACGTGCCCTGTTGTCACCTTGATGTTACCGATCGTCACCGTCACCGCGAAGCCATTGTCATCACGACGACTCGTATTTCAATGAATGCAATGAGCGGCATCGCCTTCCTTGATGGGTCTAAAGGATGGTGACACCGAAATGTTTGAGAGCACTACACTCGACATCACCCATACTGAACCCCTGTCGTCGGCTGTTGACCGACATCAGTTGATAGCCACGAAGGTGCGCTGCTTTTGTAATCTCACATCGCGCACATGTGAATGCAACTGTCATTCTATTTCGTAATCATCTTTCTCGTTTCCGAACGTGTTCTGAAGGAGTTTTTTTTTTCGTATTAGGTCGAAGCCGAGATTCTGACCTCAGCACTTTTCTTTCGAATTACCTACTGCTTGATTAGAAGGCCGTTCCAGCCTATAAAATAATCAGCATTTACGTTACCAGTCCGTTTGTGTTTACCGGACCAGTCACAGGTTCGCCTGTCTCAACATGAGAATTCGTAGAAATGTGTCATCTAGGGTCCTGCTTGCATGTGATCCTTAACACGAAAGTAGATAGCCCTCAGGTGTTGGTTTAGAACGCTGAAGGGCTGTGACAATTTTGATTTTTGAATACTTCGGTGTACTCGTACTTTTAATGTTTTCAGACATCGCTAATATCTCGATAACAATCGAAATCGTTCCGAAATCGATGTATAGTATGTATACACGTTTTCAATATACTTGCTTTTAAATTGTTCTACGTTTGCTACTCGTTGTGTGTTGGCCGACTTCCTCAACTCTCGATGCAAAGTCTTGAAGTGCCCTTGGGCGTTCTTTCAGTGAGCACCATTACTTCATGGAACGTTTACCGTCATCCTCGTACTCATTCTAACCCCTATGACTTACAAAATACGCGCCTACTTCCTAATAGGCAATATAGAACATTGCCTCGTTAGTTTACTCGTACTACCATAGCTGAGTCGTTGCACAATATAATAGGTTGATGCAAAAGTCTTGCAACACTTTTGCAACTTTCTTCAAAATAACAGCAAATTACTGAGACAAAATCTCAGTCAACGATATAATCATCATTCATGTATAAGACTCTTCCCCATCTTTCGGGCAGCTTCTCAGTTCCTCTCCGCCAGAACTCTAGGAGCTGTGACGAAAAAAATTGGCCGACCTCAATTTCCAGTTCGTCTCGGTTGTCGAATTCCGTATCTCGAAGGTGTTGCTCTAAGGACCTGAATAAGTGATAATCTGAAAGAGCAAGGTCTGGAGAGTAAGGTGGGTGCGATAATACTTCCCAGCCTAAATCCTGAATTTTCTCACGAGTCGCTCTTGCGACATGAGGACGAGCGTTGTCATTCAAAAGGTAGACTTTTCCCTTTCAGGGCGTTTTTATCGCATGACGGGAAATTCTACCGCACCCACCGTACTCTCCTGTCCTTGCTCCTTTAGATTATCACTTATTCAGGTCCTTAGAGCAACACCTTCGAGATATGGAATTCGACCACCGAAATGAACTGGAAATAGAGGTTGGCCAATTTTTTTCCGTCACAGCTCCCAGAGTTCCTGCGGAGAGGAATTGAGAAGTCGCCCGAAAGCTGAGGAAGAGTCATATTTCTGAATAGTTATGTTATCGTTGACTGAGATTTCGTTTGAACAAATTGCTGTGATTTTGAAAAGTGTTGCAAGACTTGCACCAACCTAATAGTCTTGCACAGGTCTACCAGGTGTCATGTAGTTGAATGAAGAGTTCTTGCTCTATTCCTAAAACCTACCTTCTTGGCATGTGTGTGTGTCGAGTTCTAGTATGTTTTCGGTGGCAGCGATGATTGTGGTTTCCGAGTAGGGTGCATTGTAACCTTGATGGGGTCTCCCTCATCGGAGTCTAATCCTAGTTGGGTCCCTCCGTGCCATTCCCTTGCGGAGATTATTGTTGTGCGGCCGCTGGAGCGCAGCCATTTCTCACTCAGATGACTCCCTAGTTGGCATCCGTTTTCTGTCATTGTCGTCGATCGTCTTTTTTGTCACAGTTTGTTGTATTTGTCATCAGTTTTACACTGAGTGTTGTATCAAAAAACGCTTTGCTCAGAAAATACATTCATCTAATCTACTTAATTCTGTCCTAATCCCGAATTTCGTTGCATTTAGGTTATCGAAAACGCTACACAGTGGTGCCCTTTCACATTCATCGAATTTCGCGCAAAAGTCCTTTTTCGCCTTGTGGTCATTGAAGGGTCTAGGGGCCTCATGAAAGTATTTATTACGGAGAACTTCTTTGCCTACTCAGCATTCATCGTGAATGAATTCGATAATGTTTATCATGATTCGAGCCTTGCGTTGTCGTACAGACGCTGCACCTGTCATCCATCAGCAGAACAAAATCACTATACACTATACAGAGGTTACAATTATTGATCAATATTGATGTTGTTCCATGCTTGACCAAAAGCTGCGGTGTTGGGGGTGGTTCAGTGGTTATAGATGAGCAGCAGAACAGACGAGAGGCAAACCGTTTATTGCCATCTAAGGTAACAAGAGTGAGTACAAAAGGTGAGGCTCACCCTGACCCCATGAGGGGGCGGGGTGAGGGGCACGTGGGGGTCGTCGTATCGACGACAAGCATATAACCCATGCACTATCAATCAGGTCCGAAATTGAGGCCTCGGTCGAGTACATGGCGCATTCCTCACCTTTAATCCAAGCCATGATTCGTTTCGATTGGTTCACTTTCGTCAATGTTATGGCATTTCAAACAGTGGGTACATTTTTTTTTGGGGCACCCTGAAGTGTCAACAAAGGTCACCTGTTCGGATCAACTTCCGATATCAAATTGTTAGTGATTCCGAACCGAAATCGCATGTGATTCTCGGTTTGTGAATTTATCCCAACCAATGTATTGGTTTACCGATGGCGGAAGTATCCAAAAGGCGTGAAATACATGAGGAGTTGATGTTTCTCTTTTTCTTTATGTGCTAGGATACCACGTAATCTAATCTCCCACATGCGTCATCTGCAGATGTGATTATTCATTGTCGCGGCTGTTGATTGCACAGAATCCTGGTTTCACCATGTAGTTCTAAATTTAGATATTTGCAGGTGTAAAACTGTCGTTAGAATTTCTTTCCATGTTTCAGAAAAAAGGCTCAAGAGTTTAGCTGGATTCTTTTGTTCTCCGTCAGTTCTTCTTCATCGTTTTGAGAGCAATGTGCGAAATGTGCGTGGTGTTGATGGAATAACTTGAGAACTTGGTGACGATTTGTGTCACATTTACTGACATTTTCCGATCGGTCCGGTTGTAGGTAGGCAAGTGCTCTTGCTCGTTGACGTCTTCTTTGTTTTTAGCGTTCCAACCGGTGTTGATCATTCATATCTCGGATGGTTTCAGTGTCTTTGACGAGTTTCAGTTCGGCTTTTCAAAGCTGTTTATCCCCATGGGGGAACAAGTTAGGCGGGTGAATGGTGAGGTTCTAGTAAACCGTCAACCGATCTGCTTAGTCGCTTAGTGAATATAATGGCCGCAGTTCATTTTATATTCAGCACTTTGTATTGCGATGAATTATGATGACTGGCGTCGCGATGCCGCTTTTGTGACCAATACCCTGACAATTGGGGTCGCAGTGAATAATGGATCACCCGTCCTCTTGCCTCGGCGTTATATGTATATATCTATCTTAGCAGCTCAAATGCTCCCGTTCATACGTGGCACTAGGCCTGACCTTGGTTGTGTTCGTCGAATGGACGAATGACTAGCCGGCTTCGCTCGTTCTCATCACCCATTTAGATTGCTGTGACTGTTCCACAAACTCCTGATGTTCATGTTGCGTATCGCGATGCCACTCAATTTTGAATCTGTTCATTAGTCCTTTTCCTATGACACCTTCTCTGTCCTTCATCACTTCCTCTTTTGTAATGAACACTTTCTTTTGTTCGTGTGTTTGTCCAGATTTTATCACGATCCCCATATGGGGAGGCTCATTACCTGTTCAAGCTCCATTCCTATGTTCTGTTAGAAAACTCGTTGAGAGTAGATGAGATAGTTGCACTGTGTTGATAGGATTTTATCCACGGTTTGAATGATTGAGAAAGAATGGGATCTTTGCTGTACGTAATATATTGTAACGTTACTATGAGCGACTTAGAATCGTTCATATTACATCGTTTTCGTTTTAAATGATAGCGGTTGGCGTTTTAGCATCATGCACTGTAACTGCATCATGTCTGAATAGACACCACCGCTTACTGTTTCACACTGAATTAGAGCGAAAATATAATCGTGCGAGAATGAAATCTTGACTGAATTCTATGAATATTAGTTATGATTAGTGTAGGACATTATATGTGTCACATATCGAATTAAGATTGCAGGCTTTTTTTACCCCAGTTGAAAGCTATTCACCTCGATTTATAGTTATGCAAATATTGTACATATAGCGGTAGTTGTGCTTAGAATCATCAGTTCTATGAATTACTATCAGTCCCAGGCATTATCATAGCTTAGCCAGTGATTGTCATCACATGTTCTATTAGCCAGCTCAAAATCTTTGCATTTTTTTGCGAAGCAAGTAACATTTGTTTGCTCAGGGCTACCGTTTCTATCAGCGCTGTTGTTCTGATGTAGCAAGCTTGTTTTTCGTACAAATTGTCGAATTAGAACCAGCATGCGCCATCGTGACCAGAATGAAAAAGTGTTCTTCTTCGTTTTCTCATATTATTAGTCGCATCAAGTGCTTCCGCATATTTACACATTTCCATCGAATCTGTAAATATGCGGAATCTGTGAATAACAATGCTACAAATTTTCATCCTTCACTATTCTCACCCGATTAAGTGCATATCATCGATTAGGGGAAGGCAGAACTCTTCCCACTGTCAGAACTGTATCGTCCCTTTTCTGTTGTACGTGTCGAGATTTCCAAGTACATGGGAATGTTGCGTTGAAATTTTTATATCATTTGCAACTTTCTGCTAAATTTCTGCGTTCTGTAAAATCAATGGTGTGCTTTTTGGCGTGCAATACATAAATCATGTCCGGCATTCTTTTGGAATATTTCGCATTTGGATAGTACGAGAGTTCGTGTCCTTATATTGATCGTTGACGCTACTTATAGACATGAACTTGTTGAAAAATCTATTAATAGGGACAACAAATGCGTTGCCTGGTCAGATTTGATGTTTGTTGAACCTCAGCGTCGCGATATTGTCCATGTTGCTGTAATCGATTGGTATTTGGCGATTCATCGCATTTTCACTCAGTCTTCTGCCGCATTCTTCTCAGACGACCCCTATGAGCCAAATCTATGGTGTTCGGGTCATTTCTAAGTTTAGCGTCTGCGCTGTCGCTATGCTTAAACGGAACTGAGTGCGGTGAAAGACGTAAGTTTGGAAGGGTGTTTTTTCGTCTTTTTTTTTAAATTTCTTGAGGTTTTTGTTCGTGAGCATTAATTATGTTTACCTTCGTGTGGTTCTTACGTGAAGTTAAACGAAGATATCGCGGTATTGGCGGGAGATTTCGAACAAAAAAAGGGAAGAGACATCTCTTTTCCATGTTTTATGCTGGTAAATTTACTTCTGTCAAACAATCTACCTTTTTCCACATAACTATTCCTATTGCTGGGATCATTTTATTCTTTTTATTTGCAATGAGTCGGATTGCACGCAACACAAAAACAAATAATTGTGTGTTTGAATATATGGCTATGAATAGACAAGTGCAACAGTTGGGATTTTTCATCAGAAATAATTTTGTGCTATCGCCATCCTTGTTTCATGTGGTGCAATATTTCGTGAATATTTAGGCGTAAGATGTAAGAGTACTGAGAAGATTACTCTCATAAGTTTTTCTGAACTTAGTAGTGTCTCCAGAAGCATGTGAAATCTTGCTCTAAGGAATTCGAAGCTTGTGCTTAATGATTTGAACGAGACACTACGAAAAGAATCTGGTTTGAGACTAGTTAAAGTTTTGACCGCACAGGCAGTGTCTGGGTAAAAAATAATTTTTTGCTGAAACGTCGCCAAGGGGAATTATTTGAGGCGCTGCTAACAAATCTGACATCCAAATTCACAACGATGACAAAAACTCACCATTATTTTCAATCAATTGAAGCGGTTTGAAAAATATGGGTAGTTCCCGACTTGAGATTCGCGAGATGAATATCAGAATCATGATCGACATGCTAAGCAACCGGATCACCCTAGTTAGGGCTCGTTTAGACCAGATGCGGCGCGCGGCGCGGCCTAATGCAAAAGATGCAAATCGACCATACCGTGGGAATTCCCACGCTATGGTCGATTTGCATCTTTTGCATTAGGTCGCGCCGCGTGCCGCCCCACGTCTAAACGAGCCCTGAAGGACGCTTTCAGTGCAGGTGATCCTCTGCCGAAATTCGGGTCTGAAATAACCTACGTCGCATGAATCTTCGACGAAGGTTCTGAAAGAGACCCCATCCGCTTTTAACTAATGCGTTTGGTTTTGTAAATGGTAAACGTTAATATTGTTCCTCAAACATAAATGAATAAATAATAAACACACAAAATAGAATGTTACGAGCAAGATTCAGGGTGCTAGGACTCGACGCAGGGGCGGGCGCGTGTCGGCGTCGAGTCCTAGCACCAGATTCAGTTATTCATTTTGAAATAGTTACGCACTTGCATATGTCTGATGGACAAGTTGGAATGAATAATTGATATTTTTTGGCAATTTTTCAGACTTAGAGTGTAAATCTAGCTTGATTTTTTCAGTAGTTATCGCTCAACCGCCGCCGGTGATCGAATACGGTCATCAAAATCAGACATTAATGGTGGGCTCATCAGCTACGCTTCCATGTCAGGCCAGCGGTCGAACTCCACCGAGGATCTCATGGTTACTTGATGGCAATTCTGTGGATACCACCAAAGATAATCGCTACAGTCAACATTCTAGCGGCAGTCTGCATATTGCTGATCTCAAGTGAGTGTAACGTGACGAAGTGGAACGAAGTGATCCTTTACACGCAACATCTCAACAAATCGAGCCCTGTATTCGATGTCCTTTGCTTTGCTGGCGTTTCCAAAATGTGTTATATGTAGTTGAATCTGGTGGGCTTTACGGTTGAATAATGTGGACAATCTTCTAGACGTCAGTAATTTTATAAAGTTGGAAAATTGTTCTCAGGGCGAGATGACGATGTCAGTTACCTATGAACAACGGTCGTCATATCTTTCTAATGCATATATAGTGAAAGAATTACAACTTCTACGAGTGGCTGTGACCAGATTAGATCCACCTCAGATACATACTGCTCATTGATATGATATTTTGAGCAACCGATCTATTTAAAATCAGTTGTCGATCAATATAATTTTCAAGTGTTGCGATGTTTCGTTGTGTTAGGAAGAGCTGCTTCGTAAGCTGATGCGGAGCTCATTGTATTACCCACATGCTCGGAAAGTGCTAATGAGCGGCTAACGTTTGCTGAACGCAGTGAAGCGTGTCATGTAATGCTTCAATATCAAGCTCGTTAACGGATCGCATCTTGTCGAATACCACGTCGCGACATCAGCTAAACGCGTATTGAGTGTGTAGTGTTGAAGCAGCAATTCTTATTAGGTTGTTGCAAAAGTCTTGCGACACTTTTGCAACATTCTTCAAATTGACAGCAATTTATTCAAACAAAATTTCAGTCAACGATATAATCACTTTTCAGATTTATGACTCTTCCCCATCTTTAGGGCAACTTCTTAATTCCTCTACGCCAGAACGCTGAGAGCTGTGACGAAAAATATCGGCCGACCTCTATTGCCAGTTGGTCTCGGTTGTCGAATTCCATATCTCGAAGGTGTTGCTTTAAGAACCAGAGTAAGTGATAATTTGATAGAGCAAGGTCTGGAGAATAAGGTGCGTGTGGTCGAAATTCCCAGCCTAAATCCTAAATTTTCTCACGAGTCGCTCTTGCAACATGAGGACGAGCGTTGTCATGCAAGTGGTAGGCCTTTGTTATACCAACGCTCGTGGTGAGCGTCAGCTGCTTGCGAGCGGTGAGCGCCCAGCCGCTGACCTCAGACGCTGAGCACGCGACGCACGCACGCACGCGCCCGAAGCATACAGAGCAATGCGCGAGGTGATCGACCCACCCCCAGCGAAAGGGTCAATCGCAGTGCAATGCGCAGCGACTAGAGCGTGGAAGGTACGCGAGCGTCTGCATAACAGCCCGTGAGCGTCACTACGCCAGCGTCTATGTGATAACTCGTACAAACGTGTCTGGCCCCATGGTGTCTGATACTGAATGGGACGAGTTGCGCTGGCAGACGCTGGGGGGTGAGCGTCGGTATAACCAAGGCCGTAGACTTTTCCCTTTCAAGGCGTTTTTCTCGCATGACAGGAAGTTCTACCGCATCCACCTTATTCTCCAGACCTTGCTCTTTCAGATCGTCACTTATTCTGGTTCTTAAAGCAACACTTCCGAGATATGGAATTCGACAACCAAGACCAACTGGCAATAGAGGTCGGCCGATTTTTTCGTCACAGCTCTCAGCGTTCTGGCGGAGAGGAATTGAGAAGTGGATAGTGATTATATCGTTGACTGAGAATTAGTTTGCTAAATATCTGTCAATTTGAAGGATGTTGCAAAAATGTCGCAAGACTTTTGCAACAACCTATTAGTTTGGATATGTTACGTTAGCGCATTGTAATTTAACAGCAAGACACTTATTTAATTTTTAATCAGCTACTGATGAGTAGCTAACAAAGTAAAATACAAGAACATTGCATTAGGAAACTGCATGACGTGCTATGTTTCAGGAAATCCGACACTGGTGTTTACACCTGTAGAGCAAAGAACGACGATGGAGAGTCGACGTGGACGGCGTCTTTAGTTGTGGAAGGTATACCAATGAGAAGGCTATTTTACTAGCTAGGAAAAACTATGTCACGCTTATTTTCGCCCGTGTTGAAATGAGTAGAAACTGTCATGTTCTAGATGTGCTTTCAGATCATAACACAAAGTCGATTTTCTCGCGAATGCCAGACCGATCGAATTTTCCATCGGCGCCATCCCAGCCACTCGTCAACAACGTGTCGGACACAGAGGTGAGTTGTTTGCTTGCCAGTTGCCTCTTCCGCTCAATAAAATACGAGTAGCTTTGACTGATATTGAAGTCCTATTGAAGTTAATGTACGCATTCTATTTTTCGGTTCTTCAATTGAACTAAAGCGAAGTCACGAGCGAAAACGTCTAAGGTGGTTCTGTAGGACAGTTAAGGAGAGATGAAGAGAATTCAAATCAAATGTGTAACATGGCTACCAGCATTAAAAAGCCGGTCGGAATTGATGTAGAAATCGCCGAATGTTATCGAGCAGTCCAATATCCAAATTCTATGTCGAACGTTACATTGTCGAGTTACGATTCCTCTCGCGTATTTGTATCATACTTTTGTAGGTGGACCTTGAATGGCGAGCTCCGGAGAGAAACGGTGGCAGTCCTGTGACAGGATATATTATCCAGTTTTTCAGTCCCGATGTTGGCGAGGTCAGCCTACATTTTCATATCCTCTGTGATGCATTTGATAGACATATTCACTTTAATGGTTCTTACTCAATCGGAAACTTTTTTGGTTAGGTGAACGTTCAATATTCTATTTATTGTTTATTTATTGTCATTTGTGGTAAGACCACATGTAAGCGACAACTGTGAGCAATCTCACCATAGATGCAGTAAACTATCTCAAGTGGGTAACAATGAACAAAAAAGATGGTTGATGGGAGCAGCATTAAGAAAAAGCCAAAAATAGAACAAAAAGTAGATCAGCAGAACAAAACCGAACAAGTCAAAGCTGATTGTGAGAACGAGAGCTAAGCCACTCCGGAAGGCAGTGGACAAACGAGAGGGAGAAAAAAAATTTGAGGCGTGTATCTAATTTATGAATAATGTTGTTTCATCCACCGCAGTCGTTCCATGTGTAGCAAATGCATGCTCTCAAAATATCTAAATGATGTTATTCAGACGTGGCTCAACGTACCTGACTACATATCGGGTCCACGATATCGTGTTAAGAATCTGAAGCCTTCTCAAGGTTATGTATTTATCGTGCGAGCTGAAAACGAAAAGGGTATCGGGCCGCCTAGTCCGTTGTCGAGTGTTGTAACAACCGCGTCTAGAAATTACCATCGTAAGTCGAAATGATGCTCTTGAGATAAGGCGTTTCTCTGAACTAGTACGATGATTGTAACTAAAGACATATTATGTTTAGTCTCCGAAGACGACATCGAAAATATGGATCTTGAACAGGCGACAAAACGTATCGCTTCTGAACAGCTGATTAAGCTTGAGGAGGTGAAAACCATCAATTCGACAGCGGTTCGACTGTTCTGGAAGAGAAAGAAGATCGAAGACATGGTAGAAGGATACTACATCAAATGGCGAGGTCCACCGAGGAGCAACATTGATCAGTACGTTGTGATGAATATTGTAAGTTCTGCGGAGAATTCTATCGGGTTTCAGATGGGTGAACGTCAGCGGAGCGCATGTGGAATCGTATGTCGTGAATGGATTACTGCCGTTCACTAATTACGAATTCTTTGTTATTCCCTACTACAAGTCTGTTCAAGGCGCTCCAAGCAACTCAATGGACGCGTTAACTGCAGAAGCTCGTATGTTTGTAGAGACGAAAAAATTGTCGTAAAACATTGGGAATAGTTTTCAATTCATTCAGCTCCATCGCTTCCACCATCAGACGTGCACATTCGAATGCTGAATCTGACCACTCTTCGTATTGGATGGAGGGCACCGCCAGCCGATGGAATGAATGGAATTCTCAAAGGCTTTCAGGTTTATTTGTTGATTTCGTTGCCTTTCAAGTTTTAGCCTTTATTCCTATTCCTTTTCAGTATCAATGTGCCAGTATTCAGTGTCGGTTATTAAGGTGCTGGAAAGGTTTTTGAGGAGATTTTTAGCGCTCATTCTCCATTAGAACACGACCGTATTGAGTCGTTCCGAAATTCAGGAACGAGATTGACAATATTAAATGAGCACTGATATACTGCATGTTGTTTGAAAAAATCACTTATAGACACTGTTTTCCTAGTAGTCATATAATGGAGATGATTACAGATCGTGATCCTTGGAAAGGGCACGAAGTTCAATCGAAACATAACGACGAACGAGCGAGCTGCCAGTGTGACTCTGTTTCATCTAATTCCTGGAATGACTTATCAGATTCGAGTTGCTGCACGAACTAACGCAGGCATTGGTGTTAGTCATGGCAGTGATACTGTGACGATGAGTACGTTGCTCTTGTTGAAAGAACTGTATTGGTTCTACTGAACAGTTTTTGACTTTCAGATCAGGAGACGCTTGACAAGCATTTGAGTCTTCACAACGAGCAGGAATCATTTTTGTACTCGTTGTCACGTCAGTCATGGTTCGCACTGTTAGTGATGCTACTCGTTTGTGTGTTTCTGATTCTTGTCGCCATATTTGTGTTCTGGTACTACAAGAACAGCAGGAATGCAAAGGTTTGTTGCGACGTTTGAAATTTGTAAGTGCCCTTCTATGCTTGATTTTAGGACCGAACGTTCATCAAAATAAACGACGGATCAGTTCACATGACACAGAATGGCATGTGGGATCAGAATCCGTACAACACTAGTGGACGAATGACATTGAACAACAGGTGCGCTCAAATCTTTCAGGAGATTTATCATCTAATTCTATACTAAACTCTAGTGACATTGTTTTCTTGTTTGTTTTTCGTTCCTATGACTGTTTCTCCTCAAATTTCCCATGCATGTTATCAATCAATGATACAACAGCAGTCGCAAAAATGGCAAGATCATTCACTTACAGAATTATGTTAGTGGAGCTGCCTTATGATCTATAGCTGTAATGGATCTTCGTGTTGCAGATGTCCAGCCGCTCATCCACCTTACTCAGTTACACCAAGTCAGCAAGATTTCTTCCATGCTCCTTGCGACGAATACATATCGGGTACAATTAATCGAGCCGGGTCCGAGCATCATTATCATTATGCGCAGTTGACTGGAGGACCGGGAAACACCCTCAGTAGTTTCTACGGCAATCAGGTTTGCGTACAAATCAGAATTTTTGGCTTGAACAGTGACGTTGACTCTATAGGAATTTTCGAAGTTTTCATCGAATTCTTGAGTAGCCTTGCATTGGAAATTCCGTTTTTTAGTTCCGTTTCAGTTTAGTTCCGAAACCTCGAAATTGCCGCCGACTGCATAAAATAAAGGCAAAAAATGTAGAATGCATTCGTTAACGACGGCAGAGGTCTTATTTTAGTTCCAAGATGATCCATCACCGTATGCAACAACAACGCTAGTAATGTCGAATCAGCAGCCAGCCTGGCTGAATGATCGCATGCTTAGGGGGCCGGTGCTGCCTACCAATCCGGTACCTACTGGGCCGCCTGCAAGGTACGTCTGATGTGCTCCATGGTAACTTGAAAAGTGGTTCTTATCGTTTGTAAATATTAGGCTGTCGCAAACTTAATTTCGTTTTCTGAGTTTGTTCAGAAAAAAAACTTTTTTACGCCGTATTATCTCGTCTCAAGGAAATACAAGCATACTGTCAGGTCGCAGATTATCTGCTCTATCAAAAGCGTACATTACTGTCTCTCTAGTTTGTGCAGCCGATTTTTCCCAGGGCTTCGTTCGAACGTGAACCGAAGCGACTTTCAAGTGCTCATGCTTTATGAATTTAAACTGGGACATCTCGCGGCAGACGTAGCTCGTAACTTTTGCAGAGCTTTTGAGATGGATGGATTGTCCTTGCGAACAGACAGTGCAGCTCTGGTTTAGAAAATTTGCTTCTGGCGATTTTGATCTCGAAGGAAAGGCTGGTCGTGGTCGCAAGTGGTCCCTTGATGAAGAGATTTTAGGACAGCCGTTGAAGCAAATCCAGAGACCAATACTCGTAAGCTAGCAGAAGACCTGGGTGTACATTACTGTACAGTCGCAAGACATTTAGAACAAATCGGCAAGATGAAGATGATGTCAAAATGGATTCCTTATGAAATGACCGATGAGCAGCGTCCTACGCGTTTTGACATCTGTTTGAATCCCCTACATCGTTATAAAAATGAACCGTTTGTCAGACGAATTCTAGCTGTAGATAAAAAATGGATCCATCGTAATAATAACAGGCAAGGGTTTGCTTGGGTTGATAAGGGTGCTCTACCAAAACCTTTTCCTAAACCGAAACTTCATCCCAAAAAGGTTATGATTACTTTGTGGTGGTGTAGTAAAGGAATTATCCATCATAGCTTCATGCCACCTGGTGGTTCAGTTACAGCAGAGTCATAGTGTTGTGATTTAGACGAAATGTTCCCGAAATTGCAAAAATTGTGTCCGGCACTAGCGAACAGAGGCGGTGCGATCTTATTGCAGAACAACGCAAGTGCACACATCGCGAAGATCATCCGACAAAAATTGACCCAGTGAGGCATTAAAGTTCTGGCTCATCCTCTTTATTCTCCTGACCTTTCGCCAAAATACTATCACTTTTTTCAAGCATTTGATTCCAATTTGCGTCAGAAAAAATTCGTTGATTTGACCGACGTTGAAAATGCCTTTCCTGCTTTCGTTAATTCCCGTGATCCTAGTTTCTTCTCTAAAGGCTTGGATTTATGACCGCTTCGTTGTCAGAGGTGTGTAGATGCTTACGGTTTTTACCCTGATTCATAAAGTTGCGTTTGAGCTGAGTTATTGCAGTTTGAACTCAGCGGTCCATTTCCGAAATTAATTTTGCGACAGCCTAATAATTACCTGGACCGCTGTACCATTTTGTACAATGGCGCAGGAAAAGGACTTGCTATAGTTGTTCGACCTAAGATTATATAGCTAGAATTTTAGAATCTTCCAAG
This sequence comes from Nippostrongylus brasiliensis, assembly GCA_030553155.1. Lineage (NCBI taxonomy): Eukaryota > Metazoa > Nematoda > Chromadorea > Rhabditida > Heligmosomidae > Nippostrongylus > Nippostrongylus brasiliensis. The sequence goes on from CP130737.1 coordinate 28,000,129, forward strand.
GAAATCGTGAAATATGTAGTCGAAACATTGTGTCACCTCTGTTGCGCTCTTCACATTTTGACACGTTCTAGAATCGGCTAAAAAGGAATACCGCTTGGGAGCAGTAGTACACATGAAAATCAAGACAACCTTGTCTTTTTTTTCAAAATATTCATTCACAGATATGCTGACCACACAGGCCGTCGCTCGCGAGGTAGTCGAGCATCAGAGCATAGACAGGCGAGCCATCACTCCGACAGTCCACCACACACGGACGTTAGCTATGTTCAGGTATTTTTCGTTGAATAGTTGATTCACATTCAAACACGTCAGTCGCGCTATGCGTACTTCGCTGGACTCCGAAGCGAATTGGTGGAAATTTGGTGCTCCGTGTTCAGCGGACCACTTACGCTGTTTCGTTGGCGATTAATTGGAATTTGACGTTCAGTTTCAATCTTCCGACGGGACAGGTGAAAGCTCGAACGGCCGTTCGAGGCCGGGTACGCTTGCAGGACGCCGAAGCCCTCCAAAACATACATTAATGGACTTCATTCCACCGCCACCAACGAACCCTCCTCCTGCCGATGTTGGATATGAGGTAGGCGAGCAGTCCTATACTGTTTGAAGGGGGGTCGATAATGTATAACAAAATAATGCATACTCCATGAAGGGCTCTCCTCGAAGACAACTGCCTCGAGTGCTGAATATGGATGACCCGTATGATTCTGTTTCCGATGGAGTGGCGTTTGGTGACGACAATAAAGTGAGGCCGACAAGTAGAAATAGGACGACTGGTGAGAAGTTTATCTGCTAGGCTAATAGACTTGGTTCAAAGTACACGTAGGCGATGACAACGATTTGTAGGTATTCGTCCACAGAAAGGCAATCGAGATGACGATAGTCAACGCTCATCCTTGATGATGGATGAAGAGGGTGGTTCGTCAGAAGCGGACGGTGAGACATCAGACTGTGAGGCTCCCAAGCGGAAAACTGTTCCGCGAATGGGCGTGTCAGCCAGCGCCCTTTCACAGAGCAGTTGTGCGTTCGTTCATTTTTCTTCTGAAAAACACTTCTAAGTGTGGATAAGGCAACTTTACTCCAGTGCTGTTCACCGACTGCAGTTTGTTATTCGTCATTATTCGGCTCTTTAAACGGCAAAACATGTTAGGGCTCGTTTAGTGCGCACGCGACGCGCGACGCGAACCCACGCAAAAGATGCAAAATCAATAATTCGCGCCACGAATTCGCGTCGCAGCCTGTTTAGGGTGTGTCGCACGGACCGTATCGTAGGCGTCAATCCAACTGCGTCGTGTGTTATTGCCAGTGGTGTACGGGAATAATTTTTGAAAAGCGGAACACGGAAGACGGAAATAGCGCGAAAATGACTATTGGAATTTAGCAAAAATTGGGCCACCAAGCGTTTCCATTTCTATTTCTAGAAGTACCCACAGAATGCTCGTTCTGTTTCCACTAAAATGTGTCTACTCTTTTGGTGAAAGCGTTCATCGTTTTGGTGATAGATTCTAAGTAAAGGTGAAAATTCATCACAAAAATCGTATCAGTTTTACTAGTCTTTATAAGCTCTATTACAAACTAAAACCAGCAAAATTACGTACAGAAAGGCAGGCTTTTTTGCCGTGACAGACAAGTATGCTTTCAAAATAGGATTAGAAGCCGAAAACGAGTATGTTATGGTTAAGAAACACTAGTTTTTCAAGATTCTTGGGAGAGAGGCTTTTTCTCAGATCGCTTACAATGAAACTAGCAGTAGAAAGCTACCGACGATGTGGAAGGTGCCCACAAATATAATACTTCATTGCCAGTTTTCTTATGAGGGAGGTCAGTGAACTTCCCCCAAAGATTCCAATCGAGACCTATATGGTTTTGTAGAGCATTGAATGGTGATTACAACGGTGTAGTTCGTCTTTTTCAGCATTTCTCGTTACAGATGACTCTGGTCGATCAGCATCACGGTTCAAGTCAATGCAGCGAGGCAAACAGGATCATTTGTAACTGGTATATTTCACCTTTTGTTGCTGCCGTTATTGCCCCGGCTATTTTCAACGGGTTACGTGTGAAACACTTCATTATACGTATATTTCTGTAAAAAACGACTATTACACTTATGCTGTTGTAATCATGGCCAGGTTTCCCTGTCTGCATATCTCATCATGTCATGTCATGTGAGCTTTTGAAAGTATTCTTTGATCAGCAGTGCTCAAATATTGTTTGTTCGCTAATGTCCTAGCGCATATGATCTCACAGCCCGAGGCTCATTGTATTAGTTATCCACCGATTTCCTTAATCTTATGGTTCTCGTCTCATCTTGTTCAAAAATTCTCGTTTGAAGCTGTACGGTTCCAATATTATATTGCTGCTTGATTGATGTACCCTCGTATTCGCCCCGGCTGCTTACGATTTTGTCGAATAAATTATCTTTTATTGTCTCGAGTTGTTTGATATGTCCAGTGGAAACTGCGATACCGCAGTAATAGCAGACAAAGAAAACTGCAGTATTCTTCATGATGCAAATGTTGTGAATGTTTTGTGCTAGATATTGATATTTCGAAAATTACCTATTTTAAACACCTCTTGTTGCATTGATTTTCCGAAAATGTGATTTTTCTTGGATTTTTTGGCTCAACCGTAAAGTGATGTGATGTTCTCGTTCTTTCTGCTTTAGCAGAGTGGCTTGCCAACTTTAATTGAAACCTAGCGTTAGGTGTTGTTAGTGCTCTTATTTCGTTTTATAATCTGCTGGCTCCGAGCGAAAAAATGTTTTTTCAAAACCTTTGGCAGCATACATTCTCTTTCAAGAGGGTTCTTAAAAAATTTGGTCTTGACCACTTCACCCGCGATCAACAAACTAATCGACCTATGTAGACTTGTACCGATTTTATCAACTTTGCTCTCGTCGTGAGGTGCAAATATACGACGGATCACGTCTGAATGTTAACGGTTTCCGTCGGGTTTTCAATCGTCGGCTGCGGCGTGTCGCGTGCGCGTTTCGTATTGGGGCGCACCAGTCAATCATGAGCTTGGTGTTACGTCCAGACACAGTTCGAAGGATTTCTCATGAAGGGAGGATGTTGAACACTGTCAGCGAAACTCAGAGAGCTTTCGCGTGCCTGTCACGGAATTGGTGCTTGTTTCTTGTGAAATCGTAATCACCAATTATTCTGAACCTTTGTTTCGAATTGTTATTTGGAGTGCTGATTTCGACTCTGACATCCGCTTTCCGGTTTTTTATGGAGACCATTCATTTTCTTATTTTCTGGGATTTACAATTTATTTCGCGTGATGCAATGGTAAGAGGCGCTGCTGTCACCCGCACGGTCGAGCGATCGATCCCGGCCCGGGCTAACCAAGCCTTCCATCCCTCCGGGGTCGGTAGATTGGTACCAGACTAGTCTGGGAAGGTAAAGACACTGACCTGGCATAGCGGCTGGCCCCCGCAGGTCATTGTACAGGCCAAATACGCATTCACCATGCCTCTACGATTCTGAATTGAACACGAATGCGGCGGCGCGTCCTTCAGGGACTGATCAACGCCGACACCTTTACCTTTACCTTTTACAAGTTATTTACGCCAATTATTCGTGTCTGATCTACTTACTGAAACATCTTGTTTTGGCTGTGGGTGATTCTAGCTCCCAACAACACATTAGGAATTACTTCGAAGGGGGTGATCATTATGGCACAGCAAATGTTTTTTTTAAAGAAGATCATTTTACGGTAGATAATCGAATGAATAGGTGTGTTAAGACCAAACTTTTGAAGAACCCTCTTGAAAGAGAATGTATGCTGCCAAAGGTTTTGAAACACACCTATTTATTCGATTACTTAACATGATTACACGTTCAATCGTCATCCTCTTCTCATAGCCCTTTGTGTTGCAGGCGTTAGTATGCCCTTTTATGTGCACGGTGATAGCACGCTCAGTGGTAGAAGATTTATTAGGAGTGAGGAGACCGCTCGGGCTCCGACTCTCGCCAGGTGTCCCCTTGGCTCCGCCCTATAACAGGGGGGACCAAGAGATTCTGGCAATTACCGAAGCACTTTGTACGCCTACATTTCCTGCATTTCTTCTCGAAGCGAATCGGACTGCTTCTCAAGAAATATATATTCTTCTTCGAGTTCCTTCCGAGGTATACATCATTACGATACAACCCAGCGGCACCCATTAACTTGAAGACGCGGTCGCCAAAATCGCCTTCAACTAAACGTAGAAGAGAACGACCACAGTGGAAAACAACTGCCCTGAAGTTAGACAAGTGTACAAGAGAGTGACTATGAGAGAAGTGTTTTAGAACATGGTATCTATTATAACAGATGCGAGGCAGGTATAAGGCAGGTAAACCACTTTTAGATGACAAAACGAGTAGTCTTCGTTCAGAAAACGGAGGCTAACATAGAAATCAGCACCTCAGATAACCACTTGAGACAAAGTTTCAGCCAATCCGTACCCCAAACTCATTGTCCTCACTTACATGTACATGTCCGAATCGGCTGAAATTCTTGAAACAAACATCACTTTGGCGCTAAGCACTTCCTAGCGATACACCTCGACTTGCGTCTGGTCGTAACACAAGGCTCGTGCTTGACTGGTGCGCGCTGGTGCAAAACGCGCGCGCGACGCGCCGCAGCCGACGGTTAAAAACTCGACGGAAACCGTTAACATTCAGACGTGATCCGTCGTACATTTAACAGATTTTAACAGTGTGGTAACATATTTTTTGTTCATCGTCTCTGTAATGATTAGGTGCTTGAACTGAGGAAAAGCGGAGTTGATTTCTTTCGAAGTTTTTGGAATACACGAGTTCATGCGATCTCAATTTTAAACGACTGCGCGGTCTTTAGCACGCAGTCTCGCACCCTCTTGCCCCTACCACGACGTCGTATATTTGTGTGGTATCAGATTTTTTGTTCATCGTCTCTGGAATGTTCAGGTGCTGGATGACCAAGCGATGTGTTGGCTTTCTCGAGCAACTGGATTCGAAGGTAGACTCTATCTGTGCTTCGTATGCTGAAGTCTTCAACAGATTCATTAGAGGTCTTGGTTTTGTGAGTTTTTTGTTTGGTTTTGTTGTTAACTGTTTGATGCGGTAATTCTCTATTTCTGCGGTATTGAGCTGATTGCGTTCTACACTGGTTTTGAAACGCGTACGAAGTTCCACGCGTACGAAGTACGACAGTTCCCATACGAGTAGAGTTTCTACTGAAGCTTTTTCTGTGGTTCTTTTGGTCTGACGTCTGCTGCTTTATAGAATGCTTCTTTTTGCAATAGTGTAATACTGTTTTTCTTGAATTGCCGATGTTCATATCATCATTTGTACAACACGGGATACAGAAACCTAGTTATAGTGTTATCATCGGAAATAAATAAATAGATAAGCTAATACCGTTAGATTGAGAGCCTCGTTGCCCGCATTCATAGTGTGAAGTTTCATAGCTTCTGTATTTGTGAATGTCTTCAGTAGTAAATTGTTTCTGACTGTTTTGAACGTTTCCGAGAAATTTTCATTTTGTTTATTTACAGATACTTGTGTATTTTGTCTATCTCATTACAGTCTTCCTCACTGTTACATCATTCGCGATAATTATGCCCTATGAGCAGATGTAAGTTTTTTAAAGATCTTGGCACAATGTCCTGGTATGGTAATGATTTTCGAACATCGTCATCGTCAGTAGTTATCATCACTAGCATAAGTAGCACTCTAGAACCATTCATTGTCAAAAGTACATGATTGGGAAGCATCTGTTTTACTGACGATGTGCTCTGTGCAAGTACCGCTTGATAAGGAGCAAGGTCATTACCGTTTCCCTATTCTATTCTTTAGCATCGTTAACTATTTGTGGAATTGTTCTTACGCGATCCACCTAATTTTGAGGACAGTGGTTGATGATTGCTATCGAGAGAGAGCAAGCATCTACATTAACTTTCCACTTAACTACGTTATATCATTACTTTCGGTAAATTCGCTGCTATGGTCACTATCATGGTAATATGCCGAAATTCCCAGTCATTCCATTTGGAGTTTATGTGGGAAAATTAGTACATCTGTTACAATTCTTTCATATCCTAGCTAATGAAATAAACAAAAGCGGTTTTCAGTTTGTTGTTGTTCCAGATACAAATCTCCGTTGCTGTTGGGTATCTTGTCCTGTTTTGGCTTTTATCTTTTGGTGAATATTCTGTTTCACTACTGCAAAGCTAGAACAATCAGACCGCTGCAAACACTAGGGGTGAGTTTGTCTGAGCCGTTTTCCCATTGGATTTTCTGTTCCAGTTTTTCGTATCCAATTTATTATTTCTCGTCTATAGTAATTTTATGCGCTTGCGAAAATGAATCACTTTTTGTCGGGATTAGAAAACATCTTTCCGTTTTTTGAAATCACAGCTTGTTGCTATCCGCCTTTTGAAACTCACAGCGCTCTCTTGCAGTGGAGGTCGTCAACCATGCTATTTTGGCTGGAACTAAGGTATGCTCTCATACTTCGTCCCGCTTGTCGAAAAGTTGGTTTTTGGTGAAAAGCTTTGGAAATCCTCTAGATCTTTGGGGAAGTTTTCGATCTAAGAAGTTGTCCGTGATGAGTGTGGACCCTGCTCAACCACTGGGGTTTGTTGAAAAAGCCGTAAAGTGGTTTATATTAGGTTGTTGCAAAAGTCTTGCGACACTTTTGCAACATTCTTCAAATTGACAGCAATTCATTAAAACAAAATCTCAGTCAACGATATAATCACTATTCAGATTCATGACTCTTCCCTATCTTTAGGGCATTTTCTCAATCCCTCGCCGCCAGAACTCTGAGAGCTGTGACGATAAGAATTGACCGACCTCTATGGCCAGTTGGTCTCGGTTGTCGAATTCAGTATCTCGAAAGTGTTGTTTTAAGAACCAGAATAGGTGATAATCTGAAAGAGCAAAGTCTGGAGAATAAGATGGATTCGGTAGAACTTCTCGTCATGCGAGAAAAACGCCCTGAGAGGGAAAAGTCTACCTCTTGCATGACAACGCTCGTCCTCATGTCGCTAAAGCGACTCGTGAGGAAATTCAGGATTTAGGCTGGGAAGTTCTACCGCATCCACCTTATTCTCCAGACCTTGCTCTCTCAGATTATCACTTATTCTGGTTCTTTAAGCAACACTTTCGAGATATGGAATTCGACAACCGAGACCAACTAGCAATAGAGGTCGGCCAATTTTTTTCGTTACAGCTCTCAGAGTTCTGGCGGGGAAGAATTGAGAAGCTGCCCTAAAGATGGAGAAGAGTCATAAATCTGGATAGTGATTATATCGTTGACTGAGTTTTTGTTCGAATGAATTGCTGTCAATTCGAAGCATGTTGCAAAAGTGTCGCAAGACTTTTGCAACAACCTATAAAATAGAACATGATTGCGTAAGTGCCCGAAGTTGAAGACCCTGCTGGAAGTTGTTTCATCACTATTTATTGACTTCTGTATTGATAACATCAGTAACAACCCACAGTGTACGCTGTTTGTTAACGTTATTGCTTAAATCAGGTACTTTTGATATGTTACTATAACATCTATAGGGTCGTGGGAGGCGATGGTGCAGTAGGTGCAGTATATACCGAAGCGAGAGAACTCATCATTGCGGCATTTGCAAACGGTACGAATCGTTTCGCTATGCATGCAACCCTCCTGTGTAACAACCCCTGATTTCTTCCAGGTGCATTGTAGGAATGGATCATCATTGTATATGGATTAATCAGTGCGTTGGTGCGCATAATCATAGACATTTCTTTCTATTTATTGTCTATCTTACGGGTGCAACATTTACCATTATTCTAGCTGGTTTCAACACGCTATATGATCATGTATACATGGTGAGTATATATATATATATATATATATATATATATATATATATATATATATATATATATATATATATATATATATATATATATATATATATATATATATATATATATATATATATATATATATATATATATATATATATATATATATATATATATTCAGGTGTCTTCAAAGAAGGATTTCTGCTCTTTGCCGTTGTCTTTTGCACCGCTACAGCCTTTCATATGTTCTCATCAAGGTTTGGCACGAAACTCGATCGTTTTCTGTTATTTCATTAGCGTATTGCTATTTGTTCTTGTTGGATGTCTAAGCTTATGGAATTGTTTCCTGATATCGTCTGGATTCACATATATTGATTACTTGGTAAGTTTCATTTACGTGAGTTCAATGTCTGTGCTAAATTCATTTTTTAGAAACGGGATGAACTACCTCAGAGGTCGTGTCGCTGGCAGGACTTACTATACATCGGAAAACTTTTTAAGAACTGGAGAAATTTCCTCGGTTTGCGTCGAAATCGCACGTTTTCTCGCCATATCCTTTTACCGTGCACCCATCCTCCAATAATTTATGATTCGGATGGAGATGACCACAATGGTCTGGATATCGTATAAATGTATGCCCCTTATTCAGCAGAATTAAGTCGAATACATGTTTCCCTAGAATTCGCTCGCTCACTTTTCACATTTGTGTGGGAGAACGGTTGGTTTAATTCAGCTGTTTCTTTTCTATTATTATGAACAAAGGACGGTGGTAGAGGACCACCGACACCCGCACAGTCGAATAATCGATCCTCGCCCGGGATAACTAAGCCTTCCATGGGTTGGTTAACCTGGGCCCAGATTCATGAACGGACGAGCGGTCTCCGAAACCGCGGCGCAGCCAGAACTAGACGTTAGAGTCGATGAGAGATTGCGTTTAACATATGACGTTTAGGAGAAGTAGAGAAAGGTGCGGGCCGTTCACAGGCTATATCTGGGGGTTTACCAATGATGAATGTGGGCCCTGATGTCAGACTCGTGTGCGAGTTAAAGTCACAAGTACAGCGGCTGGCTGCCGCAACTCATTGTGGCTGAATTCTCATTCACCTGAATTTGCTGAATGGAACATTAATGCGGTAGCTCGTCCGTAGAGGACTGGTTAATGCCGACACCTTTAACTTTTTGTTATGAACGAAGGTTTCTCATACCCACCATACACTTCAGAGTTCGCAAAATGGTTAGAACGCTCGTCATGTTAGTAAGTTGTCCTTTTACTGTGGTTCCCTATGAAGTCGACAAGGAAGGCTCTGGACTGCTGAGAGCATATGAATCACATTTTGTCCGAAAAGTCCATTATTTTTAGTAATGAGGCGAGGGAACTTCGTAATAGCTGCCGGTAAGGTGCTAGTTCGATAACTGGAAGGAAATGAAGTTCATCGTAGACGGTCAGAGTTGAAACAAGTTCAAGCGGTCTGCTTATGTTTCTTCATCCTTACTAGGCACTTTCAAAGTTATTCGCAACTCTATTTGGCTATTTGTCAAAAGTTTGAACCAGATTCCGGGGTTTTCCGCCCGTAGCCTACATGCAGCCAACAGTAGAACGTCATCCGATAAATCTGTTGTACAGTAAGTGGTGGAACAGCAAAAGACTTGTTCGGTTGGAGGTCCTACCTGTGAGTGGTACTCTATCAATGTCAACCGTGGATAGCAGATTTGTGATGAATCGCAGTAAACGGGCCAGAATCTTCTTCGTTCGCGCTGACGCACCTTTACGCATTGCGATAGAGATTCAGAACGCACTTCGAAGTTTCCGATGGCATATTCTGGCGCTTTCAAGTTGATCGATCATGATGAGCAGCTCGTAACGTGCTTCGGTGTTTTTTTTTTCAGAAATCAAAACTCAAGGAATTTTAAAGAAGGTAAGTTCACCTATGAACGGCAAGATGTTACTGATAATAGTGGTGATAAGTTCATTAGATGTCGAATGCTTTGAAGTTTGAAAAAGTGGTATAGACTTCTTCAACAAACGAATATAAGTTTCTGAAGTATTCTCCAAGGTCAAGGGTGAAGGAGTTTCGGACCACTCTCAGGCCTCTGAAGACGACGTTCAAGTCGAAACGTTAGGCCAATAAATCTGATCCACCCAACTAACATCGTTCGGCACAGCAGCATATAACAGTTTCTACAGTGTTATAATATTCCAAAATCGAATTAGAAACAATGGGTACTAACACGGAACAAACGGTAACGTGTAGAACGCCAATATGTAGAGCGAAAGCGGAATAGAAGTCACATGAATAGCTAATCTAAAGCATTTTACGGCAAATAAAAGAGCCGCAACACCGCTGTACTTCTGAGCTTTAAGCAACTCTTCACGCTCTTTAGGACTTGCATCAGTTTCTGTTCTCAAGTCTTGCATCGCACTTCTTTGCGGTGTTGTTCTATAGCGATTGAAAAAGGCAAGCCAGTTATCAGCCGTAGCTGTGCGTATCATTCCTTGGTGCTGCTCCAGAAGTCGTCGAGAGATATCGCAGACACGTTTTCCAGCACCTCCATTTTCGGGCGATCGAACAGTTCAGCCGTACGCTTGCTCTTCAAGAAACTCCCTTCTCTGAAAACTACTGATCTGCGACTCTGACAATCCGTATATGGTTCTAGGTTATCCTTACCTTGTATTTAAACTGTGGTGCGTTATTTCCCGTTGTATTGATAACGGAGGTAAGACATGTGAGGGTTGATCTGATGCTTTTTTGGCTCTTGGCGAGGGTAGCTGACCTTTATCCGTTGACCGTTGGTGGTCGCAAGCTTTGAGCTCAGTTTCATCCACCAGTTTGGGAAGCACTGATGGGTTCGTATCGGCTGAGCTGAGGTGCACATCGGCCCGCACGGGGGAGAGCTGAGGTGCTATTTGGCTCCTGCTCCCATCTGCAACTTCTAACAACATCATTATCTTAGCATAAACTTACATCTGTTCATCGCAAATTAGCTTGAGGGATTCAGTTTAACTTGCTTCTCACTCGCTCGAGTAATAACACGATTAGTTCTGACCGTTACAACTGTTCGGAATGTTAATTAGAAGAAGAGCAGCCTTCACTTGGCGCTGTGATTTTTTCGTGATAAAGCAAAAAAAAAAGATTCCCAATGAAAGGGTTGGGATGTACTGCGTGGAACCCTTTGTTATATCAAAAAGAATCACCACTGCGATAATTGACGAGGACGTCCTGCTGTTCTTTCGCCGGAGCAGCGTCTAGTTGTGGTGGACTCATAATACCAAGACCTCGCACCAGACGATTGCTCTCAGTGCTGTGCACACGATTCTGTCCCCTCTTCTTTATGCAAGCTGAAATAGGTCTTAACTTGCCCGACAGTCTAGCTTCATCTTCATCTGATATCATGTCCACAAACCTTGATATAGAATGCAAAATACGATGCATAAGAGGATGAGAGCCACAAGTATGAGCAGCCAAATTGTGTAATTCACTGTTGAGACCTTAAATCCGCTTCGAACACGTTGGTGCTGTGAATCTGCCACGACTGTAGACCAATCTGAAGTGTTTGTTACCTTGACAACGACAAAAAATGGGCGGCAATATGTATAGAGAAATGGGTAAGATAAATTAAATGAGGGTGATGTCTGCCATATCATATGAAACACAGGGTGTCTCAAAAATGTACCTCCTGTTTGAATTGCCATAACTTTGACGAAGGTGAACCAATCGAAACGAATCATAGCTTAGATGAAAGCTAAGAAAAAAGAAAATTTTCTGGTATATGTTAGGTGAGGATTGTGCCATGTACTCGACCGAGGCCTCAGATTTTGGACCTAATTGATAGTGCATGGGTTATATGCTTTCTCTACCTTGGTCGTAAACAGGTGATATTGCTGCTATGGGTTACTCCTGAGGCAGATAACATATCTACTCGCCGCAGCTTTTGGTTAATCATGGAACAACTCAATATTGATCAGTAATTGTAACCACTGTTTGAGAAGCTAAAAATCTTCCAACAGTGATGCAATCATAAGAGAAGAATCAATAGGAATGTAAAATGCATGAACCATGGAGATTGCGCCATGCATCTGTCCGAATCGTCGGATTCTAGACCTGGTTAAAAGTTCGCGCATGCTTGTTCTACTTTGGTCGCAAACAGGACATATCATTGCGTTACACATGGGGCAACGAAAAAAACAACTCAGCTTTCGGTTAGAGACGGATTAGCATCACTATCAATCACTGAGTGTTCATTTTGATTTGCATAAAAAAACATTGTCGTATTGTGCGAATGCATCTTAATGTGTATGTTAAACTTATTATGTGTTGATGTCATTATGTTTTCTGTATAGAGCGAAACGCGTATCAGCGATATCACCTGTTTGCGAGCAAGGTATAACAAGCATCTTATCTGTGAATTCTCAATCAGGTCTAGGATCTGACGATTCGGAGAGATGCATGGCGTAATCTTTATGGTTCATACATTTCACACTCCTATCAATTCTTTTCTCATGATTGCATCACTGTTGGAAGAGCGTTGGGTTCTTAAACAGTGGTTACAGTTATTGATCGACATTGATGTTGTTCCATGCTTCACCAAAAGCTGCGGCAAGTCGATATGCTCACTGCCTCAGAGGTATCTCATAGCAGCGATATCACCTGTTAACGAGCAAAATAGAGCAAGCATATAACCCATGCACTATCAATCAGTATCAAAAATCCGGGGCCTCGGTCGATTACATGGCGTAATCCTCACCAGACACATACCAGAAAGCTTTCTTTTTTCTTAGCTTTCATTCAAGCTATGATTCGTTTCGATTGGTTCAGTTTCGCAAAAGTTACGGCATTTCAAACAGGAGGTACATTTTTTCGAGACACTTTGTAGATATAATACCAGATGCGAGAAGAAACAGAAAGAGAAGGCACTACTGGTAGAATTTGAAGAATTCACATACTGTTATGTTTTTGACAAATGAACGTTTGTTTAACACGACAGTCCGCCAATCGATACGGTCCTGTTGTGGTATAGGTGTAGTCGAGAAAAAGGCAGTCTTTCGTATCATCGTTGGGTAGTTGTGCAGGTTCTCTAAACATTACATGTGGGTTTGAATTTCGCACGAAGTTTCAGTTAACCAGGTCTGCTCTTGACGTTGAAGTTTCGACGATTTAATTTAACAGACGTGAGTTGTAGATCCTGTGTATTCTCGCTTGCAGAGCAGAGTGCAAGCTAACAGAAGGAGGAACGGGGTTGCCCATACAAGCAACCCTCTTTCAAACAAGTCTTCGCCGAAAATGAAGAACTGGCGTAATCCAATTTACTTTGATCTAGAGCCTGAGAACTTGAAGACGGATGGGTACATCATTCGAAGTTGAAGCCACCAGCTTCAAAACAGTGATTCACCCGGATTGCTCAATGAAGGTTGAAGGCTGTAAAAGAGTCTCTCCACACACGTGCCAAGCTTTGGCGACGTAATTTGAACAGGATGTAGGGTCTCCCGTGAGTATTATGAAATCGTAGTTAGTTTTCCCCTAAGCGACCTTCTGGGGTGGGGAAAAGGTCGATGAAAACCAGTGAGTAACACGTTTGCAACATGATACAGTCATCGAGCACCGTCCATCAAAAAAAATGCGGGGGCAGGGCAGTTGTGTGCAGATGGCGCAGCGGTTTGTGACTTGGTTTATTGAGTGGGCAAGGCGCTTCTGGGGATCGGTCTCCGGTCTTGACTTGGTTTTGCACGCATGTGTCCATTACTATCATGCACTGTTGTGATCACAAGAGCCAAATTTCACATTAATGTGATTATTAAGTAGGTGTATTACGTTTATACTTGTAAACTACTCTCTGTGACATAATTCACTTTTACGTGAATTTTGACATCAATTTTCCCCTGTTATACCGCTCATATATTTATTGTAAATTAAGAAAAATCAGCAATCGTTATACAAAACTATGAAACAATGAAAATATAAAAGGAAAAAAATAACATACGCTTATTACATCAGTAGCACCTTACGAACACTGTAGAAGAGGTATTTTCTTCAACTACACGCCCAGGTGAAAAAGACACTGCGCTGTTAGATGATCACCGTTATCAAACCAAGTCAAAACTTACGCTCGTGGATAAATGCTTTTTATTGCGTTTACGCTATCGTCCTCGACACGACATGGTGCAAATATAATGTCTTGAAAGGTATCTCATAAACTTGTGGTTTGCTTTTATTTTTATGGCATTCGTTATATTTATTAGGTTGACCCAAAAGTTTGTGTGCATTTCAGATTCTGACTTTCCTTATTCATAACTCAAGAAAAACAAATCAACGATTCATAAGGTAAATTCCACGGTTTAGCACAACTCTTCGCGAGCGATCAGGTAAGGCGTCGACACCGCGTCTCCAGAAATCTTCACTCCGTGACTCAATCCATAGCTGCAGTTCCTTTTCAACAGTTCCGTCCTTACGTCCATGCCAAACTGATTTTGCATCAGTTTTGTCGCTTGCCTTCTGGTTTGGCCAGAACGGAAATGGTACAACAAAGTGCGACGTGAGAAAAAACGGTCATCGAACTGCGACTGCATATCCCTCGCAACACTGCGCAACCAGCTCTCAGCAGGATAGGCAAAGCAGTGGAGCAAACCATGCCACATCCAATCCACGTCAAAGAGATGTGGCATCGATTGAACAGGTAGAACAAGAATAGTTTGAACAAATGCACACGAACTTTTGGGTCACCCTAATGCTCACTGATCACCTTAATCGTGTAAAATTCTGCCCTCGTGATCACAAAAATGCATAATGGTAGTGAACTCATGCGTGCAAGAACGGACTCAAGACCGGGGACCGATCCTTAAACCCCGCTGACCGCTCAACAGTCCAACTCGCAACCCACTACGCCTTCTGTACACAGCTGCAATGCCTCCGCAGCAGGCTCAAGCATGAGGCTCGATTTCTGAAAAAAAAATTACGACCCCCTCTATTAGTGGCGGTCCCAGAACGACCACCCTTGTTTGACCAGGCTTGATCTGAGAGCAAATATTTTGTTATGAACATTCGCCTTTCCGAACTCTGAACGAAGCAAACAAAAATTTTCAGGAGAGAAATGGAGGAAGAAAGATCGGCGAAACGATGGAAGCATCTTCTACTACAAATAGAAGGATAGACATGAAGATCAAGAAAGCGACCGATTTTGAGTTAGCACTTGTTAAAAAAAATAAAAACAAAAATTTGACCGGCATATTCCATACATATCAAACGATACTACACGAAATATCAGCATATTTTACAATTAAAACGCGACCGATTTCGCCGCGCTGCTCTTCGGTAGCAGTGGCAGTGAAAAAATTAAGTATTTTTCAGGAACGACTGAACGTATCGCACTGAAACTCTACACACGATAAATTCGAGTTTTCCCTTCACATTCTTTCATGGTGAACAGGGTAGGTTCGATTTAGCTTCGATTTTCGCCTGAAATCGAAGCAAAATCGAATCTACCCTGTTCACCAAGGAGAATGTGATTTTCAGTAACAGTTTTCTGATGGAAGGTAGCTCAAACCCTCTAGTTTCAAACACCGTTTAATGTTTGATGAAACTCCAAAAACTGACAGAGCTACAGCTGTTTGACTGACATCACTGCTGGTTCAGTGCAGCACGACGGAGTCTGATTTTTACACCGTTCAGGGAAACGGCCCGCGTGGGACAGCGGTAAGAGGCGCTGCTGACACCCGCACGGTCGAGCGATCGAACCCGGCCAGGCTAACCAAGCCTTCCATCCCTCCAGGTCGGGTAAATTGGTACCAGACTTGTCTGGGAAGGTAAAGACACTGACCTGGTATAGCGGCTGCCCCCGCAGGCCACTGTATAGGCCAAATATGCATTCCCTATGCCTCTACGATTCTGAATGGAACACGAATGCGGCGGCGCGTCCTCAGCGGACTGATCAACGCCGGCACCTTTACCTTTACCTTCACGTTCAGGGAAATTCGAATTTATATCATGTGGAGTTTCATGGCGATACGTTCAGTCCTTCCTGAAAAATATTTAATTTTCCACTGCCACTGCTAACGAAGAACAACGCGGCGAAATCGGACGCGTTGTTCTTTGTAGAATATGCTGATTTTGTGTAGTATTGTTTGATATGTATGGAATATGCCAGTCAAATTTTTATTTTATTATTATTCTTAAGTTCGGTCGCTTTCTTGATCTCCATTTCTATCCTACCATTTGTAGTAGAAGACGCTTACATCGTTTCGCCGATCTCTCTTCTATTTCTCTCCTGAAAATATTTGTTTGCTCCTTCCAGAGTTCGGAAAAGTAAGTGTTCGGTAGGTAAATTATTCAAAAACAATCAAGGCACTTATATGCTGTTTGAGTCCCATTGTGTGTTGTAATATGTCAGCGTTATCTTTTTGGTTGTTATAAAACCATACGGATGCACACGGTTCTCTCTTCTTTTGTCACATCTTCTTCCTACATTTCAAAAATAAAGTGGGTGAAGAACTGATAGTTTTCTTTTTCCATAAATATGCTAACATTAATTAACACTTGTACAAAAGCAAAATGTTTTATATGACAACACTAGTCAGAAAATTAACAAAAATAAATAAATATTGAACACTGATGAATAATAAAATTGGGATAAAATAATGCTGCGCAAAACTGGAATACTGATTTCGTACACTCCTAAAAAAATGACCCATTCGATACGACCCCCCCCCCACTTGACGCAAACCAAATACGACTCCCCAGCTTCGAGTGTCGAACCTCAAGCTTGAGCCTGCCCCGCAGTGTCTGGTGAGCGGTGCCCGATGAGTGATCACGTTGCGAGCGTGTTACTGGTTTTCGTCGACCTTTTTTCCCACCCCAGAAGGTCGTTCCAGGAAAACTAACTACGGTTTCGTAATACCTACGGGAGACCCTACATCGTGCAAAAATTACGTCGCCAAAGCTTGGCGCGTGTAAAGGAACTTCTTGTAAGAGAAGTGCTATTCCAATCACAGTCTCTGCGGGAGACGGAACATTGAAATAGGTGTTTGGGAGATACTAGTGGCCTCAAATTCTAGAGAGCCAAGGTAAGTGAGCCACCTTCGATCCTATCACATTCCATTAAAACTTAGGTACTGAGGGAGGCTTAAGAATTTTCCAGTCACTGATGCTCCGTATCTTATTTACGACGGAAGTACTGGAAGCTCTAACTCTTGTGCTGGTAATGCGAGGACTCTGAGAAAATCTGGTGGTGTTCAGCTCCCCTAGTCGAACAACCTGCTGCAAACGTTGTCGTCGAATATGTGCATGCATCTTAATGAACAGAAGTCACCAACATTGGTTGACTTCATTTCAAACGTACGGATAGATAGGGTCGTTTTTGCTGTTCATGCCAGTCAGCGTGCCCTCCTCATCAGCATCTGTGTATCCGATCCATGAGTGCGCCGAAGAGTGTCCGATTAGTCCTAAAACAGTTCGTGAGTCTCGTATCACCCGTTTTTTCTATCAGACTACGGTATGTGCTTCTTCCTACTCCACAATTACAAGAATTTTGACTGATTCATTATCCTAACGTCACAGAATGGAATCTGCATGTACGTCATGTGTCGTACAATCGTGTTGGTTTGCTTTTCTCAAAGTGACCTGCCATATCACCGTTGCGATTGACGCTGCGTCGATCGCTGCGATTAGGCGTCGTACATGAAGTATTGTGTGTGCCACAGCTGCCTGCGGATACTGTAGGAGTTAATTAGAGAATTGTGTTGTGTGGATGTATTCGTGTGTTCGTGTTCAAATGTGGATGTGTTCGTGTAGGAAATAAGAGGTCAAATTTTGGAAATCATCCTAGCGGTACATGAAATTATCACAGTTGTGAGGAACAATTCAGTTGGCGCCCTGATATCTCTTTTCTTCGGTAAAGATTGTTTGTGTTTCTGTAAGTGGAGTAAGTCCATGTGTTTCAGAATACCCGATCCCTGCAACCTTGGCCTTAACGAGCCACCTGAAATTGAAGCTCAAGGAGGAAGCTTCAAGGACTGAAAGGTATGGTGTTATTTTTTTTGTGAGATCCAACAATTTTGTTGTGAAAATGGACGATTTGCAAGTGGGTGAATCATCCATCCGTTATTTGATGGTAAGGGAGATCCCTAGGCCGAGTTATTTCTAACCACAACATAGCACCCATTGCATTTGCACAACAAAATTCTTGGATCTCACAAAAAAATAACACCATACCTTTCAGTCCTTGAATCGAGCTTCAATTTCAGGTGGCTCGTTAAGGCCAAGGTTGCAGGGATCGGGGATTCTGAAACACATGGACTCACTCCACTTACAGAAACACAAACAATCTTCACCGAAGAAAAGAGATATCAGGGCGCCAACTGAATTGTTCCTCACAACTGTGATAATTTCATGTATCGCTAGGATGATTTCCAAAATTTGACCTCTTATTTCCTACACGAACACATCCACATTTGAACACGAACACACGAATACATCCACACAACACAATTCTCTAATTAACTCCCACGGTATCCGCAGGCAGCTGTGGCACACACAATACTTCATGTACGACGCCTAATCGCAGCGATCGACGCAGCGTCAATCGTAACGGTGGTATGGCAGGTCACGAAGGGAAATGTGGTCCTCGAAGATCGATCTCGGTAGCGACGACGCCACAAAGAAATGTTCGATCCTATGAGACTGCGTCAAAGGAAGATCGTAGGCTACTATATGGAATTTCAGTATATAAAATCCCAACACATCGTTCGCAATAAAACAAAAAAAAGCACGTACTCGACATGAAATCATAATCCTCCTGATTGCGAATACTGGCTAAATTTGCCTGCATGTATCTGCACTGGTCCTGAAAGACTGTGGTAATTGGCCAACGTGTTTCAGAACTCACTCCGCACAACTCCTCAGATTTATTGAATCTAACCAATCTAACCCTAATTGTCGGTGTAGTTTTCGCGTTGGAAGTGGTGAGCAGTTTTCCTTCAAGAAAAGGATGCGGTTGGATGCCTTAGATGCCTTCGAGACTGAGGAAGGATACTACTGTCAGGTTATTAAATGCGAACCAAATCATCTTCTCTCACTTAGGAAAGCGCTCTAGCGTCAAAGGTATAGAACATTTGAGAACAATGATGACGTTGCATGGACCTGCGCATCTGCCCATCCCACTTTCGGTTGAGTTTCAACGTGTCGCAAGCACATTCCATCCTCTCTGCTGAGCCATCCCGTATCGCACTCGCCATGAGCTGAAAGTGAACGTGAGCACCTCAATGTTGTTAGCAATGCGTAACCAACGGGGGTGTGCGGAATTTCCGTTTCCGTGTTCCAGATTCCAGTTTCCGGCCGTTTTTAACCT
The DNA here is from genome assembly GCA_030553155.1 of Nippostrongylus brasiliensis. Lineage (NCBI taxonomy): Eukaryota > Metazoa > Nematoda > Chromadorea > Rhabditida > Heligmosomidae > Nippostrongylus > Nippostrongylus brasiliensis. The sequence goes on from CP130737.1 coordinate 28,019,271, forward strand.
ACCGTTCCGTTTTCGTGTTCCGCCTCTTTTAGGGCGGAACACGGGAGCGGAAGAAAAAATGGACGAGCCAAACTGTGCCGGCTAACAAAAGGGAGAATGAAGTTATTGTGCTGGTCGTGACACGTTGGAGAGGGTGACACGGTCAGTAAATTATCTTCCACGCAGGAAACTCGCTGCACGGGTCCCGTACGGTTATCGGGCGGAGCCGTTGCTTGTACCCCACGGTTTTGGGACAACGTTCCCAACGTTGTTGCTCTTTTTCATCCATTCATGTGTGTTTTCTTGCTTCGTGCTAAGGGTGAGGGGCGTAAGCCTAAGCTTGCGGTTATTGTATTCGAGGCTGGATTTTTAGCTTACGGTGCGCTGTGGTTGTATGCTGTGGCTTAAGAACTCACTCATGTACTTATGCATAAGCTTTAAGCCTAGGCTCCTCATTCCTGATGTCGAAGCTGTAGAAATGAACATGCATGACGTGCTCAGGAGAAAAACAGAAGATACAAGCGTATCACTCGATTTCCTCAATTTCAGTTGCTACCGATCGTCTTCGAGAAAAGTCCGGCCGCGTTCCGTGACGCGCTTTTCGAGTGGAAACAAAACGAGCATTCTATGGGTACCTTTAGAAACAAAAATGAAAACTCAAAGTTCTCACTTCTTGAAACCTCGGCATGATGGTGTAAGTGATGTATGCTTCTGTGCCGGACGAGGTTAGTGGGGTGAACCGAATTTATTGGCCTAACGTTTCAACTTGAACGTCGTCTTCAGAGGCCTAAAAGTGGTCCGAACGTGAACTGACCCCTGATCTAATATCGTCAGATGTTCAATGTTGTGACCAAGGAGAAACCTTATGTGTTGTATTCGTCGTTGTTGAAATGCGTCTCGAAAAAGACGGCTTGCACGCGTCTTTTCCCTGGACGGATTCCCTGGACGGACTTGGAGGAGGGTGGAAAGTGAATGGAAATGGATCTGCGACTTTATGCGGTCTAGAGTTAAAACGTCCCTTTGTGCAAAATATGATGGACTTGTTCAATCTCGCTAGGAGATTCGTAGAAAGGAATGCTCCCGTTGACCACCGTTATGACGTTACTCACAACGAGAACGATAGTCCTTCGCAAAGAGTCACGATTATTGGAGACGCTCATCTTTCATCCAATGCTCTAAGTCTATTTAATCTCGGCCTATCTTTTTCAATCGCACAGAATGTCACTTCATTCACGAATCGTAAAGTTGTTGGAGGCGTGGGTACAGCACTTCCAGCGTTTAATAGCGACGGAACAGCTTCCCTACTGAAATTGTGCGATTTTAATCCAAAGTAAATGCTGTTCTACAGCAGTATTGCTAGAATAATTGGTTGACTTCGAAGCAACCAACAATGTAACATGCGAGAGATACTACTGCATTTCTTCTAAACATTTCTGCCGATGTGTTCTATGCCAAGCCAAACACTTTTGCCAAACACTTCAACACGGGATGCTACTCACATACTGCTTCATAAGTGAGTTTCACTCCTCTGGCTTCCACTACTTCATCAGAAAAGAAATGAATTGTTAGCATATGTGTCCGTGAAGTGACCTAAAACGACAGAGAAGAGAAAATTAGTGTAGTTAAAAAAAATAACGGCACTTAATATTCACCGCACCTGTCTATTTTTCAGCATTCCGCAGAATGATAAGAAAGGAGGAATTAGTTCTGCCTGATTCCCTGCAAAAGGTAGCATTCAATCACATGGCTATTCTACTTAGGACGTTGGAAATGGGAGAGCGTTATCAACGGATAGAGTTAAGAATTAACCAGTGGATAGAAATATAGAATTTGCTTGGAAGAGCAAGTGGGTACCAATGCCTGGAACCGTTTACTTGCGCTCTTTCTTGCTTAGTGCGAAAACTCGTAGAGAAGAAATTTCACAGCAGATATGAGTTGGTTTCCAGATTTTCTGTCCTACTTTCCGATAAGTAAGTAGGAGCACCATAAGGAAATCTCAAAACGGTAGAATGGCGTTCTATCCTCAAACATTACCTTCATGAAAGGCGACGTAGTCAATGCAGGATCTGAAGAGCTGAGCCTCCAAATCGACATCTAGTAGCTCGACGAGGATTCTATTGTTCGGTTCTGCCTTCAGAACAAAGTAGCAGTTCATTTTTGGCGGGTAGTTCGAGCTACCGTACAAAGGTGTTGTGAGGAACTGCTTCGCATGTGTGACATTTAAGTATGAAGTTCCTGAAAACGCATAAATCAACCTGAGAAGTAGCAGAGTTTGAATGCGTCTGACACATCACAAAATTTCGTTGCTTGAAGTCTTAATAGGAACTGACACCAAGCCGTTCAGATCAGGCTTTTCATATATCGTATGGTCATTAAGAGTTCTTGAAAATATTCAAGCAACGGCTCAGAATCCTCGAAAAAAGACATAATCGTGTATAAGATAATGTTCTGTTACCTAGCAGTAACTGATGCGGCTCATTCACATCTGTCAACATTCAGAGTTCATGGCGACTTCGCACAACTTTGCCAGTATCGGGTAAGTCACTGAACTTCCCTCGTCTTTACGATTTCGGGTAATATCATATGTACGTCAGAATCGCTAGAGAGTGTTCGTCGTATGATAGGGCATGCCAAGAATGAAAAGTTCTGAGCCATTTACTGGCATGTGAAAAAGACGGAAAGGTCGGAACGTCAGACCAAGTAAATGCTTGATCCACCAACTAATCCAGCTCGGCACAGCAACATAACACAATTATATGATCATGCCGGGACTCCAGTAAAGGGCCCTTCACACTTTACTGCGCTGCTGCCGCAGCAATGATGAAACATATGGACCGGCGGCACGCGCGGCAGCTGCACAGTAGCGCAGTATGGGCCTCTACATACCCGACGACGAGCAGTTTGCGCGACGAATTAGCCGTTATAAGTGCAATTGAGCGGAACACGCGACGACGAGCATCCTCGTCCAACGCGATAGCTGTTCGCTGAGTACACTCAACACACTGCATTGCACGACGACACGTTGGACAAGAATGCTCGTCATCGCGTCGTCGGGTATGTAGAGGCCCTATCCGGTTTCTAATTTATTGGCGAAAACCATCCATATCGTCAACTATGCACTAAATAGTTTTTTGACCAACGACAGTATACAATACAACCAAATTTGTTTTGCTAATTAATGTAAAGCTTCGCTGACAGTATTCAAAATATAGTGGAAGAACTTTAGTGCAACAGTGAGCGGAAGCTATTCGAACACTGAAGTTGTAGAGCAACAAGCAAAGAACCACGAAGATATAGAGCTACCAACTTGCTGTATAAAGAGTTAGTGGAACATAAATAACATACCAGAGCACTGATGCTGTGCGACTGACGTCGGATTGAGGTAGATGACGTACGCGATGAGCTGAGCAGCAAAGAAAAAGCGAAATGAAATGGGGAGCATGTCGCGGAGGCAAATGGCAGTGAGGTCGAACTGACCACGCGTCGTATCGCCGCATCGCATGGTTACTAAGTAACGGACGCTGGGCACGCGATTGTTCAGAAAGGCAGTGACCTCTTGCTTTCTTCGAGAATCTGTAATACAGACGGTATATTAATACATAGACACTAGTGAATAACATGCCAGAAGGACGATTTGAACTGTAGCACACGTTATAAATCCTCCAACTTCACCTGGATTCAAAAGAAAGGAACACCTTTCCTGATAGTCGTGGGAAATAGTTCAGAGTTAAGTTTAATAGCAGTGGATGCTATGGGTGCCGAACATGGGAGCATCATAAAACATCCGTTATAGCAGCTACGGATTAGCGTTTGATGGAGGATGTAATCGGAAGGAGGGAGTGAGCACAAATGGACACCTTGTCGACATTGATGGGAAAATACGCGGCATATACGTCAAATACGCAAATATAAATACATACATAGGCACATACATGCATACCTCAAACACATACACACACACATACATACATACATACATACAGTAGTTCGCGAAAAGATATGTCACCTTGCATTTTTGGGTGCAGATCGCTGAAACCGAAAGGAATTTGATTTCAGTTGACAGTTCTTATACCTCTTATTGAAAATACACTAATATTTGCCCTTGTTGAAAATTCTAGATTTTTTTAGAAATTTCTAAACTCATTTTCATATGCATTTTAAACGAGTGTATCTTAAGAACCACTGAGCTTCTGCATGTCTGCTGGTGATATTCTGATAGAGCATGATTAGCTTGTTCTCATAGGCTATGAATATTAGTTTCAAGTCATTGAGAAAAGATAGATTTTTTGCTGAATTTTTTTATGGTCAAAAAATGGTGAAATCTTGTGACAGTCTTTCATATAAAATTCTATATATTAGTAACTAGTAAATTAAATTGCATCAAACTCGGATATGTGATAGCATAATATATTCTCTTCCTAACACGTATTGAAGTTTTGAAGACTGCCATCTATTTACAGAGAAAATAGCTCCTGAAATTGCATTTACATAAACGGCCGTCTTAGGAATACGCGGAGAGCATTTGGCTCCAGATTTCTCTACCGCATAGCAGACTTGTTGCTTGTTAGGTCCTCAACAGGTAGCGAAATAACTCCCACTTTTCTACGAAAAATCGTCTTCTAGTTAGAAATGTTGTATGCACCACTATTCCCGCCATCGTACACTATGCGGGTTAGTGCGGTAGTTTCAATCGGTCTAACGAGAAGACGATATTCTGCACGAAAGTGGGAATTATTTTGCTACCTGCTAAGGACCTAATAAGCAACAAGTCTGTTATGCGGTAGAGAAATCTGGAGCCAAATGCTCTCCGCGTATTCCTAAAACGGCCGTTTATGTAAATGTAATTTTAAGAGCTATTTTCTCTGTGAATGGAGGGCGGTTTTCAAAATTTTAATATGTGTTAGGAAGAGAATATATTGTGCTATTACACACCCAAGTTTGATGCAACTTTATTCACTAGTTACCAATATATAGAATTTAATATGAAAGACTGCCACAAGGTTTCACCATTTTTTGACCATAAAAAAATTCACGCAAAAAATCCATCTTTTCTCAATGACTTGGAACTAATATTCATAGCCTATAAGAATAAGCTAGTCATGCTCTATCAGAATATCACCACCAGACATGCAGAAGCTCAGTGGTTCTTAAGATACACTCGTTTAAAAATGCATATGAAAATGAGTTTGAAAATTTCTAAAAAAAATCTAGAATTTTCAACAAGGGCAAATATTAGTGTATTTTCAATAAGAGTTATTAGAACTGTCAACTGAAATCAAATTCCTTCCGGTTTCAGCGATCTGCACCCAAAAATGCAAGGTGACATATCTTTTCGCGAACTACTGTACATACATACATTAGAGGTTAAGAAGATGTATTGCACTTCAAATGTTTCTATTACTGCATGTGTACCTAGACAAAAAACTATAAAGTAGAACGCGGCCGAGGATTTGTGCGCACTTGATCGCAATCATCACAGAAATGTATCTTTCACTTGATGGAGATTTTTCATTCAAAATGAAAATTCCCATCAAAAAAATCAAAAATAGTCCATAAATACGAACAATGCCACCTAGTCGTAACACTTAACTGTTTTGAAAAATGCTGAAAGGCGACCAGACGTGAATTAGGAGGGACCTTCATCCGTTCTAACTAGCTGCAGGAAGCTGTTCAGATTATCTGTTAGCACTCGTTCTGCACGCAAATAATTTACGGCATCCAAATCAGTTTGCAGATTATTACCAAGGATATACAATCTTTTTATTTGCAAAAGGATTACAACACTGTAGAGAAAAAGAATAACCTTTTCAGTAAAGTAACATAGATGCAAGTGACGGGTGTCCCTCAGTCAGAGTCAAAAGGAAAACAATAAATAGTGTCTTGTTTATGGTAGAAAGGTAGCACTTTACAGAACAAATCACACTGTGCACTTTACAGAACAAATCACATTGCAGAACTGATAAGGTAGCTACGAACAGCTCCACTTCAGAAGATGTTATTCTTTTCGTTAACAGAGAATGCGTTTCAACGTTCTATTTCAAATGCTAAAGGTGTGTTGTGATCCTTTCCCTGACCTTCAGGATGTAGTAACGTGGTGCAGCTAGTTGTAGTCTGGTCACAATAATATTATGTATGATCAACAGAGATTCTTTGTAGACTTTTCCAGCACGTCAAAGGAGGGTCTTCCTATACTAAGACGGGCAACGTAGAATGCAAGGCCTATCCTCTTTTCACTCATTTTGGTCTCACAAAATTAAATGTCAGATGGCAGTTGTATTGCCACATCACAATACAAATGAAATGAAGGTATACTATGTGACACCGTGATTCAGTTTTTTCGCGAGGGAAGTTCCCCACCCCACCACCGGTTCAGCTTCATTCAGACGCTCTACGGTTTTGCTAGAAAATAATCATTGTAAGCTTGAGCTATACACACGAAAAAACCCTTGAATGCTAAGACATGTACAGTGGAGTGAGGCATTTACAAAATTAGTTCAATCAGCAAAATGCAGTCATTGGTCTGCAACAAACATGTGATGAGCATTCGCTTCTTTACTTTTTGCATCGCTCATTTTCTTTTCCACGAAGAATTCGCTTAGATTACGAGGTGTTGCCTTCGAATACCTTTAAGAGCTCCTAATAAACATACGAAATGTGAAAGAACTTTAAAACATCCAGCAAACAATTAACGAGCAACTCAAACATGCAATATCAAAGGTAAGAAAGAGAAAAGGAGAAAAAACATAGATGAATTGTTGATTACACTGTGCTTAATGGCCGCGGACTTCCTAGATGCACCACATTGGAACGCCGCATCGGAAACGAACCTCTTTTCTGGAGCATTAAACATATCGAGAATTTCAGAGAGGCGCCAATCCTCTTCTGAAAAGTATTGCAGGAGAAGGATTAGGCAATGGTAAAATTTTTGATTGTATATCATTAACTAACCAAGAATCGTGACACGATAAATGTTACAGTGTGCCTGGTAATGCTCCCGAGTGTAATCAAACTGTACCTTAAACGATATCCATTATTTCGATCAGCATAAACAGATTGGAGAGCGGATATCAAATCCGTACATTCGAAAAATGATCAAGATTGCTTCGGAAATTATTTCTGACGCTTCTTACAAATAGGGGTTACATTTTTGACCCGCATTTGCTAAACAAGAACTCATTCTTTTTTATCAAACTTCACCACACCTTCAATGGTATTCATTGCACCCTGACTTCGCTATTGTCTTCATTGCTTTTTCCCAAAACAGTAGGATAGTTAAAACCGAATGATATGATTAGGCGTGTGCTCGAATCAGACATACGTAAATTTGTAGTACCACTTCAGCAAGTAGCGCTGTTTCGATGATGCATTTGTACAAGGGAAACCAAAGAGTTGGAGACTGCTTTTGTACAAGGGAAACCAGAAAAGTTGAAAATTGGGCTGGAACTCAAGCTGAAATCCAGCTAAAATCTTGAACAACTTTGAGATTCATACGAAAGCACAAGACAGTACACGTTCAGGTAGAAGTATATAGAAAGGACTGTGTTACATCCATGATTGACCCCTCACATTGTGATCTGGACTGTGGTATGAATTACACAGCATGCAGTATCGCTGCAATACCAAGCCTAATACGTAACGACACATTCATAGCCCTTCCTTATACAACAAATGAGAACTGTTTCAAAGGAAGCCGCGATAAAGTTTGTTTCTGGCTCGTTAGGGAGCATTTCTGAGTATTTGGTTTCGAATGATAGCAATAAAGGGAAAATGGTTCAACTAATTCAGCAAATACCGTTCTACTCAATTTGTGAGCAAATTGGTTACTTGAAATATGTCGACTTGCAGTCTCCTGGCAATGAGCTTCTGCAGATCTGTCAGCGTGTAGTTGGAAGGTGCTATCCAACGGAATGTAGCCTTGAAAGCGAAACATAACGACGTTTTTACGTAAATATGCATTGTTCACATTCGCACACTATAAACAACATTATCCTACCCAGTAATCGTCTGATGAAGAGGTTCTCTATGTCCTAGGAGCAAGTATTCATATATTAGGTCGTCGGAAAAGTTTCCCGCCACTCAGTTTGACAGCTCACCAAAATTTTAAAACGTGTTTCGGGATCTCGCCTTTATAACCGTTATGTAGGCTGACTTATGAGCTACATATACCACAGTTGCCCTGGCTCAGCGCTGCAGGTACTGGAGAGAAAATCGATATTGATTGCAGGTATCTTGAACTGCTTTTTCTTTACGAGCTCATAAAACAACGCGTTAAAGGAAGTTTAGGGAACGGCTTGTGCAGTATGATAGGTCCTTCAATTGTCTTTCTTAATGCGGCGGAAATTCGGTTTCTTATATTCAAAAAGGCCTATTTTGGCTTTGAAGAAAAACAGTAGTCGAGGAGGGCAGTCACTGTGGATTGAGTGAGTCTTCTGAAGCTGGCTTTAGGGGATGGCCGGCGTAGTACCCATAAGTTGATAGGGCAATTCGAGTGCCATATACCCACACAAATTGCCCGTCTCCGAGACTTTAGAACCACAAGAAAATAGGGTACATTGTTGCGGCACGCTTTAGCGGCCACCTACAGATGGAGACGGATGCATGCACGACCATCTCAACTTTCTGAAGGAATTATGATTCGCCCGGCAATTTGGTTAGTGGCATCAAGGAGTGGGTAGCGTACACCAATCACACGCCAAATCTCCTGCTGTTCACTTGCAGCAAACCAGCGAAAATTTCAAAACCGCAACTCCACCCGAAATGGGAGATGATCGGTCTGCAGCTGAACTGCAAATGAGGCATTTGATAGGAGCTGCTACCTGCAGATGCTACTGTCACCAACGATGTCTAACATCGCCACTTCGATGGCGACGGAGCAGCCGTTAGTGGAAAACATGGGAAAACCTTATTCAGTCACCATGACGCGCATTCACCTATTGAGAAGGAGACCTTTTAAAATTTTCAAAAATATCCGACATTTCCGAAGACCTATCCAAGACATTCGTCGAACCTTGCCCCAACAAAATAATATTTGTTCCATTCGTTTTCCATTCAATTACTAGAGAACAAGCTCGACGAGTGAGAGTACCTCGAAACGTGGCTCGCCGATTTCTTTACATCAAAACTCTAGAAATTCTGGAGGAGGAGAGTTCCAATTTTATCTGGTAAAATAACATGATGTTGTTGATGGTAATCATGCATAAATGTGTCGGATGTCGAGTGGAGTAAAGGAGAGCAACAATTTTGAAAACATTGGCAAAAGTGGCGGGAAACTTTTCCGACGACCTAATACTATGTTTCACATTTCCTGAGTTGGTAGGTCAAGTCATCTTAGTCCAGTTGGTGAATTGGCGCTAGGCAACTCCAGACGTGTTGTTCAAGGCAAGACGCTTCAGCTTGGGAAGGTCACTTCAAAAATCATTCAGCGCTGATGTAATTGATTGTCTTATTGCGACACTTATCACGATACAACCATCAAAGAAAAGAACTCCCTATCATGTATGCGAACTTCTAGCTTGCAACAATCTACTTCTAAAAAGTAGGCTCCCTTATAATGAAGCTCTCTAATAACATTTGTTTGTTTTTCGTCCCCGTGGTTGTACGGTTTGATTGCTGCAGTATGTAAATGAAGGTGCAGTTAAGAAGATCATCCAGCGGCTAAACGAAAAGTGTGCTTCAATGGGTTCGACTAACAAATCTGGCTCATGGATGCAGGAGACGCTTGTGGAAACGAACTGTCCGCACAATTCCAACAACAAAAAAACAAGAAAGGGACAAACCTCTGAAAATCGTCGCAGCGGTACGCACTCAATGCCACCATCTTGGAGTCGTACTCTTAGCGAACTCCCCATAACTGAACATCAGTCTTGTGAAAGTTGGAAGAATGAAGTATATAATTATATAGCAAATAACTCACTGGAATACGGTCCAGATAGAGGTAGGTTATCCACTACAATATGCTGCTTTCGGTTGAGAACCATATGCTGAGATTTATTTGGATCTGCTCCAAGGAGGCACAGCTTGTTTGATCCATGGGCGCACAAGTGTTCCTAGTTCAGTATTACAAACATTCTCATCTTTTCTTTATTTTCACCCTCTATTCTGGAAATACATGGTTGGATGACGTACACTGATTGCAAAGGGATTGAACAGTGGAGCTTCATCGCAAGTGTTGTTTCCAGTGTCGACAAATTGCCACTCCAATCCAGACTAAACTGAGGTGCGTATTAACTGGAAAAAAAAACGAAACTGAAGCGAGCGTGTACGCAAATGCTAACCTCACTTGTAGAATTGATTTCACCTAGTGAGCCGATATGATAGTACACCTCAGTGGGAATTCCGGTGGACCAATTCGATGCTCCATACTGAGTCTGCAATTTTCGTGTTCTTAACGACTGTTTGAAATGAAAAATTTGGGTTTCTGATGTGCTAACGCTGATGTGTCTCCAAGTACACCAAATCGAATAGCGGTGCGATGCACTTCATTCTTTTCTGAGTAATGTTATTTCTCTAAGCTATTTGACAGTGGAGTGGATGATGTTTTACGTCTTTCGGTTCTTTTTTGTTCAAGAGAAAAGGACCACGATTCGATGAGTGCTAGTGGACCTTACCATTTTCACATAGCCACTCAGTTTAGAGGTGAATTTCGCTACTGCAATCGTCTTCTCAGTGAGGGCTTCAAAATGTCCGCAAGAAACATGGTGGCCGTCAGTCAAAAGAACCGATGTTCCCAAGACGCTGTCCGCCCCCGTGACCAGTTGCTTCGACCCGATGATCACCCTGAAACGAGGAAATCTTAAAGGATCAGGGAATAAGCATCAACATTTGACAAAGCGCTTGGTTCTTCTTACTGACGTGGTGTCGTTTTCATCGCTAGCGAGAATTCTCGTCAGTCGGTCAATCCACCATCTCTAAAACATTTTTGCAGTATCCTATTGCTACACTACTACCAGGACAACAACAACCACAACAGCAGCAGCAGCAGCAGCAACAACAACAACAACAAAAACAACATCAACAACAACAACTACTACTATTACTCCAAGTTCTCTCTTCTTGAAAACTCGGCATGATGTTGTAATTTTCGTGTGCTGCTGTACCGAACGAGATTAGTAGGTGGACCAAAATTTATTAATGGCCTAACGTTTTAGGCCCCTGACGACGAACAGGTCGAAACGTTAGGCCATCAATAAATTTTGGTCCACCTACTAACCTCGTTTTGCACAGCAGCACACGAAAACTACTATTACTACTTTTACTAGTATTATTATTATTGTTGTTATTGTTATTATTACTATTATTATTGCTATTATTATCAATATTATGAATATTATTCTTTGATAACAATAACAAATACAACAACACATTAACTACAACAATTATAACAGCAAAAGTTAAGCTGAAGTAATTAGCTTTGGTTGGCTCCTTCAGAGCGTAATTCTTTGTGTTCATGTGGGTGTGATCTTCGACATTACATGAATAGATTGACGTACATCTTCACTTGGACCAAGGTTTTCTTCTCCGCAAGGAACGCTGTTTGTGATCGACTGTTCCAGGGGTCGTGCATGAGCTGTAGCTGATGAGAAGATCTGGTGTTTATTAACAAGAGCCTAAAATACTCACCTGGTAATTATCAAATGCAACATGCGTCAAGACAATTCTGTGAATGCTATGAAACACAAAATACATCAATGTTACAGCCCAATTAATCCAAAAAATCGACCCAGTGTATGTATTTGTGACGAACAGAGCCAAGTGATTCAAGCCTAAATAAATACGTATACGAATAACAGCCCCGATACTTCAAAATAAACACATAGAGATTACGTTACGCTTGTCACGCTTGAACGATCCCTTGAACGACAAATCTCTACTCCTTTGAACATCCATTATAACTTTTTAAATGTGAATCGTCAAAAATGGGATGGAAATATACTTCTTTCCAATTGGTGTTCATTGTCATTTCAAGAATCCATTTCTCAAACTGAGCGCTTTTTGTTGCGTTCGTGCGCTGTATGCTCGTTTCTCCATGCGGTTGGATTGGGATTTCTCGTCCTATACTACGATAAAAAATAAAGGGGAAAATAGATGTGGTCTACATATGCGCCAGAGAAAACCAACATACCTCAGTATAATTATTTGCGGGATACTCCAGCACAACGATGGATGCAACAACAGGAGATGAGTTTATAGAAATTCTCTTGATAAGCGCATGAGCTGACAGCGCCCCCGAAGCGAGATGAGTGAGATTGGTACAGACCTGACGTGGGGTTAATGATACTTTTGTCTGTCGCTGTTCTTACAAAACGTTCAGGATAGCACATCTTACCTTTGTCCAGTGCAAATCGATTATCACAGAGCGCATAGTTGCGATTTCAAACCACGGAAATACTCCATTGAGCGTTACTAAAAAAGAAATGCACGAAAACGATGCCTGCCACACACTAGTACAGATATTTCCTATAGTGAATGTTTTCTCTGGATTTCACCTATAGTTGTAGTGTTGGTGGACGACAAAGTCGTTTGTAGTAGCAGAAAATGGGCACTGGCTCTTCCGTGCTGAGATAAGCTGAGCTCCTGCTCACTACGCTGCAGCAATAATGGGATTGTGCCCCTTCATTGGGGCCCCTTCAGACTTTACTGCATTGCTGCTGCAGTAATTATGAAACCTAGGTTCCGGTGGCGCCCGCGGCAGCTGCGCAGTAGCACACTGTCCAGTTTCTTATTTCTTTGCAAAAGCTTCCCATATCGCCAACTATGCTCTGAATATACTTTTGACCAATGAAAATCCAGTGGGCTGCCGCAAAACCTCGCATCTACGGCGGAGGAACCCGTACTCCCCTTATAACAGCTCTACCTTTGTTTACTGGCGCAGTAGAGTGTGAAGGGGCCCTTACATTGATAGTGACATACCATAGATGGAGCTGCTAAGCATCGACAGTGGAATGGAGGCGTATCTTTCTTCGCTTTTATTTTACTGCTCCACTGCCACGTACGAGAGTGCGAGGGCCTATAGGGCCTATAGCAGCGACATTAAAGTATTTAACTGCAGCTAGCTTTTTTGTTCTTGGAGGGAAATTTTTCTTCCGCACCCATGGGTTCTCCACTCCCGACAATTATCACTGCGTCTTCCACCGTGTGACATCCATGGTTGTTGGTACACTCTGGACACTCGTGGTTTACGAAATCACGAGAAACCTGAAAATTAACAATAACTCAAGCAATAATTACTTATATCGCCTCGGTCAATACTACCTTGCAACTGCAAAGCAATAACAAGGTGGCGTCATAATTTATGGATTCTCAAGATAATCAGAATAATTTGTCACCCATTGCAGCCTGTTCTGGTTTCGATTCTCTTTGAAAGCGAATGGTGGTAGTTTTAGGTCTACCCAGGACCGTGCAACCCACGTAGCGCTCACATGGGCAAAACCAAGGGAATACATAACTATACTCTAACCTGCCACTCCGTCTGCCGCCTAACGATTGCCTTCGATCAGCTGCTAGTCAAGGCGTTCCGGTCAGAAACATCAATAACCAAGTAATGTTTTGAAGGGATGGACACAAGGGTTCAAATACTTCAAAAAATCGAACTTTCCATGGGGTGTTAATACCAGAAAGCTTCCTACCACTACTGAATTCTAGTAGCCCAAACTTGGCCGATTCACTCACTCTAGCAACATTTTTCAATGGCAACGACATTCCATTATGGGAGGAAATCAAGCAATTCTACTCCTATAGGTGTCATGTACCAACTTAAAGAAGACTACCTGGCTGCTTACGTGGAGCTCTTCTCCCTCTTATATTCTCGTTTTTTTTTGCCCCTCGCGAAAATTTCGTTAAAAACGCATTTTGGCCATCCAGCGCCATCCACCCGGCACAGACCAGCGAACACGGGCCACCATGCACATGTGCCAACGGGCTGTAGGGTTCTTCAGCGAGAGAAATTAGTAGGCATAAGTGCTGCAGGGCGCGTGGTACAGTGACAAGAGGCGCTACTGACACCTAATCAAGCCTCTAATTAAAAAATTTTTAAACAAATACAAGGCGTTCCACAAGGTGGTAATGCAAGTCCTATTATAGCTGATCTTACACTTTCATTTATGGAATATCAATACTCCATTAATATAAGAAATAACTTATTGATAAAACCTTTTAGGTATATGGATGATATTCTAATTATACGCAATCAGAACGAAGATTTCATAGATAACCTACTAAATACTACATATAACAAAATGCTAAAAATAGAGAAGACGCATAATAATTGTTACAATACCAACTTTCTGGATTTTACAATAATGATAGTTAATAACCAGTTAATCACCAATCACCTATATAATAAAACTGATTATTTCAGCTTTAAAGTTATTTGTGCACGCAGACACATACATTAAAGATTCTGGTAAAATCGCTACTATATATGGGAAAGTATTAAGAATTGCTAGGAAATGTAGCATTTTTTCCGACTTTCTCTGCAATTTAGAATCTTTAGTAACCAATTTAAAATTTATAAACTATAATAATGACATTATATATAAAGCTCTTTCTGCATGTCTTATTAAGAAGTGAATTCATCACCTATAAATACTATGATTTTTTCTGCGATAAAAATACCTATAAAATTGTTAAGAACATACTAAGTACAATATAATCACTGTTATTTCTCCTTCTTTGACCTCTCTCCCGGTCACTATATGATCCTGACCTATCTCTTGGCATCCATCATTTGATCTTCTTCGGGCATATAAAGGGGGCTCCAGCCATCGTACTAACACTTATACTCCCTGCCCTACTGACGATCCTCCGGTAGTACAAGGTTTTCTCCTGTATCTCATTATAATCTAGTTCTAACTATCTTTCTCTCATAACCACCTTTACTGAGTATATCCTGTATAGGGCCCAGAGGTGAAACAGGATATTTCTCACTTATTTTACCTGTCACCTGTACTGTTTTTTGAAAATATATTCTTTATTACTTCTGGGCTGAGTTCACTGGTACCATACTTGTCTGGGAAGGTGAAGACACTGATTTGCTATAGCGGCTAGCCCCCACAAGTCATTGTATATGCCAAATGCGCATTCACCTTGCCTATACTATTCTGAATGGAACACGAATGCGGCTGGGCGTCCGTAGGCGACCGTTCAAAGCTCAAGGCACCTTTACCTTTACCTTCACCAGTGCTGCGGTGGATCAGTGGTTAACGCTAAGTGCTCACACTCGCGATGTCACTCCTTTACAGTGTTTTCGTTTTGTATTCATCAGATTAATACACAGCAGCGCCTATTTACAAGTTCATACGTCTCTTGGCGAGAGTCACGTTACATACGACTGCGATTAGCAAAGGAATTACATAGTGCTCTGGATTTTGGTACTGTTGGTACCTTTTGGTACTTATACGCACCATCAAGATAAATCTCGATGGTGCGTATACTACTACAGGAGTGGGTGATCTTGACCATTTAACCCTCAAGATCCACCAGAAGATACACTAACCTGCCACATGTTCAAAAGCAAAGTTCAGATCTATATATGATAAAATTGCAGATGTGTGATTAAGAAAGCAGTGGGCAACGAAATGGACGCAAAATGAATGCACTGCAAAAACGCCGAAACCAATTACACTCTAGCACGATCGCGCAGTGTTAACCAATGTGTTAACCGTTAGGGCTCGTTCAGACGACGCGCGTCGAAAATGCAAAATCGAAGCGCAATCAATAATTAACGCCCGTGATCAAATTTGCTCTTTTGCATTAGTGGCGCAGTCCGGTTGCGCCTCATATAGGCAAAAAAAATTAGGCATATAATCACATAGGAAAGAAATTAAACGAAAAAAGTGAATTTCGTCAAAATTCCCTTTAATAAGAAATGGCAGAATTCTAAAAAACCCGAGCGACCAGTAAGTTTGCCTATATGAGGCGCAACCGGACTGCGCCACTAAAGCAAAAGAGCAAATTCGATCACGGGCGTTAATTATTGATTGCGCTTCGATTTTGCATTTTCGACGCGCGTCGTCTGAACGAGCCCTTAAACACCACAACTGGCAGTCGACTAATTTCTTACAATGAAGAGCGCAAGTGGCAACCGACAGAAGCCATGCGTATGGTTGCTAAGTTGCGACTAATGCGTTCCTTTGCTACGTTTCTCAGCTGAAATGTCACGGTCGTAGTGGACACACCACAACGATCTTTTGAGCGACAACATTCGCTTTCTAAACAGTGAGTGTTTTCTTTGACGAGGAAGTGTCGCGTGACGTCCGTAGTACTACAGTACCGAACACGCCTTTTGATCAAAAGCCGAAAAGGCCGGCAAAAACCGCTCCAAAGTGAATTTTCAGAATAACTTTCTTATAATTCAGCTATTTGTGAAATTAGGCTTAGATTTGAGCTCAGCAGCTCGAGCTCTATCCATCCATATACAACTTCTCAAAAATGTGTGAAACTTGCTTTCAGTCGATTTTTTTGACCTCTCGATTTTCGGATCCCGTTGTTGCTTCGGTCCCTCGCTTGGTGACTCACCAACGACTGAGCTCCGTCTTCTCCTCGCCGCCTATAAAGGCGTTCATTGCACCGAGACAGGAGTGGGAGTCCCCACGGGGTGGCTCGAAAAGACTACCACACGGGGCCTCCCGTTGGCATCGTCGTTGACGGGTCCCCTGTTGGGGCTCCCGTCAACGGCAAGGCAATCGATGGATGCGAGGGACACGCAAAAAATCGATATTTTGTAAAAACTCTCAGGTGTGGGTAATTTATATACCAAGCGATAGGGCTCGAGCTGCTGAGCTCAAATCTAGGCCTAATTACACAAATAGTTGAATTATAAGAAAGTTATTCAAAAAAGCCGCTTCGGAGCGGTTTTTGCCGGCTTTTTCGGCTTTTGATCGATAGACACGTCCGGTAATGTAAACAAAATTTTGCCTCCATACGGTGTATGCAGCCTACAGTTGCAATGTGCAAATGGGTTTCGCTCACTTGTACAGTAGCACGTGTTGCTGTGGTGTCGAGAAGCTGACGCATTTCTCCTGTCAGTAGAATTTTATCGTCCATGTCAACGAAAACTAACCTGCAAGGTAATAAGGTATAGAACAGCGATCGTTGCATAAAAGCGATCAGGTCGTTAGTGTTTCATGCGAAGATCGCTCATTATAGTGACCTACGTCGACTGGTTCCTTTCCCTTGGCGTATACCATTATAACATACTAACTGCTTGACCGAGCGTCATGAAAACTCTTTCGATATCTTGATGAAGCGAGATCTAACCTCCCTGATAACGGATGCATGAAATTAGCGGTCGAAGCAGGCCTGGGGAACTGCGGACGTAGCGGTCCACAAGAATTATCAGTTACGAGAGACTGAAACAAACTCTGTACAATATTAATGAGAACCACATGATTTGCTTACCTTCAGGGCAACAGTATCTGGTCCGAAAATGTGGAGAGTTGGATAGAATATTCCAAAGTTTCTATGCACACTTTCAGTCGCCATGTCAAGACAGTCGTCCCTAAAGAAGTAGATGTTATCACATGCCATGTAGTTCATCTAATTATCAACGGTAGTCGCTCACTTGCTTAATAGTGGATTTGTATCTACCTGATGTGAAGTGTATCCGGTTCAAAGTCAGCAACTGTTCGAACAGGTTCATAGAAATGAGCCTGCAAAGATTCAACGAACGTCGCTGAAAGCGAAAATGAGAGTTTCTGTATTGTAATTCTCAGTGGTACTTCATCCACTATTGGGTTGTTGAGTTCCCGAAATTCGCAGATTATTCTAGTACAAATTTACTGAGTTACATTTTGGTGGTGCAAATCTCTGTAAAATTTGTGGACTAAGCCTCTGTTTGATGGAAGCTACGAAAGCGTTCTTGTCATAGTATCTGGTGCTACCATAGCTGATATCGCAATCATGAAATTACTTATTTTGACGCAACGTGAAAAGTCTCCTTCATCATTTTTCTGTTGCAGTCAAATCCATCTTTGCACATTTTCTAACGGTTTTTGGCGTTAAAATAGTGCTGACAGCAGCAGCAAAAATGGGGCCGAGCGCCTTTCCACCGAGGACCACCGCTCTGCTGCCGGTTTGCTGCTGAGATCGGCAGCAACGTCACAGCAGCACTCCTTCGATGTTTGCTAGAGGTCCTAGCATCACTGTAAGTGACGTGTGCTGACGTCATTTTCAGGTGATTCGTGATAAGACCTCTAGCACGAATGACGTCCCGTCTTGTGCGGCCTACCGTTCGATTGGCTGCGACAGAAAAAAATGACCGAGACCACTCCGTGCTGCTGCTGCTGCGGCCTGCTGCTGGCTGCTACTAGCTGCGGCAGCAGCACTCTGAATGACCCCCCCGTGCTGCGGGCTTGCTGTGCAGCGCTGCCGCGTTGCTGCTGGCCTATCCCTCATCGTTGCTGCTGCTGTCCGCAGCAGCACTCTGATTGCGAGTGGGCCTTAAGGAGAGAGTGGTGGCGCGTCATCAGGGTAGTGCTCTATGGTTAGCATTTCTTCTTTGCCACTCAAGCACTTAATATTTTCCGCACGTAACTGTTACTGTAGTAGTTCTACACCTTACCTGCGAGAGAAGATGACGTCCACTTCTCAGCTGACGGACCTCTACGCTCACTATTGGCGAGCAGGCCATGACCTTTCCATCAAACAACAACACAAACGATTGAAATGTAAAGTTGCTTGGGACGTCTACAAGCGTGGTACTAAATTGTGGTGACGGCAGGAAGTGGTCACCGGTGAACAAACCTACGGTAACGGTGATCCTCGAGTAGACTCCAATTTCACTGCCGATTCTGCCTTTCCAGTCCGGTTGCAGTCGCCTTACACATTTGGGAAGGAAAGCCCACTCCAGAACGCCTTTCTGCAGCTCCTCGCCTTCCACTGTGGACTTGTAGTTGAGATCGGGAAGTATGCGAACCTTCAATGTGGCCAATTCAGTATTTTGTGATAACGTCTAGTAGATTTTTTTGTGATAAATACTAGACTACATCAAAAATAAATGATAGCCAAATACGAGAGCGCACAAGCTCCACAACCAGATTTGTCAATAACCAAGGTGATTTTCAAAATGGTCGATGATTAATAAAATTGTATTCATGCCTCTTGAGCGTTTGAACTAATCCTGCATTCATACAATGAATACAACGCTCACTGATGATAGGAAAATGCGATTCTTTACATAATTGATAAATGAAAGTACTCCGAAAACTTGATGCTATCACCTTATCCTGTAATGGGATGATGTGGATGTGTCCCTCTATAGTCGGTGTGTGGAACGACGCACGAAGTAGTGGAGATCCCGGCAAGATTATACTTGCACACGCGACTACCTGGATAAGTACTGATTTTCCACAGAAATTTTTCGCGTGTACGTTAGAACGCCAGACTGAATGGAAAAGTCGACGAACACCGTTTTTGTTGGAAACAACGACAGTATGGCCAACGATTTGCGACAAGCTGACTGCCGTGTCGTTTAATGGCATATTGCGGAGCAAATGAGGACTCTTCCTAGCTCTTTGGCAGTTCTCCGTTATGACAGCCATGTCGTAAGGAGCCGAGCTCATGTGAAGTGACCATTTTGCGTCACCATCAGACTGTTTCACGTCGAACGATAACAGGTACTGATCGTCTCCCAGCGCGGAAACCTAAAGTGCAGAGACAGTTAAACGTCACCGAGTACAAGGTTATCGGCTGATTTCACAGCACACCCGTATCGCTACGATAGGCCTCTGGAAAATGAAATCTCCTTCCAAATATTCACTGCAACACTTATGATACTTGGAAGTTGAACGAATGTCGAGTTGTTTTTGTCTGCGGTCAAACTCACTCACTGAAAAAGCGGCAGTCCATCCGTCTTTCCAAAAATCGCTAACTAACTAGAGGGCATCATTTTCCGAATATTTATGTGGGCTCATGAGCTTCCGTGGTGGTTGTACCTCAATTATGAGCCTAACTATAACAGTGCATGCATGGCGATCGTGTGATCTCGTTACTTTTTCTGTGGTGAATGCCTTAAAGAATTGGCATCGGCTTCCATAATGCCGTTCCCCAACGTTCTGCGGATGTATCACCTAATATTATAGTTCTAGCCTAAAGGTTTGTATTAGTCTGGTGAGGAATTCGTGAGCAATGTGGTGCTTATCTCATCCTAATTTGTTCCCTCATTCACAACTTCACTTTCTTTACAACATTGTGCCAATCGTTAGTCATTACGATGCCTCTTGATTCTCTTAGTCTTAACCGTATGACTTTCTTTTTTCTTGATCAGTGGAAGAAGATACGTTTTTCCATACTTTTTTTTTTAGCAAAAAATACAATTTTGCCATTCACATATTGAAAACAAAGATTAGCAAATTAGATTCTGGCACAGATTTCTAGGTGAAATCACCTACCAGCATATATCCTTTGAACCTCTCTCCACTTAGCAGTGTTTGGTAGAATGCGAATGAATGTGTGGAGGAAAGAGCGGCAAACAAGGAAAAAACGAAGACGTTCGAGCGAGAAACGATCATCGTTGGTTACTGAAGAATGATTACTGAATGAATCTTTGAGGTCTAGACGCCTGGTAAAAAGGAGCGCGATCGTATCGAAAACGGAACACTATGAGTGCACTCATCACAGCGGTGACAAGGTTGAACGTACGACGAATAGTAGCATGATTCCGTGAATAAGTGGCAGCTAAAGTATTTCAACTGTTAATCATCGCGTTCATGGTTGGTACACGTTTGTATAAATTTGCGTTTAGCTCTGACTTCCACTCTGATTAGATAAAAAGTGAATAAAATGAATTTTCATTTATTTATGTTTTACATTGACCATTATTGGGCTAGAGTGTTTGAAACAACGTGTTGCTCAGCAGCACTTTAGTGATCACAAACACGTTCACACCAAAATATAGCACGAGCAGGATGGGACGATCAAATGCTGTTGCGGTTGACGAAATTATTTAGGCACCATGGACTGCTGGAGATCGATATGACGATAGCTTTTTTTTTGAAATTTTATAGATTCTTAAGAAAACTGCTGCGGAGAATAACGAATGAGAGAACCGATATGGGCGACTCAAAGAGCGATAGCAGAAGGGAAATGCCAAGGACACGCCGCACAACAGTATCGAGAGCGCATCGGCTCGTCGCGACGAGGGGTAGTTGTATTCGAATTCGATGTTCAATTCAAATAGAAAGTTTTTGAAATAATGTGACAGTTAAATACTCATTCCCCATCGAACAATGATGAGTGAAAGAGAAATAGTCTGCATATAAAGGAACGCAACAAAGCTGCTCACTCGCTGCACAACTTTAGTGAAATCTATAACCTCTGCTCAGCAGCTATTTCACATCGAGCTATTTTATCGCTTTTTTTATTCCGAATTATCATACATTCCATTAGCTTTTTGTGAACCTTTCAATACTATTCAGAGGAGGTTTTTCAGCTACTATCTCATTGAAACAACTTCCCTTATATGTAATTATTCACGATTTTTGCGATAAGAGAGGAAGTATCTGGGTTTTAATAATCAGCATTTCAAATGAAGCTCTTGCATTATCATCAAATGGTGAGAAGTCGGTGGCTTAAGTGCTCAACATCAAGCTACCGCAAAAGCTCTAACTTTGTCGTGCAGAAGAATGGCTTGGCTTTGTCAGGCGCGTTTCAATTTACCGACCTCATTCATGCGGTGAAACTGCATAACATTAAGATCCTTGATGAGCACGCTTTTTGTTTTCTAAGCAAGTCCGAATGCTCCACACGTTTTCAATCTCACCATAACAGGTCGTGAAGGGAAACATCATGGATATCGTAGTCCCTTTTTTAAACCCTCGAAGTGGCGACCTTGAGCGCAACTCAACCCGGACATCAGAGCGACCGTTGTCGTAAATCATGGTAAGATCAGCTTATCATTTTGGAGTAGTCTGATTGTGTAGGAGTCTGTGGGTGTACCCTCAGATTACAACAAAATGGTAAGCTGATCTTACCAAGGTTTACAACAACGGTCGCTCTGATGTCCGAGTTGAGTTGCGCTCAAGGTCGCCATTTCGAGGGTTTAAAAAAGGAACTACGATATCAGTGATATTGCCCTTCATCATTACTGCGGCAGCAACGCAGTAAAGTCTGCAGAGGCCTTAAGATAGCGGGGCGTCAAACGCTGAACTTTGTTCTAAAAGGTCATACTCCGACTCTTGTTTAGGCGAGTTCCTTGGTAAGGACCATTTGCATACAATTTTAAAACTGCTCTAGTAAAGTGCAAGTAGTTCTCTGTTTCGAAACTAAATACATACATATATGTGCATATTCATACGTTATGCACGTCCGCTCAACATCTACAAGTAAGAAGTACCACCTTTGTACAACATATGAAGTCCCTGAATGGTATCGTTCCCAGGTCTCGATTCTCATCAAAATAGCTACATAGGAGAAGGCACGAAAAGTACGCTTTGAAGTCAGCATATAGTACAGCCGATATGCGAATACGCCAAAACGAGAACAGTCGATAAACTTTATTTAGAATTAGACTCAAATCTTTCGGAAAACAAATACACTAACCGCGCACAAGAGTTCACACAAGACGCAACGCAATAAGAGCTGGAAGGCTACCTTTTGATGCCATCGCCAGTTGGAGAGCTCATCAGTCTTCAAGCTGTCGAAAGACCAATTAGCGTGGAGGGGCTGGTGAACAGGCGATAGCAAGTGGACGGCTGCAAAATCGGTCGAATAAGTCATGCTCACCAATATGTGCTTCATAAATCTCACAGAACTTTCATTTGCTATTTTAATATCGCTGATTTACAGTGTTAATGACATGTGAGTCTTCGATATACGCTGGTGCCAAATCAATGCAGCAGTGCAGGAGGTTGGAACAATATGTGATTATCCAAGTAAAATTATTTCTTAATTGTTTGATGGTGAACTCGTTGTCCAACTTTAATCTACGAAAAACGATCTGCATAATTCTCCAAGTTCTCTCTCTTTGAAACCTCCGCATGATGGTATAATTTGGGTGAGGGACGTTTGGGCCGAATCGTAAAACGACGCCATGCAGGTGACAATACCTGCGGCGCTTCTCCATCTGCGGACCATGTGGGCCCAGGTTGGCCCGCCCACCATGGCGCACTGTGCCACCCTCCGTGACGGCGCTGAGATGACCTGACGTCGTGTAGTGAGCCACGCAGGTCGACCAGTCTTGATGCTACGGTCATTGGTTACTTACCTTAGAACAACAACAAGAACGATATAAACGCTCAAACCAGCACAAGTGCAACATGATTCCGCAACAAAATTTGGAGCTCTAGTTAATGAGCACATTCGTACGTTCGCTTAAGGTACCGTTAAGAATAAAATCTCAGGTTTTGAAAGCGAAAAAGTAGGCTACGTCTACTTTATTACATTAGGGCGAGAATTTTATTTAGGCTCACGTCTTCTTTTTTACACTAAAGCGAGAACATCATTTCACTCAATAACTACAGCATGCTGAAGGGTCTCCTTGTGATCATCCTGAGCTAGCTACCTCAACAATGCTACTTCGGAATTTAGCTCGAGAAGATAATTGCTCGCTAACGCTGAAACCAGTGACAACAGATTGCAACATAGCGTGTCATACTGTCAAATATTCGGATAGATCGACCCGCTTCCAGAGACCTGAGGAAATGAAACGCTTTAGAAGGCGAGACGCAGAGAGAAGACTCGTTACTGATAGTGAAATCTTAAGGTATCACATGAATTGCAATTTTTAGAGACCTAAAATTGAATGAATTTTGTAGATTCGCTAGCGGTTACCACACTAGAAGGGTAAAAACAAGAGAAGTTCGATAGCTTTGTTCCAAAAATATCGCGGCATATCACAAGGAAGACCGTTTGGAAATGTAAATGTATTCTTGTATAGTGCGAAGCAATGTGTATTTTTCATGGAGTTTAATTCATAGCCATTTTACCCGTGGCATTTCGTGTTCTGCAAGAATAAAAGAATGCCGGAACATTAGCAGTATGTCAAGACCAAATACTTATTTTGAAAAGCGGAATTATGTCAACATGGAAGTGATATGTCGAAAATAACCAAGATTCACTGCTTGATGACAGACGATGAGAGATCTACACTTTTGCTTTCCAAACCTGAAATTTTCTTCTTAACGGTACCTTAAGCAAACCTACAGATGTGCTCATTAGATAGAGCTCGAAATTTTGTTCCGGAAACAACGTGTGGGGTTCGAGCATTCAAAGCGTTTTTGTTATTGTTCTAATTGTAAGGTAAGTAATCAATGACCGAAGCATCGAACCTGGTCGACCTGCGTGGCTCACTCTACGACGTCGGGTCATCTCAGCGCCGTCACGGAGGGCGGCATGGTCCGCCGCATCGCTAAGCTCAAGCGTGAGGTTCGATTTCTGCAAAAAATTTACGACCCCCCTATATTAGCGGCGGTCCCAGTACGATCCACCTTGTTACATAGGCTTGATCTGAGGGCAAATATTTTGTAATGAACATTCATTTTTCCGAACTCTGAAAGAAACAAACAAAAATTAGGAGAGAAATGGACGAAGAAAGATCGGCGAAACGATGGAAGCATCTTCTACTAAAAATGGAAGGATAGAAATGGAGATCAAGAAAGCGAGCGATCTTGAATTAGCACTTAATAAAAATTTGCCTAATATATTCCATACATATCAACAATACTACACAAAATATCAGCATTTTTTACAATTAGAACGCGACCGATTTCGCCGCTGCTCTTCGGTAGCAGTTGCAGTGAAAAAATTGCTCTTCGGTAGCAGTTGCAGTGAAAAAATTAAATATTTTTCAGGAACGACTGAACGTATCGCACTGAAACTCTACACGCTATAAACTCGAGTTTTCCCTTAACATTGGTGAAAAAATCAGACTTGAAACTTACGTTCTTCTTGGTGAACAGGGTAGGTTCGATTTTGCATCGATTCCAGACGGAAATCGAAGCTAAATCGAACCTACCCTGTTCACCAAGAAGAACGTGATTTCCAATTGCCAATAGCCACAGGGTGTAATTAGCGAGAATGGTCTAACGACGTTGACCTTGTATGATTACCGCCTTGATGAGGTCGTTGGATATACCACGCTCTTCTGAATACGGCCATGTATTTTTTGTTCAATGCAAACAATTGTAAGGTGATTTATGGCGAGTGAAAAGTAGAAACGATCTATATCGTTTAAATCGCGTTTTGGTGGAAAAATTCCGACGGTACTGTACTTGATTGCGTGTAGACACAAATTTCGCTCCTCTTCGTTCTAAGGTATGCAAAACATTGAACACAAAGATACTCACGAGCCACGTAGCTAGAAGCATGCAGCATCTCCTTGCTTACATGCTTGTTCGATTCTGATGTATATCGATAGTCGTCAGCCACTCAGTAATGCGATTAGTAAGCGTGTCATAGCATCCATGCACTGAACTTTGTGGCACATTTGAAGACACCTGTTCTTCAGCAACAAAAGTCGATAGTTCATTGTCTTGCCAAGTCAAACACGTTTTAACTTGTGACTCCTCTGCCATCAGATCTAAAAATGTCGATAAACTGTAACTTTATAGATTCTGTGAACGCTATCTTTCCGAACAACGATGAGATGCATGTTCTATTCTCTACTTGAGAGGAGGATGAATAGAAAAAAATTGCACAAGAAGTAGTAAAATGGAAAAAACGCAAAAAACAAAAGAAAAGTGCAAACAATGATAAACCGGTGGGAACATGAAGGAGGGCCATTTCGAAAGCGAACCTGATAAACTTTTTGTGCTCCGCAGATGATTTGATTTGATACCAAAGGCGTCAGGCAGTGACGACTGCGAACAACTCTTCACATCCATATCAAGGCGATCCGAATTCTTGAAATATGTAAACTACAGCAATAGTTAAAGTAAATAGCAATAGCGTTTGCTTTACGCAATGATGAATAGAAATCAGGGGTAACAAGATGTTGTTTAAAAAATGGTGCCGCTAGAAGTATTCTGTTACTAAGTTGTTGTTTCTTTGTTGTTTACCAGTAGTGACAATTTTACCCAAGATAGGCTAATGTCGCTATCATCGAAACACTCTCGAAAAAATTTCATGTCTGAAAATCAAAGGAGATTGAAAGCAAGCATCACGAAAGCGAAAAACATTACATTACGCGGGATTACTAACAATCTGGCCTTGGGAAATATTATAAACTCGGATGATCGAAATCCTTCTCCTTGACGCCGGACAACATACCATTTTGCTTCGTTCAGAAGGTAACACACGTCATTTCTGGTCCTTTGTGTTATATTTTTTATCAAAGCCTAATACATGGCGAGATGGAAGGTGGAAGCATAGCTTCGTGACACCTATTTTCAAGAAAATAACTTCTGATTTTCCTCATAACTATCGCCCTGTGAGCATAACGTCGAGCATCTGCCGGATTCTCGAGAAGCTTTTGAAACAGCACATCACTGAGCACATTGACGAGAACACTATCATCCCCTCTGAGCAGCACGGCTTCGTGGATGGCCGATCAACAGAAACAAATCTCTTGGAGTCATTGGATGATTGGGTGTCCTCATTAGATGGAAAATGATGTTGTGATGTAATATATTTCGATATTCATAAGGCTTTCGATAGTGTTAATCATGAGATGCTCTTGTTCAAACTAAGGCAACTCAGGTTCCATCCAAACATTGTAAGCTGGATCGCCTGCTTTTTGCAAGGAAGAACATTCCAAGTCCGTTTAGATGGTACTTTCTGAAGCGCTTACCAGTCCCTAGAGGGGTACCTCAGGGAGGTGTACTGTCTCCGATTCAGTTTACCATTTATACTTCAGACCTTCCATCTCATCATTAGATGGATGGTGTGAAGTGTAAAATGTATGCAGACAATGTGAAAATTTATAGGAAAGTAGCCTCCGAGCAGAACAGGAATGTATTGTAGGAGTCGGTAAATCGCATGCTAGACTGGTGTAGGAAATGACAATTAAGCCTGTCTGAGCTGACATTGCGTACGTAAGGGCCCATTCAGAGTTTTACTGCCGCAGTAAAGTAAAATTAGCAGCAAAAGGGGGTTGAGCGCACCCCACATCCGTTTTCGGCAGCAAATCCGCTGCCGCAGCAAGGAATGTCCCGTGACATTCCTTGCTGCGGCGGCGCTGCGGCAGTGCTGCCGCAGTAAAACTCTGAAAGCGAGTGCAGCGCTGCCGCTACTGCGCAGCTGACGCGCGCGTCGCTGCTCCCTATCCTTCATCATTACTGCGGCAGCAACGCAGTAGAGTCTGAGTGGGCCTTAAGACCTATACTAGTCGAATCGAGGACTACAGTTTGCAATCCAGCTAAAAGCGAAACATAGATATACTAGAAAAAGTTCAAAACATTTCTACAAGGAAAACTTTGCTCAGATCTGGTTGTTATCAGTACTCCAGCATTCCCAATGCGAAGAAAAGGAATTTAGATCTTGGTATGCACTCGCTAGCCTCTAGAAGAGACATGTTAGACGTATGCATGGTGTATAAAATCATTCATGGACTGATGAGGTTGAGAGCAGGTCAATTTTTCACTTTTACTCCCTTTATAACGCTTGGCAGTCGCAACAAAATAACGTTTCGTAGAGCTAGAACTTCATTGCGCAGAAATTTCTTCACATATCGAGCAGGCTCACTACATATACATATTTGAAAGTGACCAAATGTCGCCCTTCCAGGATGTCGTTAAATTATTATATTTTTCAAACGTAGGATAGCCGCTAGACTCCTGAGGCCGTAGTGAATCACATGCGTTTTTAGCCAGGTCTTCGACCGGATTTCTTCATGAACGTTGTATGTTCTGTTCTATTGTTGTTCACTGTTTATTATGTAGCGGTCACCTTAAGTGTCGTAATAGACATACCATAAACATGTATTTGAAGCCAAACACACCTGAACTTGAACGTGTATTGACCAGTATGATGACAGTAGACTGGGCTTTGAGGCACTCTGGCGAATATTTAGCAGATCACTTTTTTGAATATACATCGTGCGACCTGGATCATCAAACCTGAGTAAAACACACATGGCTGAAAAACTTCATAAGGGCGGGTCAAGATGAAAGAGTAAGATCCCGACGTCTGAAATTGTTGAGCAAAAATTTGCCTCTCTGTTTAAGGCCGCTCGGTCAGGCTGAAACAGATTCTCTTTCAAAAGCGGAAAAAAGGAGCATCAACGTGAGCGGATATGCTTGCAGTGTATTATAGCATTATGACGTGGCCTCAGCTATTTTACTGTGAGTGCCGTGTAAGAATAAGGCTAGGAATGGAGAATATAAGGATATCAGGATATGGTGGAAGAGGTGTTTGACTCTGAGATTTCCCTTGAACAAGCGAAATGCAAAAACATAAGTAGTTCTCCCCTTGAGAATGTCGTGCTCTCCAGCCTACGCCCCAAAACTCGTTCTATTACAAAGATTTTACTATCTCGAACTCATTTGCAAAGGCGGAGAAATAGCGTGGGAATTCAGAAAAACGATGAATTGTACTAGCTAAAGGATTTTGTCAGCATCTAATCCAAACGTTAACAAGACGCAATTCTTCTAAAAAGGTGCCGCTATACTAGCGAAGCATCAATCTTGTGAAGAAGAATTTGAGTCACCCGTTGACATGTGAAACAAGTTCTGTCGCTCGAGTTTAAGTTGACATAGCAACACTGGTGAGTTAAAGCCTGAGCAATACCAGAATATGAACAGTGATTTGGGGCAATACAGGGTGTCCCAAAAAGATGTATACACTGTTTGAAAATCCATAATTTCGTAGTTTCACTCCGTCTTCTAGAGTTAATTTTATTGGTTTCACTTTTCCTGTCGAATCCATTTACTGTAATCGCAGAACGTCAAACACGTCAAACATGGTTACTCGCACAAGGAACACTGCTCCAACATGTTTACGAAATTAAGCAAATAAAATAAACAAAATGCCGACAACTATTGTGCTTGGTGCTGAAATCGCGTCAACGGAAACACAAAAATATGATGCGTTTGAAGATTTCTCGAAGAAAAATATTTCAAGAAGATCGCATTAACATGTTATGTTTAGAGAATTACGTCATTGGAAGTATAGCTCCCATTTAGCACGACCGTTGACCGGTATATGTACAAGTGCGTTAACCCACAAGATGGCATTGAAATCTGCTGCGAACCAATTATCCATTTAATGAAAACCGCATGCTGGTGAGAACGAGTCAGCAGCGTCGAAGTGCTGTGTGAGAAGTAGCATATCAGAAATCTCAGTTCAATAACGCCTCTGTGCTTTGTTAGCAGAGCTTATGAATGCTGCATATAAGGAGTTCATTAATTCGTCGAAGATGTGGGAAGACGTGTTATCGATTCCCTTCGGTGCAGGTCCAATCTCGCCTGAGAACTGTGCGATAAGGAGGAGCACGTGAGCAGGCAGCGATTACCGCAATCCTCCTAGCAATTAGGCCGCGAATGTGGGCGCGAAAACTGCTGGCTATCGAGCACACCAAACGAAAATCCATAAGGAGCGCTAACACACACACACACATCCAGACACACCAAGTCTGCGTGTGTCTGCATGTGTGTGTGTGCGTATGTGTGGGTGCATGTGCGTGTCTGGATGTGTTCGTATGGATGTATGTAGTGGGTGTGATGTGTACGTGTACGTGTATGTGTACGTGTACTTGTATGTGTACGTACGTACGTACGTATGTATGTATGTATGTATGTACGTATGCATGTATGTATGTATGCATGTATGTATGTATGTATGTATGCATGTATGTATGTATGTATGTACGATTGCATTTCCTGGTTTCATTCCCTTCTCACAATTGTGCTCATTCTGTACACATCATAGGCTACGAAACAACAAACGCGCATATCGTCGCATGGAACACATTGAACTGGTAAAAAACCATGGCTCACATAATTTTTACGTATTTTTAGGTTTAAATTGCTATCATGTTCCGCTTTTTGTTCGCACCACTTGTTAGGCTGTCTAACTCTTACATTTACTTCCTTACCGGGTCGAGCTGTCGCTCTGTCTATACATGCGAAGGATTCTATGTCAAATGTTGAAAAAAAACTGAATTTTTTGCCGCTGTTTTTCCGAATGAAGGACAACCACTGACAAAATTCTACATTTTATTTTAAAATGAGCCTAGGCACGCCATGTTACTATCCAAGCTGACGTTATTGGCAGGCGACAAGTACATATCAATTTGTCGTTGCCTTCGTGCGCTTCGCCTTGACACGCTTCCTCGTCGGACACTTACAATAGCTGGCATCGTCACCGGGTGCACCCTTAAATAAAACCTTCAGAGCTCCGCTTCTTAGCACAGTAATGAGAAATTCATAGACCTCTGCTGCTATAGATCCTTGTTGTCCAGGAAAACCTGGATTTCCAGGCAAACCATCAGGTCCGGGCGGTCCTGTAGGGCCCATTTGTCCACTTTCACCATCTCGCCCTGTATAGCCGTGCATGCCTGGTGGCCCGATATCACCTGCCGGTCCCTTCTCCCCAGCAGGCCCTTTTTCGCCCCTGACACCGTCGTTTCCAGGTGGGCCATCTTCTCCGGGTACACCTGCTTTTCCTTCCTGTCCGTTATCACCAGGCATTCCTTGCATTCCAGGACTGCCAGGACGACCAGCCGGTCCAGGAGCACCGCTGTCACCCTGAATGAAAATAGAGGTGAATTAACGTAATTCTAGAACGTGAGTATGGTACCATTTCTCCTGGCTCGCCTATATCTCCCGCGTAGCCTTGTTGACCTTTCGGCCCTGGTGGACACATTCTGCATCCACCTTCTCTTTGCTTTAGTTTGATTTCTGCAAAACCAATAACGCCAGGCTCTCCAGGTTTGCCGGGTGGACCTGTGAAGTACGGACACATTGTCAAGTAGTTGCAGTTAGCTTCTTAAGCAAATGCCCCTTTGACTGTACCTGGTTCGCCATCTCGTCCAGCAGGTCCGGGCATTCCTTTCTGACCACCCGGGCACACACTTCCTGCTTGGCATTCTGAAAGAAGGCAAGGAATTTCGCTTCACACCGAGTTGTGTAAAGAAGTGTTTAATAGTTATCTTATCGTTAGAAAGAAATAAACACTGGAATTGGTTCTAATGTTAGTAGTTAGTAAGCCTTGCCGAGGTTGTTGGGTGGAATATTTATTAACGGCCTGACGTTTCAACCTTCTCGTCGTCTTCAGAGGCCTAAACCTGGTTCGTGGTTAGTGACCCGAAAGGCGAAAATATATTCGAAAGGAAAAAGTCTCACCGATCCCACCACAAGCGAGTAGGAAAGTAATTCTTAGATTCGCCGGCATTCTATTTATACTCATAGCTACACGGCTGTATCTGATATCAGCTCGTTACGTGGCATAAATGCAAGGAGGTCATTTGTTATGGGAAGGCATTCATTTCGGTTGTTTATTCGAGGATTCACCGAACAAACCAGAGTGACTCTAATGCTGGAATTTGTGTCGCTGATCTCCTTATATTCTTGAAGGGCTAAAAAATCAACCTTATTCAGTCGCACACTTCCTTCCTATTGTTGCCCAAAAAATGGATACACCACGAAATAACACATATTGCACATATTTTGCAGGATTCAGATTGAATGTGTATTACCTCTAATGAAGCCTTTCGCATCTTCGACGGTGAGTCTCATGTATATGTGAATGAAACTCAAAAAAAGGATGAAGGTAGGACGAGTGAACCAGAAACTCTCTTGCTTTCGAGAAGGGTTTAGGTTTCTACTGACTGACCACAAGTTCCTTCCTTGACCTGACGTAGTGAGCGAATGGTTGCGCCGTTGTCTCGAATGATTCTGAACTCCATTCTGACTGCATTCTCAACCACTTCAAATTCGTCGTTATGAACCTGCAGAGCACATCTTTATCAATGTCTCTGGCGCAGTATCAACAGTGAAGTTGGAAACGCAATTTTCCATACCTTCAGCGTGTTCATTACAGCATCAATTTGTGTCAACATGTACGGAATGTAAGCCAGTGTTGACATAATGGCAATGCTTGAAAGCGTGATTGCTATGAAACTTGAAGATCGAGCACTATCCATTTCAGATAAGCTACCTGAAATAAGCGCCTATTCCTCGGGCTTAGTGCAGAAACTCGATACATTTCACACCCTTAACACCATCAACTACATCTGACGTCCTCGCTAGTGAATTCTACTAAGCAGCGGTGGCATTTTTTGTTTTTGGTATCAAGTAATCCTTCAAACTCCTAGCGAAATTAGATTTTTACAACGTCATGGAATACAGTCGCTACATTGATGAGCTACTTACAGACTTTTTGCCGAATGATGGTGATGTGAAGCAGGAAAGAGGTGAGATCCTCACTCCGTAACGGTTTATATACAGAGTCAAGAAAGACATAAGTAATTCACGCGAAACATCTACCGGTTTTCAACATCTACCAGTTTTTCGTATGCTGCGGACAAAGAAGCAAGCAGCACTACGAACGCGGCAGCGGTCGCATAGCCGCATCCATTTCTAGATCTGATTTCCGTTAAACAACAGGATGCAGCTTTAGGAAGTTGTCGGTTGATATGGACTGTCGGAATTGAATATTCTTCGTGCGTTGGCTGTTGTGGATGTTCCGATCAGTGCATCGATTTCTATCGAACGAGACGTTCGACCTTAAAACTTGAAATTTTCCGCTCCTCATTGAAAAGATCTTAAGAGTGGCCATGTTTTGGAGTCAGCGCGTCGAGTTCTATCGAACGACACTGCATCGGCGAACGTTTATGCACCGTCGCGGAGTTAAAAAAGCAGATCCGCAGATCAGTCCTATTACACATCACTCAACTTGCATTGACGAGTAAAATCCGAATTTGCTAACTAAATAGAACGCCCGGGCCCAGGGGGCAAAATTCGTTTTTCCTCCTTTTTGGAAAACTTCAACGATGCCGACGTGGCGAATTTTTTCGCCCTTTCGTGCCCTCAAAACAAAAAACACTTTTTCGACTCCAACATCAGTCCAATCATACAACATTCGACCTGCTGCAACGAGTGGAATCAGAACTTACTAATTAGAATGCTGGAGGCGATACCGTTTTTCCTCATTTTTCAAAAATTTTGGCGATGCCGGCATCGGCGGAGTTTTTAGCGCTTTAGCGGCTTTCAAAATCCACCTTTCCGAGCTCCAAATCAGTCCTATCATGTATCATTCGACTTGCGGAATTTATGTCTACCCGTGTTTCTATGTGGGATTTTGTGATTTTCCATGATTTTGCGTTCTGCTAGAATCATTCGGAAGCTGTTGATAAGTTGAGAACGATTACGGCCGAATCAGTTCGAAGCTGTTGTCGAGAAATGAGTAAATTTTAACATGTGACGACATCGCCTTTTTCGCGTGTCTGGCGCGTGGGACCAACCGATTTTCTAGCGCGCCGAGGCTGTGGCATGATGCCGGCATACGGCGAATTTTTTTCAAAACGGAAGTGAATAGTAAATCTCGAAGATTACATATACAGTCCAGTAATATCGGGTTATGTGACTATTCTTTTTTTGCAATGAAAATAGAAAAATAACAGCTGGAAGCCTTTAAAATGTCCTTTTTCCCTATCCAGATTAAAAGGAAATTGTTATTTGTTTATTGTTCAGTCTGTGTTTATTCTACTCATCAATATTTGTTTGTATTTATGTGTTTGTTACTTTGCTTCCTGAATCGTTTATTTGTTAACATTTTCAGGCTGAGTTTGGTCCTATTCTCAAGAAGAAACGCAAACTCGTTGATTGCTGTTGATTTTTATGCAACATGGTGTGGGCTATGTAAGATTATCGGCCCAAAGTTCGAGGTGAGACTTATTCATTCCTAATATTTTTATTTGTAAAGTTAGTTACTCTAATCGTTACCGGTATTATTGCAGAATAAACTTATGTGATAAGAAAATGTCCAGCGAGTTTACCTCGATCTTCATCAAAGTTGAAAATTGACGAGAGCGTGAGTGCTTACCCACTGGTAAACAAGCATCACTTTGGTGCTAAGCACTTCGTAGCGATACACCTCGACTTGCGTCTGGTCGTAAGGCCTTCGTTATAGGTTCGCTCGAACCGAGCGAAACTCGTCCATTAAGCATGAGACGCGCGTGGGGTCAGACACGCGCGTACGAGTTAACGGGGTGACGCCGTCGCGGGGACGCGCACGGGCTATTATGGGCTTCGCGGCATGACCCAATCGCAATGAGGGTCGCTTTGTATGCTTCCGGCGCGTGCGTACGTGCGTTGCGGCCGCGCGGTCACCGCCCGCAAATCGCAGGCGCTCAGCACGAGCGAGCCTATAACGAAGGCCTAACACAAAGCTCGTGCTTGACTAGTGCGCGCTAGTGCAAAACGCGCGCGCGACGCGCCGCAGCCGACGGTTGAAAACTCGACGGAAACGGTTAACATTTAGACGTGATCGTCGTGAACGAGATGTCCGGCAACGGTTGGGGGTGCAGCGTGCTGGTCTGCAATATTGTGTCGATTCTATGCTGATTAACGTTAAGGTATGAACAATTCTGAAGAGTTTACATGTCAAATATGTCAAAACCGACCGAGTTGATTGTAAACAATGGCAGATATAACCGTGATAACACTTTAAAGTCGACGTAAAGTCGCGGGCCACCACCCTTCACCCCCAACCCACATAGCGCCCTTTAGTTCTATAAAAGAAATGTTGCCGCGTAAAGAAATGTGACGATGGCAGCTTCCTCGCCTTCATTACAATACTCCGTGGGCTATTGAACTAGACGTAGGGTAAGGTGTTTTGAGACGGCTGTGTGCAGTCGCCAAATGTTAATTAACTTTCTCCTCCCGACATTTACCATGTTGCGATGTGGGCGACTGCACACAACCGTCTCAAAACACCGTACCCCAAACGACGTCTAGTTCAATAGGCCGTTGTTGAAGAATATCCAAAACATAGGTTTTGCCGTAGTTTATCGGAGGCGAAAGGGCTATTGTATTGCCCACGGACTATTGTAATGAAGGCGAGCCATCGTCGTATTTCTTTACTTCTTGTTCGAATTATACTCTCCCGTTCGAATCATCATGTTGCTATTAGCCCTGCCGTTCTTTCTAATTTCAACTTCAGCGGTGAACACTCCAGGATTATTGCCGATGTAAGGCTGCCAAAGACTGTCTTATTTTCACATGTCGAAGTCATCAAAAATATTCGACATACTCATTCTATGGCCGGAATCCTCTCGTTTCAAGGTCAGTTGAAATATCGCCTTTATAGTGAATTTTAGAAACTGTAGTTTGATTTTTATTTGCTGCTGAGGTGCAAAGAAGGGAAGCTATTTCGTAGGTAGTGAAAGTTTGTCAGTTCTTCTGTAGTATAACGAATGTAGGTCCATGCTGCAATCGCGATGCATCTTACCAGAGTGACTATGTTCCTTTCTCAATGTTCTTAATCATTGTAATTCTGGTAGTGATGCAATGCAACCGGTCGGTCAGTAGCGACGTCCATTCCCTATTCTATGTAAACTGTTTCTAGAACCTCTAGTTTTCCTCGAGTTATGGACAGTTTCTTAGCCTCAGTCACACTCCCGCAAAAGATCATTAGACGCCGATCCCGAAGACGTGAGTTAGAGGCGGTACTGAAAACGTATTTCTTGTTACGCAAGAGAGGATTAAACACTTTTTATGTTGCTAAATTTTCTTCTTGGGAATCTGTTCATCAATTGTTGACTATTATGCAACCTCAATTTGCTTACTAGATGGCTGTAGAAGAGCGACGAAGAGGGGTGTGCTATACCATGCCAGGGCTCAAGCATGAGAAGCTACTCAAAGTTCCTATCACAGAGGAGGCCCAGGTACTGATTTACTGCATTATTGAGTAACTTCAATGTTTTTTTGAGTCAGTTCATGTTTTAGTTGTGCTTTGAACGACATTTTCCACGCGTAGATGGTGATCTGAACCTCCGAGGTCTGAGGAATCTGATTGTATGTTCCGCACCAGACGGTATTTTCCATGTCATTGCCCATTTTACTGTGTGCTTTTCGTAAGAAGGTGATCAAGACAACCCCTACAAAAATATTAGGTGACCGCGATGCTCTCTATGTATCCATTCATAGCGTTGAGCTCACGTTGCATTCTTACCTTGATTGGGCTGTGAAGTGGATAATGTAGCCTTGGGAGTCCGTCGAGCTGTTTGTTTGATGCACGTCGCTCGCGCAGCATTAACAAAGAGATAAAGGCGACAATTCTCACTTAGATTCCAACGAATTCTTGGTTGAAACTCGGACAGTAAGTGTCTCGAAGGGAGAGAAAGCATCTATTCCACAGCAAGGGAAAGCGTCTAAATTAGATCAGCGCCGGTGTATGAGCACCTTTTCAGTCCATTTTAGATATGTACGCTAGGCAACAACCATCAGAAAGCATGCTTGCTGCAAAGTGCTCTCTCATAATATAGTTTTAGGCAATTCTTATCATAGGTTTGTTGTCCGTAAAGGGAAAGATTGAATCAATTTATCTCAAAGTAAACTGATGATATGCTTGTTTGGATTTCCGCGGTGTGTTCTTCTATTGGAATTATTCTTGTGCATGCTTGCTACCCGGAATTTATGTTTTCTGAGTTGAAGAATAAAAAATACCGTGTGAATGGGTTTCGTATTTTTGTATTAGAGTGTTATTGCAAATTTGGAGTTTCGAGATGATTTCGATGTTGAATCCTCATTCTGATTCCAGAGCTCATCGCAATTAGAGCTCGCCCTCAACGGTACAACTGTAATACTATCTCAAATGGGTCAAGGAGAGGGGGCAGCGAGTAAGCCATCAACGATGACTCCTCTCCACGCGGAAGTATGTATCCGTTTAATATCCGTTTTCTTTGCAAATTTCTGTTGTAGAGCAGAATTTCCCTGTTAGATGTGGGGGATCCGTTCGCAGCTGCTCATGGCTTTAAAGCTGTACCCACAGCTGATCGAGGAGTTGCTGCCTTTTGAAGAACTTGATGCACCCGATCTCTACTACCAGTACTATAGCAATGGAAATGAGAAAACGGGTAAGGCTGTTTTGTCGTGCTTCATACATGTCGTTAACGAAGCATGGCGATGTTTGAGGTTCGCTTATTCCGTTCTCAATGCGTCTCATTCATGCTGAAGTGCTCCGATTCACTCCTTTTCCATGGAAAGCGGTTGAACGAATTGAGCGACTAGAGGCTGGTGTTAAAAAGGTATTCAATTTGCAGTGGCTTCGATTCGTTCCGAAATCTTGGTTGTTGCAGGTGATAACAATGATATGCTCATCGGGTGAGCCGGAAGAGTATATCAGTGCATGGCGTTCTAGGTTATCCGTGGTTCAAAAGATGTACGCACGTGTCCTTTTCTTTCTTGGGGTACCAACTTTATTTTATCCTTAGATACCAACTTTATTTTATCCTTAAATAATCAGCATTTTTTGTTTTTTTTATTTTGTTGAAATTCAGTATGAAGTAGGTATACAACGGACAAGTGTCAGACACTCACAACTCCTATCCGTCTAGTGGTGGTTTCCATTACCTCTAAATTTAATATTGATTCCAGTCGTCGAGTAAGATTATTATACAGTGTGTGGAGATTCCTTCCGGTTTTGTACTCATCTGTTAACTTTTTACCGTGTTCGTTCTCCACTTTCCGTTCATATATTGTTCGATCGAGGATACATATTTTCACCTCTTCATTTTATCGCTGGTACGTTCAGGAATATGTGCTCTCTCTCAATTCGTTCCAAAGTATCCAGAAGTACTCGTCAAACTCAGAATCGGTGAGATTTCTGTGCTCGAAGCATTGGTCGATAGTTAAACGTGTGCTCAGCACTATTACACTTGAAGTCCTAAAACATTTAGCTTTTTTTGCTTTGTTGTGATGAATAATCGCGCAATTCTCTTCGTGTGCTTTATATCCTTGCGAGATTCAGAGTTCGCTATTGGAAGGAATGTTACGGATTGCTCTATCAGTAGGAGACGAAAAAGCTGTAAACAAATTGCTCGAGGAGCTGAACAACGCTTCCACGCCTCAGTTTCTCCTCCTCAAGTACGTTTGTTTGTGTACAGCGAATGCGCAGAAGATTTTGCAGATATTAATCCTATTTGAATGGCCTACTGTATAATCTTGATTCCTTAATCAAACATCCCATCTTTTCGAACAAGAGAGACGTTTCGAGTTTTACTGGCTAGGCCAACAAGATTGTTACTGCCGGTGTTTTCGTCATGAGACGCAAGTCTAAATATTATAGAGCCTTCCGTGCAGTTTTCTTGGGTGCCTTTATCCATGCACAGGAGTATTTGCAGCGAATACCGAGGGCAGACTTTGATGCTGACACTGTGAGTATACATATGCTTCGTGTGATGGTCTTTCTGCTTGCAGGTTGACAATAAACCCGAGCTTATAGCTACCAAAAATTATTACGAGACTCCACCATGTTTTTCTTACTGCTTGTCACATTATTCACCTCTTGTTTAAAGCAACTAGGTTTCCACCTCAACGACGATGGATGCTCAAACGGATACACTTTATCTTAGCTGGTGTACCCTTCATAAGAAGGCTGATGTCGGTTCTGCTTCCTCAAACATGCCTTCACTTTGCGGTGCATCCTGTTGATCGGAAAACTCGTTCTGTAGCCTGTAGGGATTTAGTATTTTACATTTAGTATTTTACACGTACAATTAATGATAGCAAGGTACAGTTTCTTACGGTTCATGGAAGAAAGTTGGGATCGTGTAAAAATACAAATATGGTACAAATGTATTGAACACAGCGTTATTTCCAATTTTCGACCGAAATTAGTAGCATATCATTTGAGGGAGGAGCATATATCACGGAAATTCGTCCATTTTATATTAACCTCGGGTATATCACCTCACCTTCATTACGGAATGTTCTACATATTTATGTTGAACCTCTCCAGTTTGTTTTTAAAGAAACGAAAACGTTCTGTGTTTAAATGTGAACGAAAATATATGAATAAAAGATATGCTAGGTAATCACTGCTTTTTTAGGCGATCAACTGTGCTGCATTATGCCTTCTGTACAACGGCAAAGCGAATGAAGCCATTAAAGTGTACGGCCAGCTAATTCAGGTGAGACTGACTATTTTCGCTCTCTATGTCTATCGGAGTTTGTGACGGGAAGAAATCGAAAGGAATACGGTGGTACCGAGAAAACTTGAAAACTCGAAAATTCAAAATTTGAAAAACGCACTTGTAACATGAGTGGATTCAATGTCTTGCTTCGTGAGGAGCAAGACAGTGAATCCGCCCATGTTGAAAATGGTCTGTATGCTCGGATTGCCTACATATACTGCTATACAGTTATGTACTGTACTTTTAGAAATCCTCGGAACCTCTTTACATCAACTTAAAGGCGATATCAGAATTGGCATGTTCAACGGTCGAGAAGAGCGAGCTTCTCAATGACTTCGTCAAGAAGAGAATAGCCTGACACTCCGTGTATCTATTCTGTTTTTTGTTTTTATCTGTTTTCGCGGAAGATGTTGTCGGTTTCACGTACCAGTAGCTTCGATTGCGCATGTCGCTGTGCTTCATAATAACCAGAATTCATCAAAATGATCATAATTGATAAATTGAATTGATATAATTGATTGTGAGCAAGCAAACTATTCAAGAAATATTACCGGTTTCGAGGAGTATTCTCGAGTTCAGAACTTTTTCAATGTAGTTGTGGTGGTGGGCAGGTAAGAGTCAAAGGTTATTTAAGAGCGGTTGAACGTCTTCAGTTCTCCTAGTTCCCACAGGTAATTCAAAATTGGTGTTTTTGTGCCCAGTCTACAGCAACTTATCGTGTTGATGTCCACCGTCTGCCACGATTGCTTTTGCTATTCGTGGTTGTTGATTACTTATGGACGACCGCAATGCTCCTCATCGTGAAGATTTCGATAGTAAGCTTTACGATCACTGGCAAGCTCCGCATGTTGGTAATTTTTGGACCCAACGTATCGCAGTTATCGAGAACGGTTGGTACTCTGCTGTAACTAAGTCTGACAAGGAGAGCCTTTCTGGATGTGCCAAGCTTTCGTGATGCAACTTTTACAGTATGTAGGGTCCCTTGTAGGTACTCGAAAACCATACTTTATTTTTTCTCTAGGCACCTCTGTGATAGGAAAAACGGCTGCCAAAAAAAATGGAAGGTGAGCACATCACACAGACCGCGCGAGCTCATTATAGACCGCCGTCGTTCCATGAGAACGTGCCCATTTAGTGCAGTGGTAGCGATGCGGCATTTTGTGCGGAGCTTGTGAGTTCGGTCCCGCATCCGACGGTGTCTTTTGCACTTATTCGGCTGTGGTTATTATGTGTTGCATAATCACTGGATTTACATGAATACTCTAAAACTAATGTCAGATTCGTGATCAGCGACCCAAATAACCCCCACAGCTGGAGTCCTCGAAGGCGAGGATATTCTCGGAATAACGTGGGTTCTTGTGCAGCACGTGATCCTACAAGTGGTTCTACCCCTTTTTGTTTCCGTTTGCTTCGATGTGTGTCACTGGTCAAACGTGAAAATTCTTTATAAGCTAGTTACTTTAGGCCAAAAACTGTGATCTATTCTAAGACTACACAGAATAGGCATGGAAGCGAGTTGAGCGGACGCAGTGGTTCTAGGTTTTTCAGACAAACGGCTGTTGTAGGTTGAGTTCGGGAGCTTTTGCAGAGTGTTACGCAGCATTCAAAAAAGAGTTATTTGCTCTTCCGAGCAGTATATTAGCAATTTGCGATAGCTTCGTATTTCATTGTTTTTTGTCTAGTAAAGTAAAAGAGCAAGAGTGAAAAAATAACCTCTCGGATAGTGAATTTTCTCTGCCCAGTTTTGAAGGCCTACGTAAAATGTGATATACTGTGCAGAAGGCGGTGATTTCCTCTATCAGGTAAAATATCACTTATTTCTATTTGCTCTGAAAATTACAAAGTTTTAATCCCCAAAATTTTTCGTTTGAGAGACAAGAATAATTTTTCGATGCTGCCCTGGTTTTCTTCTGAACGTACGAGTTGATTTCTATGCAGTTTTCCGAGCAGAATTACTCGCTCTATCGCATAGTATGTTTAGTTTCGAACAACGCTCGATTTCAAAAAATTTCCACAAGAAGACCGTCTTGAAGTTTCTCAGCCGAGCAAACCTCCAGTTTCAATCTTTTCACCAAATCTCATACAGTATTCCAATGAGCACGATACGCTCTACAAGACGGTGTGCAAAGCATCTTGAGTCGCCTCGGTTTCATTGTTTTTAAGCTTTCGCTTTTCACTTTACTAGCCAAAAAAAAACAATGAAATTCAAAGTTATCGATTTCCAATACACTGCTTGAAAGAGCAAATAATTCTCTTTCTTCAATGGCACTATTGTGCATATGTACTGACCGGATGTTGTTCTTGTTCTTCATTATAGATGTTCTTCATTATACAGTGAGCGCTGAGTGCTAAAAAGCGTTTGGGTACCCTTGCATGGGGGGAAGACATAGCTGCTTCCTTCCGCACATCGTGAATTGGGAAGACAATGGTCTCACAGAGGCTAAAAAGTATCATCAGATGGTTGAACACTAAATAGACCTGATAATGGTATTAATATCGGATACGACTTGCCCGCGATGTTCGGTGCTTTGTTTCTGCTGAAATTTGATGTTATTGCTTCTACGTTCAGACGCATTTTGTGGATAGAGCTAGCTATATTTATTCAAACGATAGCAATTTATTTAGAAAGCTGATGTAAGAAATGGATAGACGAAGAATTTCAATTTTGGATAACTTTTTCTCCACTGGTAGAGTGGGGAGTAGTGATCGCAGTTGCGCAAACGCCAAGTTGAATGACTCAACTCTTATCCTGAAATCGGTTTGTTCAGATTTTTGCGCTCATGACCCCCAAAAATATCTGCGAGCATGCCAATACTATGTGTGACCAATGGTTTGGAGCCCAACCAGAAAGAAAGACGTCGCATTGTTAGAAAGTGTTCAAAATATGTAGTTTCACAGCAATGCTAATGATAAGGTGCTATGATGTGACCTATAATCAGTTACCGAGTTCCATAAATGCCCGAGCTCCCTGCTTTGCACGGAAATAGGAAGAGAATAAATCTTACAGTTTTGACACATGAGACACACATTTTTTGGTGTCCCCTGACTCGATCTACATATAAGAGGAAACATTACGTTTGCAAATGCCTCTTGGGAGGTCAATGATAAGGGCGAAGTTCGTTGTAAATAGAAGCATTCGAGAGCTTAACAACATACTAAAGAATGTTAAGGTGTACGTGGGGCTGTCTGTTAGAACCTTCCGAAGATTGATCAAGTAACGATGCAGTACGGTGAATTAGGCTGCATTTTTAAGCATTGATATGTACCACTGGGGACATTGTAAAGACAACTGTCACCTAACACCTGTCACTAAGCACAGTTATTTATTAGGTTGGTGCAAAGGTCTTGCAATACTTTTCAAAATAACAGCAATTTATTCAAACGAAATCTCAGCCAACGACATAATAACTATTCAGATATGGTATATGACTCTTCCTCAGCTTTGGGGCAACTTCTCAATTCCTCTCCGCAAGAACTCTGGGAGCTGTGACAGAAAAAAATTATCCGACCTCTATTTCCAGTTCATTTCGGTGGTCAAATTCCATATCTCGAAGGTGTTGCTCCAAGGACCTGAATAAGTGATAATCTAAATCAGCAAGGTGAGGAGAGTACGGTAGGTGCGGTAGAATTTCCCGTCATGCGATAAAAACGCCCTGAAAGGGAAAAGTCTACCTTTCGAATGACAACGCTCATCCTCATGTCGCAAGAGCGACTCGTGAGAAAATTTAGGATTTAGGCTGGGAAGTTCTATCGCACCCACCTTATTCTCCAGACTTTGCTCTTTCAGATTATTACCTATTCAGGTCCTTAGAGCAACACCTTCGAGGTATGGAATTCGACAACCGAGACGAACTGGAAATGGAGGTTGGCCAATTTTTTCGTCACAGCTCCTAGACTTCTAGCGGAGAGGAACTGAGAAGTTGCCCGAAAGATGGGGAAGAGTCATATACATGAATGATGATTATATCGTTGACTGAGATTTTGTTTCAGCAAATTGCTGTTATTTTGAAGAATGTTGCAAAAGTGTTGCAAGACTTTTGCACCAACCTAATATGTAGATTCGTGGAGTGTCCGTGGCGCTGAAACTGTCTTCTGAGCAGCAATGTTCGTACGAGAAAAGACATTTCAAGTCGCGGCTGCTCTATTAGGTGGAACGTTAAAGGCGTGAATCTTTATTGCTTGTGAAGGTCAACTGCATGAGGTATTCAGATCCCTTCCTTTTGCAGGGGACAGGGCTTTTACTGGCATTGTGTACTACAGAGTCACGTAGTTGCGACACAGCACGAACTTTTTAACAAATGGAATGATTCATGGTTCGGTATGATTCCAAGACAATAATGGTGCACCAATAAGATATACCTTTCTCGTGTAGCATGTAGGTTCCTGTACTTTGGTGTAGCTCGTCGTCGTTTGCGCCGTTCAGCCTTTGTCAACTTTCTATAGTCTTTTTCTTCTGTTGTTGAGTCGTACATCATGCACGATATAGCCAGCTGCTCAAAAGAGAGATCATCCATTTTTCTAGAATGATGGAATGATGTTTATTCCAATTAACTAAAACCAAGAGAAAGAAATCTATCACTGCATAGTGCCCATGATTGATAAGATCGACGACACTGAAGAATAATCGAGTCGAACTTTACAAGAACATAAAGTAATCACTAAGAAAGTGGATAATAATTTGGCCACCAAACTGAACGGATTTGCCTTTAAATTGCAATAGGATTGAAGAGGAGAATATTGCGTGTTGAATTTATTGGTAATTTCACTAATTGAGTTGCGACGAACCATATGCGCTCGCGTGCCGCCTATGTCATTGTTGTGGAGTAAAGCGAGATCCACTTGCACCTCTGAAACAACAATGTTGCTTGGCATACGCACAGTGAAACTTTTGAGAGAAACTGCTGCCCTTCTCGTAGTATCTCCAGATAGTATTAGGTTGTAAAGAAAGTTCTGTCATTATATTTGAAGCGTCATAACTCTACTCATGTCCAGCCGTTTTCCTTAACTCAAGCCCTATTCGAAAGAGCACATCTTTCTCTAGGGAAGGCAGTATAAAGTGTGACGCTATCGCGAATGTCTCAAGATCTGGATTAATCAAAATATTCGACATTCGGACCCTCTGCTCCTAGTGCGAATGAGTGTTGCGGGTTCATCAATTGAAATGGATTTTGCGGAGCCACTTTCATAAGGACTTCTTACCTACGACGAAGAACGGATATTATAATATGATAAGAAGAGATTTTCCCGTTTCTTACACAACGACGAACCTTCTGAGACGGTTAAGAAACCAGAGTTTCACGACACGAAGACAATGGTGACGTCATGATGAACTGCAGCAGTACTAGTGTGCCTTTTGTTTCATACTCTTCACCAAACGATGAAGAAGGAAGTGCACATCGTGAATATATGTAACATTCAATACGATTCAACCGAAGCTAGGAACCATAGAGTCCATTTGACATTTTACAGCAACGCAAATCCACGTGTTTTAAAATATCATCTCCAGAATTCAAACCAACGACACCTTGAAACTCATCTTCGTCCGTCGAAATCGCCAGACCTCGGACTAACTATCTACCAAATTTCAAACGTTCATATGGCTTCTCAAGGAAGAGAGGATCCTAATACCATCACGATGTCGAATCCGCCTTCGAACATTTGACTTAATTCCTATCTTTAGACTTTTGCGATAGCGGCACACTTTATACTGCATTCCATGGACAATAATGTGTTCTTCCGAGTGGTGGTTAAATGAAGAGAAACGGTGAGACATGAGCCGAGTTATGGCGTTTTGAATATATGCTGCAAAAAATGACAGAACTTTCTTTACAACCTAATATCACGTAGGTAGCACTGCTAATGAATAGTTCCAAAAACACTAATTTTGACCTGCTATAGTTCTTATCATAGTTATAATCAAGTAGTGATGGCGAGATACCGCGAAGGCCTCAAAATTGCGGTACGAAACATTCCTTTGCTCACTACCTTGTCAGTCATCTGCACAATGAT
This sequence comes from Nippostrongylus brasiliensis, assembly GCA_030553155.1. Lineage (NCBI taxonomy): Eukaryota > Metazoa > Nematoda > Chromadorea > Rhabditida > Heligmosomidae > Nippostrongylus > Nippostrongylus brasiliensis. The sequence goes on from CP130737.1 coordinate 28,064,266, forward strand.
GTGTATGCTGAGGTATATGATACATTTTCGTGTCGAACACAGCATGAATCATTATTACACTAAACATTTAAGCAAATGACGATTACTGACAGGAAATCCAATCAACTTACTTAAAAGGGAAACGCTAGATTGTCGCGAGCGAATTCGTGTTCGTGAGAACATTCCATCGTTGCTCCACTTCCTGTGGATGAAATGGATTGCATATCATTTTTACGAACAGAGGCCGACATCTGTTCAGAAGAAACTCGAGTGGTTTGCCTACTCCTTTTTACTCTGGAATTCTACTTTATCAATATATTCTAACTCTGTAGGACCATAGAAATAGTGAATACCTGTAGCAGAAGTACTCGAGTATCATAACAATGAGTGACAAGAAGACTCCACACAAAATTACAACGAAAACTCCTCCAATGTTTTCGATTGAAATGCCGTTCTTCTCGATACTGCTTTGAGGGCATTCGGACTAAAAAAAACTGAGGATAAAGGAAAATAGCGACGTTACGCTGTAAATAAGTAATGAGGCGAGGGAGAAGTCCCCAGTGATGATAATAAACAATGAATATACCTGGTGATTGTGATTTATCGAGACTGAATTCGAGAGATTCCAGTTTTTTCTTTCTTGAAAACACAAAATCAACTCGCTTCCTCATGTGTAGGTTTCTAGAAATGATACCCACTCCCTTTAGACACGTATATGTAATGCTTCTTTGAGGATCGCTGCTTCATACTAACTTTTAGGTTGTTTTGTTTTGCACAATAAATACTGGATTTGCGCAATCCTTAGCGATTCCATACTAACATCAAGTTTTCGAACTTTACTCATCTTTAAACCTCTATCTTGATATCGATGACTGCTCATCTCTTGTGGATGCAACTAGGAATGGCACTAACCATGACGCTTACCATTTGCACGACCAGCCCTGTCCGCCATAGAGGCAAGGGTGACCAGACGATGTTTCCATAGTCAATTATAATCAAAAAGTCGACCCTGTTCTCAGGTAATCAAATATTTACGAGAAGGATGGTGAGAAGTAGGAGTGTTTAGCCCTGCTACAACAACAGAGCCAAACAACGTCCGAAGGAAAGTGCGACATGTTTCCGCACAGAACGTTGAGCGATATCGATGAAATTGATAAGGATCTCACAGCAACTCTCTTGGCGCAATGTTTTCAATTTTATGAGTTCTATTTTGCTTTACGGGGGATGGACGAGAGGTTGAGGGCCTGGACTCATGATCTCGACGATCAGGGTTCAATATTCTCAGGCGGACACCCTTAACCAGCTTAGAAATAGCTGGCAAGAATGTCGGTATCAGTGTCGGGTCATCGTCGGGTCACTGTTTCCCCGTGGAGGCAACAGTGGCGGCTGTTATGGAACAAATAGTAGTTGATTGTATCCACAGGGCCATCGCACCAGCGGGAGCCAGAAGGAACGCCCCTGGAATGTTCCATCTAACAACCTCGAAACTTACTGCGGTAAAACAACAGTCTTGGATAACAACTATTGTTAAGCTAAAGATGTGGCCAACCACAGTGCTGCATATCATTGCTCTGTGTTCGACCCTTTAATGAATAGGAAACGGCAGCCTGCAACGGGCCTGCTTCATCAACATAGATAGAGTTACCACAAAACTAAATCCATAAGCAGGATTCAGGCGATTCAATACCAGAATCAATCAACGTCTCAAAGATCCACAATTTTCTGAGAAGGCGTTCGAACCCACCTTTCTTGGATTTTCATTCCACCACTTTTCTTTAAGCACTTCAAGTTGCCTCTCGTTGAGCAGAAGTAGTATTCTTGAACGGTATACATCGTCTCATATGTCACAACGATTGCATCTCACACATACAAGCTCAGTAGAAAAGCATAACTAACGCTCTTGATATTTCATCCTTAAGAGCATCTCCACTTCGCACAGCAATCGCGTACGGTTTGCGAGAGAATTCCGGTCCAACTTGCTGAAGCTGACAATTTCTTAAGCAAGCGTATTTGATCGCAGTAGCGTCGCCTAAAAGAGTAATCGCTTCGAAGACAGCAAAATTAAATGTGCTTTAGAGATGATTACTGTTTTAGTTGGAATGAAATCGCAAAGGTGTAGTCGACCATAGATTAGCAAAGTTGTTATTTTTCGTTAGTTTGCAGTTTGTTCTGGCAGATGCTGAGAATTAATGGACGAGCGTAGAGATCCCTACGTTTCAGGAGAATTGTTTCCGCAGCCTCTACACACTTGCAAACTTATCCTTCAGGTAGTTTTAGTTCAGGACACGTTATATACTATTTTCAGGTGAAATACAACGTTCCTCGAATAGAATTCAATACTTGCCAAATAGAATTCAACATTTTTCAAATAGAATTCAACACTTTTCAAATTGATTTTAACACTTTTCAAATTGAACACTACACTTTTCAAATAGAATTCAACACTTCTCGAATAGAATTCACCACCTTTCAAATGGAATTCAACACTTTTCAAATGGAATTCAACACTTGAACCCACAGAGCTCCTTGAAGCAGATACAGCAATTACTCAAGGATGAAAAAAATGTGGACATAACGGTTTCTTCAGTTTTTAACGGGCTTCAAATCACGCTCAAAAAACCTGCCGTGAGCTCGACCGCGTCAACAGTGACACAACTATTGCGAGTCGTCAAGCCTACGCACTCGACTTTGTGGAGCATGCTCCATCGGACAAGAGAAGTGCAAATTCATCGATGAGAGCGGTTTCAATCTTCATTTGCGTCGTAGCCAGGCCCGCTCTAACAAGGGAGCACGAGCCCATGTGGTCGTCCCAACAGTAAGAGGCCGGATGATTACGTTAACTGTTGCCATGAACAATACAGCAGTTGTTCACTGGAAAGTTATCAGTGATGTCACCTGTTATAGTGCCAAATTTTGTATGTTCATCGAAGAACTTCTGCAACGGATCCGGAACCAGGAAGAAATGGATGGATGTTGGCTAATCATGGACAACGCAAAGATTCACAAGTCACAAGAAATGCAAGCAATCATTGAACCTTCCTTCACCTTAAAGTTTCTGTCGCCCTATTCTTACATGCTCAATCCAGCGGAAAACAAGACCTAGCGTATTTCACCGAAGTGAGATGTTTTTTGAACTTCAATTGGACTTTTTATCTTCGACTTTAAACAATGTTGCATAACACGTCATACTACAATTGTTTGAGCAATTGTACACTTCCCGGCGTCCCGGATTTGATTGAAGCAAAGTAAATAAATGGGCAGTGTTTTTGAACAGTCGCGTAACGTGAACTGGAAAGCATTTGATTTGATTTGAAAAATGTTGAAAGTTCGAAAAGTGTTGAATTCTATTTGAACAGTGTTGTGTTCAATTTGAAAAGTCTTGAATTCTATTTGAAAAGTGTTTACTTCTATTTGAAAAACATTGAAGTAAAGTATTGAAGTTAAAGTTATTAAAGTTATTATTAGTTATTAAGTTAAAGTTATCAAGTAAGTACATCATACACAGCCTGCAGCTGACTATGGGCATCGACCGCTGACAGTAGAGAAGCTGGGCGTGCCGAAGGTGCATCGTGTCAGGGACGAATTTTTCGGCATTTCACTCTATAGGTAGGAGCAATTTGAAAGGAGGTATGTCAGTTTTATAGAGCATAAAATACTGCCTCAATATAGACACTATCGGTCGTTGCGCGCCAATCGATAAGAATGAGGCAGGTTGCCCAATCACTTGCTAGTTACTTATTGACCAACCTAATATTTAAAAAAACGTTCTATTTCACCTGAAAATGCTACAATTCTACTACTGTCAAAGGTGAATTACAACGAACCGAACCAACGGTTCGGAATAGAGGAAGCAGCATAGGGTATCCTTCCACGTGGTACTGAGTGAGACGAAATATGGCTCAATCATGTCTCTAAAAATTTAGGCGAAGTCTTACCAATGTATGCAAACCCATTTTTTGAATGCAATACTCGCTCAATGGCTTCATCAATATTCGACGGCAGTGTAGATTCCTGGATGTACCTGTTGAGAAAGCACTGTAGGTTTTGAAAAGTCCGATTACAAACTCTGTTCCGTTGCTCAAAAAATAAAAATGAATGTCATACCTCCACATGTTAGTGAACTTATCAGATACCGGATAATCCCATATAGCAAACCGAGAGCGATTTCTATGCGACATGCTTTCGTTGAGTGACATTTCCCTCCAAATACTGTAAACGACAGAACTCTGTAACGTCTAATTCTTTGTTCTAAACAACGAAGAACAAGTCCGAACAGTAACCGGAGAACGAGTTAGGTTGCTGAGAGCAGTTACAAATTATAATACAACGTTAAAAGCCTCTATTAGGTGAAATATGAAGCGGTACTCTTAACTTTGTATTCTGCCACCTCCTTGAAAAGTACAATCAATTTCAATTCGAATTCTTCCTAAATGTCTGAATCCCGAAAATTCGTTCGCTTCGATCGCGGAGCAACATTGTGTGGCGATTGGACTAAGGAACTACGAATATAGGACCTAAGCGCTGCTTGGATCAAGAAATCTACATAAAACTCCATTGTTTGGATGCATACTCAATGGGAAATCTCCAATGTAGTTTTCAAACTGTTGATGCGGTGAGCAAATGTATGCGAAAATAACTGACGTATAGAATCGTTCCTCAATTTCAGCCATTCGTCTGAAGTAGTTTTCAGATGAGCTTCCTTTCATTGGGGCATATTCGATTTTGAACTGCTTCGCCAAATCATCCAAGGAGCTGAAATCATTTATAGGATTGAGTACTATTGAAGATAGTGTTTTGACGAAAGAAGAGATTCAGATTGAAATAGCATGCATGTTTTAAGCATTTGTTTCATGAGTGGACTTTCGCAACTGTCCTGAATCTTATTCCAGCTTCTAAGGAGGTGCTAAAAAACCGCTTTGTGCAACATGAGGTTGTTGATAAAGCTACTGCGGTTTATAAAAATGCGCGTCTTCTTTGATCAATTTGTTGAGATAGCAAGTTATCATGTGGTCATAAACAATCATTATGCATGTGCCAATTAGATATTATAATCATCTAGCCATTTATAACGATTAGGGCTCTGAATGAGTACATTAGGGGTCTTTCAGTACACGACTTCAGTTTAGAGAATCACCAGCAGCGTCCAGCACTCGTATGAGACCTAGATACAAAAATTCTGGGCGAGATGTCTTGTCGCTGTAAAATACTACAATTTTTTATTGGAAAAATCAGAGATAATGACCAGTGCAAAATTATAGGTTTACTTGAAAAATTTTCGTTTTACGAGGGAATTTCCCCGCCCAAATCTTAATATAAATTGGTCAAAAATGTAAAAGCTAGCATAAATTGGGTAAAATCGTAACGGGAAGAGACACAAAGCTTTCTTCACGCGAGCAAGCTCAAGCTGATGCTCTCCACGCGGCAGGCCTTTCAAACAGGTAGATAGCAGCTCAACTTACACGGGCACTGAACTGCATCAATCATTATGTGAAGGACCCAGATGCCTACAAGAGAAGGATAAGAAAAGAAAGCTGTCTAGAAGAGATAAGAGCCTTCTGGCACGGAATGTTCTAACAGCACCATGTCCGCGGTGGACCTGTGACGTCAGTTGGACCTCCCGGTGTCGAAGTGGACGGTACTGAGATGTCTGAATCGCAGCCAACATATCGTCCATCAAGTAATGAAACGTGGTCCCTATCTCACGAACATCCACAAGGTTGCCAGGTTGAAATTCGCTCGAGAACACATGAGCACAGATTGGACGAAGGTGGGACCAGAATGCAGTTAATTTTTCTTGGGCGTAGAAAAGCATCTCTAGTTTTTAGGTGATATTTTTCGATGAGAAAAGTGGAGCCTCGATGGGCACGACGGCTACAAGCACTACTGTAGAGATCTAAGATAGGAGAAACGAGTATTCTCTAGACGCAACTTTGGCGGTGGAAGTGTTATGGTCTAGGCTGTATTTTCCGGATATGGACTTGTTGCTTTGGAGTTTGTCTCGTGTAATATGGACAGCGAAGATTATCAGGATGTGCTTAAAGAACATCTTCTCCCTTATTTGAGAAGATTTCGTAGGCACAATCTTATCTTTCAACAAGACAATGCTCCCATAGACTGTCGAGGTCAACTACGAGTTGGTTCGATTCCAACAGAACCCAACGTTTAGCGTGGCCCAGTTGTTCTCCAGATCTGAACCCGATGGAGAATTTGTGGGACATTCTTGTTCACATTATTTACAAGAACGACACCACTTACACCCCGGTTTCTTATCTGAAGAACGCCATTCATGATGCTTGGGCTCATGTAAAGCAAATTGTTCTTGATAATCTTATTCGAAGTATGCCACATAGAATGTTTGATGTTGTTTAGAACAAAGGTAATGTAACAAAGTACTAAACTTAACTTGAATATTCATATTTATAGAAACAGACAGTTTCTTAATGAAGTAAACCTATAATTTTGCACCGGTCATTATCTCTGATTTTTCAATAAAAAATTGTAGTATCTTACAATGGCAAGACATCGCGCCCAGAATTTTTATACCTAGGTTTCGATGGTGGGAATATGAAAGTAACGTTACTAGATCCCCTCAATAGGTTCTTTGAACTTTTATGGACAAATCGCGGGATGAACCTATAATTTTGCACCGGGGTGTATGTGTGGTGGAGGTGTCTGCTGAATTTCTGTCGTGCAGAGGAATTAATGCATGAATGGATGAATGCAGGAATGAATGGACTGCAACGTAATTTTACACGTTGAGCTGTTGCCGTATAACGTACTCTCAAGGCCGACGTGCACCGTAAGCAGCTGGACAGACTGCTCGCCAAAGTTGTAAAAAATCGAAAATATATCGCGGCATTAAACAATTCTTGCCCAAAAACGCCCATCTCCATACAGCGACCTATCAGAAACTACTTGCATTTGGATGAGAAGTGCTGAATCACCTGTCTTACAGACCAGGCTTTGCTACTAGAGACTATCAATCTCTCCTTGTCTGAGCAAAACCTATGAAAGAAATGACGTTCACTGATGAAGGTGACCAGCTGCTGGTTGCGCAAGTTCTTTTAGTAAAACCGAGGGAAATTCTCAGCCGAAGGCATCCAATGTCTTTTCCATTCCGTAATGTATTAATCTGATTTGGAATATCAGCGATAAGATTTGTTCCGATGTTCGCATGAACAGAGAGGAGAACAATAGCATTTAAAGGTCCATTTAAATTGATTCGCGATGTGTATTCAATAACCTTATCGGCTGCTCCAGTCGCGAAACCGTGAGAAATGCTGCCAGGTTTGCTGTATAGGAAGCAATAATTATGAATCCAAATAACCACCATGAAGCTACAACCAATCTGCCAGAAATGTTCTTTGGAGCTTCTCCTCCACCTGAATAATCGTGAGCAAACTAGAAGCACAAGTGATTTCTTTTGCATATTTCTGTTGCAGTTGTGCATGCTATGTACTAAAACTGATTGGACTATGCCTCGTGACATAGTCAAAATCACCTTGAGGAGTTAGGGATGTCATGCAGAACCATAGGCATTCCTTGAAGGAGAAAATTCGATCTTCTGTACCATCGATATACCTTAAAACGTAGAATGAACGCTGCCTAACGAGTTCTTATGGAAGCTGGAAAGTTGATTGCATTTCACAATTTTTTCTGGCTCATGTAAATGCGAACAGGTTGACGCTTTCTTCCTCTACTACCGGCTGCCTTCACTTTTCTCTTTTACGAGACTGTGAGGTGTCAACTGTATTCTAGTTGTATCACTTCATTACTTCAAAGAGAACTCGACGAGAGTGATTCACCGCTCGTTGCTGTTGGTGCATGAGTAAGGACTGAAGCGATCGAACAACCATAACGTGAGGCTTGTGCAGAGGTATGCAGCCAAAATGCAGAGCCAAACGGGCCATTCCAATACCTGGTGAATAACAGTAGACTGATATGAGAATGAGTCTCAAGAGAATTAGCTGAATCACCTTCATGAATTTGAATAAAGAATATCGGACATCATCTTTTCTCATCATAATGGTCGTTCCAACGAGATCGTAGTAAGGCACGGTGAAATCAACATCATCCTCCCGTTCTGCGGTGACACTTAAGGGTGCCAGTGCAATGTCAGCAGAACCTGACACTGTAACACAAGTAACGCATCGAGGGCAAGGTAAAGAAGACAGAACGCCACGATTTTTGCCTCAATTATTGGATCCATACTTCTTTGTGCTGCTATGTGTGTTTGGTCGTAGCCGTTACAGTTCTTGTTATTGCTCTTGCTACTTGAGACACACTTTCTCAAATAGCGTCCAATTGAAGATGATTTTACAGGATGCGCAAAAATTACACGGACAAAAATATTGCATTGTAACTTCAACAAAAATGTCGGACGAGGTCCAATCACGACCCCCCCCCCCCTTCGATTCTCGACCCTCAAGCTTGAGCCTAGTTCCGGCTCACTCTTTAATGTACTCAAAACAAGATTGACTTACCAAGATCTCGCATCAAACCATTCCAGTTGCCAGTGCAATCGATGGTTCCGTAAGCACCATCCCCCACTTCGTAGATTGAATACGTAAAGTTGAGCTAAACATCTGCTTCTAAAACTTTTCCGAGTCGTTTAAGAAAACACAGCTGAGTAACATTTGTCCTGTCAGTCACTCTGCACTGATTGCGCTGACCTAAATCGAGTGACACTTGGTGGTGGTCCACGATTCAACCTCATTAAAGGGTCCACACAAAATTTCTCGTTAGGTGGGAGGGCATTTTTTATTGTTGATTGCATCACATATTAATTTGCTCTTAAATTGACACCTGTGAAAACTTGATCATCCAAATCCGTATAGCAGTTTAAAGCACTATCAAACGAACATAAAAGGAAAAGAACCTTCAAGCAGATTTGTTATCGTTATCCAAATGGGTGATAATAGTCAACCTCATCAAATCCTCCCCTACCTGCATCTTCGGGTCATTGTCATTCCAAAATGTTCCTCTCGGAAAGGGGACATTCCTTGCAGCTGCTTATTACAAACTTGGCAAAGCGCAAGATGATAACGCTTGAGCGCCATACAACATCTCAGCCGAGGCTGAGCTCCGCATGGAGATGATGCTGATCTAACGGACGAAAAGAGTCCGCAGGTTAAACAGATATCAGGTTGAAGGAAAAGTTTCCCGCCATTCAGTTTGGCCGTTCCCCAAAATTTCGAAATAGGTACCGAAATCTCACCTCTATAACCAACACGTAGATCGGTTCATGGTCTATACATATACCACAGTTGTCATGGTTCTGTGCTATAGGTATTGCAGAGAAATTCGATATTGATTACAAACACTATGGATTGCTTCTTCTTCACGAGCTCATAGAACAAAGCATTGAAGGAAGCTCAATTGGGGGATAGATTTCCATCATATAGCAATAGCTTCGTTTGAAAAGGTCAGTTGTGGGGGGGGGGCAGTTGCTGTAGATCAGATAGGTCTCCTGAAGTTGGCTTTAGAGGATCCCCAGTGTAGTACCAATGAAAAGACAGAACAACTCAAAACCTCGAGCTCCATATAAACTCAATAGCTGACCGTCTCCGAGGCTTTAAAAAGGCAAGGAGGTAGGCAACATGAATGTGGCACACCTCAGTGGCCACCAACCACAGATGGAGGTGCGTGCATGCAATTACAACTCAATCTTTCGAAGAAATTTTCATTCGGTATTCTTTTTTATTGAACTTGATAGAGGAAAATGTTCGATTCCAGCTATGTTGAGAGCTAAGACCAGCTTTGCCGTTTGCACAGATTACGGGTTATCAGTACCAAAGCTAGGAATTTCTTTCAAAACTCACAAGAGGGCAAAACTAATCGAAAACGAAATCGAACCTCTCTCCTTATTAATTCGATGAGGTCAATACAATATCCCTCATATGGGCGTTCAGGATCCCCTGTGGTCTGCACAAACGGAGGCTGCTGAAAAAGATTACAAAGCTTACCTTGAAATGACGTTACTTCCAAATAAATGGATGAATAAAGAATTCAGTAGATTTTTTCGCATATCAACTGTTTGAAATGATGGTGTAAGTAGCACTTATGCATCAGTCTCACCGAAAGATTCTGAACATAACACTTATGCTGCATGTTTATGCATGGGTAAGCCATGATCACAACCATTCAACGCTACTTCTACTACTGCGGTGCTGTAATTGTCGCCGCCACAGAAGAAAGCTGTGCAAGCGTCCCCTTACTGCCCTTGCTACATTGCTTCTCGCTCTACATCGTCGCTACTTTCTTGATCATTGTTTTGCACTGCCGTGTGGGCATAAGTCGAAAGTTTACTACAAAACACTGATAAACCGGCGGTATATCAAAGTGGAATGGATATTGAAAAGGCCGAAGGTGCTGAACATAGAGAGGAAATACATAGCAAACATTGTTGCAATGTGTCGTGCTTGTTATCATTTTGTTCTACCTGTAACCACTCATTTTGGTCTACCTGTAAGGGCCCTTACAGACCCGACGACACAACGACGAGCATTCTCGTCCAACGCGGCCGACCGCGCGTTGCAACGCGGTATCGGTTAGAGCAATGCGGCCGTCGCAAACGTCGCGTTGGACGAGAATGCTCGTCGTCGTGTGTTTCGCTCAATTTCATGTTGAACGGCTAATTCGTCGCTCAAACTGCACGTCGTCGGGTCTGTAAGGGCTCTGACCGGTCATATCATAAGAAGAGAAGACGAATGAATGTTGGACAAGAAGAACGGTAGAATGGCTGCCACGGTATTGCTCGCGGCGCCATGGAAGATCACCTGTCAGATGGACTAATGTGCCGTTGGCCGGATTAAGAGACTGTGCAACTATTCCAGAAAGGCTGACTCTCGCCTTTCTCGCAAGTGAATTCGTCTAGCAAGATCGAGAGCCAGAGTCATGTTGGAGCTTGATGTTCAGTGAAGTAGGGCCGTATAGTAGGCGAGATATTATCCCGAATAGCCTTTTCATGTGAAAACTGCCAATTTAAGGTGTTGCTATTTAGCAAATTTTTGAATCAGGAGCAACTGATAGTACGAGTGCTTTACGAAGGTGGGACCTTCAATTATACGCTTAGTCCACGATTTTGCTGGGCAACTGAGAAGGCGTGTGTCACGAAAGGCCTATTTGTGCCTATTTTATGTCGCATTAAATTGAAATGTTCATCCAGAACATCACAACCGTCTTCAACTCACCTTCAGAGTGACAACACGATAATGTTTCAAGGTTGTAACATCCACGTCAAATTTTTCGTACCGGAGGACTATCTTCCTAAGTATCGTCCAAAATGCAATCTAAACAAAAACTAGTGGTCGATGCATGAAGCACATAGGCGAATATGAAAACAGTGCTCTCACTATCAAATGAGAAGTTACCTCTCGGCTGTAGTACTGAGAGTGCCTCTTCAGAATTCTGTAAACACGTCCCTGTATATCCTAAGAAATTAATTTCGTCGTTTGTTGTTCAGAGCGGTTACAAGTAAAATTATTAAAAGAGGCAGGTAGTAATGATAAAATAACTTGTTTCCAATCAGAAAGCTGAAATTTTGGAAAACTTTGAGGCAATGGCAAAAATTAGTATAGCACCGTCATTTCGCGTCGTTTCAACTCATTCATTTCAACTCCTTTGACAGAGCCTCCAAGGTCGAATTTACACGCACTGAGTTCGCATAACTGTACAAATGCTTAGATGTGCATAGACGATCGCGTGAGAAAATGGGACACCACGCCTTATCTATGATAAAGTTCTCGCCATGTTGGGTGTTGATAGTCGACAATAGATATTTGTTTACCGAAGTAGATAAATAAGAATTTGTTGTTATCGAGATGAGTATTCATTTTTGAATTCAGGTGCGAGGCCAAAAATACAGTGACTAATTCTTGTCTGTACGCCACCCATGTGCTGATCGACTTTTTGGATGGTTTTTATTTCACAAGCAACTTAGGAGGTGAACACTTCGAGGTTGCAAAATGTCGCAAATTGCCATACGTGTGAGTCTCGAAATGAACAAAACCACCTTGAATCGATTTTACCTGGAAGTAAACACTTCCGTTCGCAGACTTGTAGCTGCCGTATTCATCTGAAGAATTTTGCAGAACCGCGGCTTCAATTGCACTGGAAGCCAGATCGCCCAACTTCCGCTTAGACAGGTGCTCGAAGGCGATTGACACTACTTCTAATACAAACGATAATTCAATCTGAAACTAGGTTCCAGTTGTCTGTAGACCATAATATAACTTTCATTCTTATTTGAACGTAGTGTGGGGTGCTTGCTCTATGTAGTTATCAGCCAAAGCAGTATTTTTGACCCCAAATCTAGGAAAACTATCTAGATTGTGCACATGGAGCTAACAGATGTTCCTGCAGTCGGATTCATGTAGGAGGAATAATTCGAAATGATGGACGTTTTGATACCCACCTCCGTCCAGCTCTCCATCTTGTAGTTAAGATCAATTCCAGCGTCGCTTCTTCTTAGATAGTCACAGAGTTCTTTCGTTTTAGAGTTCCTGCCTGTTGGAAAAGGTCGAATCCACAGTACGTCGATATCGTTGCAATAGTCACATCGCAATGGCGTTATGTCCTAAAAAATACCGTTATTGAATCGTAACGTTGGTTATATGGATTTATTTACCAGGGTAAGGACGTACATGTTGACAGAGCTTCTACTGCTAACCGTAGAGTACTGTAAAAAAAACGTTTTATAAAAACGAATAAATGTTCATCACTTGTTATAAGCATATTGTGTTAATATGGGATTCATAGATCGGAATTCTCATTTTCTAACTTCAATTCCGTTGATCATAATTTTGGACTGCAGTCGCTCGTACTAATGGAAATCATGCTACGAATAAGACTAGTGTCACTCAAAGTGTATCAGGCAGTCAATTTCGAAATATCAGCTTCAGGTCGTGGATTCTAAGAGGGCGAATAGGGCAAGCAATGTGTACTGCAACCGTATTCTAGCTATCAGCATAACACCTTCCATCAGCATCACACCTTCTAAGACGCTTCATTTCATAGGGATTCTGAATCCAAATTAGGGGAGCTAAATAGTTTCCATGGAGCTGATGTTGCTCAAGTCTTTACCGCTATTTTCCGTTGCAACGAGTAGTTTGCTTTTAGGATACGAACTCTGAGGAGTTCAATAGGAGTTCCTCTGTATTCAGTATTCGACATAATGAACATCATGCATCTGTATAAAATTTGAGTTCAAAGTTGTGTCGCCATCGGCACTCAAAAAATAGATTTTTTTTCATGCAATTTCGGCACAGAATTGTGTTTTCGACAATTTTCCCCAAATGCGATTGAGCCCATTGAATAGAGCTCGAAATTCAGAAGCGCATGTGTAGGTGTTGTGCATTATAGTTGTGCTCGAATGAATATTCGAACGTTCGAATTCGAATAATTCTATTCGAAATCGAATATTCGAATTCGAACATTCGAAAAAACGCGATTTTCGAATGTATTCGAAAAACGAAAAATCGCGATTTTCGAATGTATTCGAAAAATCGCGATTTTCGAATGCTCGAAAAAATCGCGATTTTCGAATGTATTCGAATTCGAATGCTCGAAAAATCGCGATTTTCGAATGTACTCGAATTCGAATGCTCGAAAAATCGCGATTTTCGAATGACATTCGAATTCGAACGTTCGAAAATCGTTGATATTCGAATATATTCGATTATTCGAAATTTTTGGGAGAGCACAACTATATTGTGCATGTTCCACTGTTTACACTGCCTTACGCGCCCTCTGCATCAGCAGATTTTAGCGGTACGTACCTGTCTACACTTGCATCGGCAGAGGGCGCGTAAGATAGTGCAAGGGCATACAGTAGTTCGCGAAAAGATATGTCACCTTGTATTTTTGGGTGCAGATCGCTGAAAACGAAAGGAATTTGATTCCAGTTGACAGTTCTAATAACTCTTATTGAAAATACACTAATATGTGCCCTTGTTAGAAATTCTAGATTTTTTTAGAAATTTTTAAACTCGTTTTCATATGCATTTTTGAACGAATATATCTTAGGAACCACTGAGGTTCCGCATGTCTTGTGGTGATATTCTGATAGAGCATAATTAGCTTATTCTTATAGGTTATAAATTTTAGTTTCAAGTAATTAAAAAACCATAGATTTTTTGCGTGAATTTTTTTATGGTCAAAAAAGCTGAAATCTTGAGACAGTCTTTTATATAAAATTCTATATCTTAGTAACTAGTGAATGAAACTGCATCAAACTCAAGTGTATGATAGCGCAAGATGTTCTCTTCCTAACAAATATCGAAGTTTCAGAAAATGCTATCCATTTACAGAGAAAATAGCTCTTAAAATTGCAGTTACATAAACGGCTGTTTTGAGAACACCCGGAGGGCAGTTGGCTCCAGATTTCTCTATTGCATAGTAGACTTGTTGCTTATTAGGGTAGCGAAATCATTCCCACTCTTTTGCGGAAAATCGTCTTCTAATTAGAAATGTTGTATGCACCACTATTCTCGCCACCGTGCATCATGCGGGTTAGTGCGGTAGTTTCAATCGGTCTAACTAGAAGACGATTTTCTGCACAAGAGTGGGAATTATTTTGCTACCTGGTAAGGACCTAACAAGCAACAAGTCTACTATGCATTAGAGAAATCTGGAGCCAAATGCCCTCCGGGTGTTCTTAAAACGGCCGTTTGTGTGAATGCAATTTTAAGAGCTATTTTCTCTGTGAATGGGTGGCAGTTTCTAAATCTTCGATTTTTGTTAGGAAGAGAGTATCTTGCGCTATCAAACACCCAAGTTTGATGCAATTTCATTTACTAGTTATTAAGATATAGAATTTTATATAAAAGTCTGTCTCAAGATTTCAGCATTTCTTGACCATACAAAAATTCACGCAAGAAAATCTATGGTTTTTTAATGACTTGAAACTAAAATTCATAACCTATAAGAATAAGCTAATTATGCTTCATCAGAATATCACCACAAGACATGCGGAACCTCAGTGGTTCCTAAGATATATTCGTTCAAAAATGCATATGAAAACGAGTTTAAAAATTTCTAAAAAAATCTAGAATTTCTAACAAGGGCACATATTAGTGTATTTTCAATAATATTTATTAGAACTGCCAACTGCTATCAAATTCCTTTCGTTTTCAGCGATCTGCACCCAAAAATGCAAGGTGACATATCTTTTCGCGAACTACTGTAGCTCTAGTTCCCGATCTGGTCGATTTGGTGGATAGTTTAAGGACAAGGACTTAGCTCTCGCTCCCGATCTGGTCGATTTGGTGACTCCTCTCGTCCGTCGGGTCACCATCGCCTTAACGAGAAGCTCGGCCGAGGCCAAGATCGCGTGCGGCGAGGACCTGGGTGCAGGTACACTAAGTGAACCCGCCAATGGTCCGCACATACCTTGCGTAACCTTGCGCGCGCCACGAATTGGTAATTAGGGTTCCGTGCAGAACGTCCCCCACCTTCGTTGGACATGGAGTACAGTAACTTAAGCGGCACGTACCTGTTCACACTTTTCATACGAGCTCACCTCATATAAAAGTAATTCTGCGCTTGCCGTTTTCATAATGAGAAAGATATTAGAAACGCGATATAATATCGAGTGGAACTGGCGACGAAAATTGTTCACATCGTCCACTTCCAGGAATTCAACATGAATGGGTAGCGATGTGAACAAATTTATCCAACCATCGAGCGACCCTGAAACCGATGCGTAAACGAGTGAAATGCCTGAAGACTGTAGCCATTTCCTGGGTCTCCCTCTTTATCATTTTTATGCGAGTAAGAACATTCGCGGTGGCAAGGAGGAAGACCATGAAAACGTGCTCACGAAATTAAGTAGTAGGCTGCAACTGTCAACGCCATCATAATATCAGGTTCAACAAGAGGTTTATATTTTTCACTCCTATTTTTCCACTCACCACAGCACTATCGAGGTGGAAGCAGAGGTGAAGCGCTTTGGGTTCTGCATTCTCATTCCAATCTATCACGAAACAGAACGATGCTTCATTCCCTTTGTCTAATTCTATGTGGACCAACTACATATAGGTATGTTCATAGCTAGCTTGCCACCCCTGTCTCCATAAAAAAAAGATACTCAGGTTATGCTTGACGTACCAAAAGCACCATCGAAAATAACGGTTGCAGCAGTGGTAATTCTGAGATAGGGGAACACGTCCAAGACAATGTTGCTGAACACAGCCACACTGGGAGCCAAATAGATATAATCGGAATGCGAACGTGAAAGCATGCCTAAAAGTGATCTTTCGAAAGGTTTTATATACAAAACAACTCAAACAGATATTCTGAAGGCGGGCTGCTAACACGAGACTGAAACACCTCACAATAACAGCATTTACGAGTATAAATTTAGCAGAACTATGACGAGAGAGACAGGCAGCTATTCTAACATCTAATCATCACGGACGTTGAAAATTTCCAAAAAAATAGGCAAAGGACGAAGAAATCTAGGACCGAGAAAATAATCAATTTGGATAGAAAGAAAAGCAATTTAACTGCAGGAATTTGCAAAATTTTCACCAATAAGTGACCTCACCATTGCTGTTGTTAGACAGAATCCAATGGTCGAGCACAATTTGTATTGTAGGAATGCCAGCGCCTTGAGAAGCGTTGAAAACGAGGTCCACAGCGTGTTCTGATCGACATATACATATAAGAAAATCTACTCCGGAAAGAATCTGGCGCACTATAAAAGACGCAGATTGTTCAATACGAGATGCTTTTCACACAAACTGTCATGGGAACAACTCGGCTTCGCGAGATTTGGCAGTTCATCAACTGTGAGCAAACAAAAAAAAAATTAAAAAGGAACGTGGTAATAATAACCACAAACAGCATACTACTCAAGGAGCGCGGCAACCACCAAGTTTAGGGAGCAAATTCTTTTCCTCGCTCTGAACATGGCAAGAGAATCACTCAATCCCTATTCGTAAATAAGGCACTATTGTACTTGAGGTACCGCACTAGATCTCGTTCAAAACATGTCTATTAGGGGTATTCGGCTATGGTATGAACGAATCTGATATTCGTTTAGTGCGGAAATGCTTAATAAGCCCGCTATGTTGTGCTGTAATCGCCAAAAGCCCGGTGAAATGGTGCGCGGCGGAAGGAGACGCAGGTTCCGACTCTATCCACGACACACCATTGATGTCACTTATAGCTACAACGCCTCTCCCGACCTATTAGGGGGGGGGGCAAAAGTATTAAGGAAAATGCACCAAACTCTTTTATTTCTCAGTAAACTAAATACAATTCAACTGTGCTGAGGGATGTATTCTTCGTTGAGGTCTATGACTTGCTGCCATCGTTCAGCCAGCTTTCTGATCCCATCCTTCCAGAACTGCTTCGGCCTGGAGTTGATCTACTGGTTGACATGCCTCTCAAGGCCTGCTTGGCTCCTTGTGTCCCTTCTAGCCAAGAAGTCTTGCAGGCTAAAGAAGAAGTGGTAGTCGTATGGAGAGATGTCCGGTGAATACGGTGGGTGAAGTACACGGATGTACCCCAGATGAGCAAGGTTACTTTTACCCTTATTACTTTTGCCCCCCCCTAATATTATATTGAATACCGCGTGGCTTCGCCACGCGGTCAGGCTAGAGAAGGAACTCCGGGGCGGGTGAGTCATCCTAAACATTGTTGAATAGTTCAGGGTTCGGATCCTTTCGTAGCTTTCGGGTTTTGCAATGCTTAGGATGACTCACCCGTCCCGGAGTACTTCCCCTAGCGTGAGCATCAGATCAGGTTCCAATTTAATAGGTCGGGAGAGGCGTTGTAACTAAATAACATCAACGAATCCAGCATCAGGGTGATGTTATTGCGCCCCAACTCTAATGCAGACAGTTTCAAAATAGTATGTATACGAATAAGAGCACGCCTCACGCCGCCGCGGTCGGTGAGATCTTATCATTGCGAGCTTATCAGGGATTTCCGCACTTAACGAACATCAGATTTGTTCACACCATAGCTGAATACCACTTATAGACATATTTTGAACGAGATTTAGTGCGGTACCTCGAGTACAATAGTGCCGTAAATAAACAATCGAATGATAATTGCAAACTCTCGAATTGAATGACAAATCTGTAATTTGAAGAACAGTTTTTTGAGAATGCTACTCTTCCACTACAGAGCGAGCTTTTCGCAAAATGGGGGATAGTGTAGTGATTTAATTAACAACCAAAAGGAGCTTGTAAATTGGGGTAAATTTTTACTTTTTGTTTTATGCCGCTGTGCCGAACGAGGTTACTATGTCAAGTCGAGGCTTCAAGAAGAGAGAACTTCAAGACTTTCACTTTTTTGGCTCTCTCATTTACATGTCAATGAATTATTGTTGCACAAGTCCACTTTGCTTAACCACGTTAGGGAGTTCGAGCTCTGATCGATTTTGAGCGAAAGTCTAATAATCTTATTATTAGGTTGGTCAATAAGTAACTAGCAATTGATTGCGCAACCTGCCTCGTTCTTATCGATTTGCGCGCAACGACCGATAGTGTCTATATTGAGGTAGTACTATCTGCTCTATAAAACTGACATACCTTCTTTCAAATTGCTATTACCTATAGAGTGAAATGCCAAAAAATTCGTCCCTGACACAATGCACCTTCGTCACGCCCAGCTTCTCTACTACAATTCTGGGCTGTCAGCGGTCGATGCCCATCCTCAGCTGCAGGCTGTGTATGGTGAAGGTATTGTCTCCTATAGGACGTTGCAAAAACGACCCGTTCTGAGCTACTTGAGTACGGATGGCTGGTAACCCCACATCCTCTCTATTCCCCGGACCTTGTGCCTTCCGACTACTGGCTACTCTCCCACCTCCAGCGTCATCTGGAAGGAGAGCAGTTTAAAAAGGAAAGTGACCTCAAAGCCGACTAGAAGGTCTTCTTCGCCTCACATCCCTCCAAGTTCTGGGAGAAGGGCATCGACCTTCTCCGTACTCGCTGGCAGGAAGTGGTCAATGCCGATGGTGCCTACCCTTGATTGTATACAGGCTTTGTTTGAGAGAAACAAATAAGTATCTAATTTTCGAAAAATTGCTAGTTACTTATTGACCAACCTAATAATACTGATATCTGATGTGGTCTTGGAAAGAAGTCGTGTCGTTTCCAATTGGAATGGACATTCACGCTTCTCGAGGGTCCTTCTTAAACCAGCCTGCTTTTGCATTTTTGGAAGTTACGGATGATTTAGGACTGGTTTAGTTTACGCGCGACGCGCGGCGCCAAGACGTGCAAAAGATGCAAATCAACTATAGCCCGGGAATTTCCACGCATCGCTTCAAATTGGAACTAGGTACATTCCACAGCATAACAACAAAAGGCTGTCTTATTTCGAACTTGTCAACACACCTGTGCTTAACTGCACTCCTCTGATCGAGACGTGTTCCACCGTGACATTCTCCAACTTGAAAACGTCCTTGTAGAACTTTGTAGCAACGATTAGATGTTTAAGAACTCTCTCTGTTACCTCACTGCTATCATCGAAAAGGACACCTAAAGTCTGTTGATGTTTTATTTCAATGAGTTTCTAAGCGACAACCTGGCAACTTACCTATTACTTGGTCAGGCAGACATTGTGTCACCGCTACCAGGCTTACTAGGTATAGAATTATGCACTCGGGGTTTGCAAGGAATAGCATTGAGGCTTCACAATTTATAATACGGCAGGCCAGGACAAGCAACAACACTATGACGATCATGTTTCTAGAAATATTCGAGAGTATCACATTTCATAACGGGTAACCTTGTTTGCTAGGAGCTGCACTATTATTTAATTTCTTGCGAGCGTGTAACGCAAGCTCAAATTCGAACCTAGCAGAGCAGCCAAGGGCCGCAGCATGGGAAAGGGAACTTGGGTAAAAACATTCTTGTTACTTCCCCACGCATGGCTTTGACTGTTGGCCCGACAAGCTCTTTTAAAAGTGGCACTTCTTTTTATGTCTTGTAAAAAGAACCGAAATCGCTTACTAATTCCTAACCTTGGCTAACTACTTCACATTATATTGAACATACACATATCAGCATTCATAGCACCTCGGATCCGCTCCTCTCTAGATTGACCCATTATAGACTACGAAAAGCAAGCAGCTAACAACACGGATTGTTTTAATCTGCGATATCTTCCTCTTGCGCTGAACTCTCTTATTTCAGTGAATTTGTAGGAGTAAAGCGTTTTCGGTTTAATGAAGTAAACGGCAAACAACTGGAAAACGATTTCTAAATTTATCCACATGAATATTAATAGGGAACTATGCGCTTATTAATGCAGCGTTGTCAGAAGTTGACTGGATTGAAGTTTCTGGCAGTGCTTCGTCGTCCGATGCTTGCTATCCTGCATTCCTCGATATTTGCCACAGCCATATTGAGAAATACATTCCAATCCACCACAAGCGCACGCAGTTATGCAAATACATATCCTATGGAGATTAGAGCACTAGAAAAGCGAGTAGCCTTCTACTACGCCAACAGGCATAGATACGGTGTTGTGAAGTACAACAAACTTGCTAGAAGACTCAAGAGGAAATTGACCTCTCTATCGGCGAAAGAAGAAGAGAGAATCGCAATAGCAATCCGAGGAAAATATTTAGCTTCTGCAACCAAAGGCTAAAATTCTCCAGCGAAATCTCATTCTGAAGATTGGTCAAGATGAAGCCAACGATGATATGTCAAAAGCAGAAGCATTTGCGAGCTTCTTTGAAAGCGTTTATAGGCCTCCTTGTCGGGATTGTCCCCATTTTGAGCGAGTCACATGCACAGTTCTTGACTGAATCGATATATCAGAAGAACTGACCCATCGCCGCCTTTCCAAGCTCCCAAACAGGACTTCAACATCTCCGGATCACATAACCTACTCTTTCCTGATGAACGCTGCTATTGGCCTTGTCGCCCCGCTTACAATAATGTTTAGGCGTTTTCTACCGCACGGAGAGACCCTATCAATTTGGAAGATAGGCTTAGTACGCCCAGTTCACAAGAAAGGATCTCGCAGCAAAGTCGATAACAACAGGCCGATTTGTCTCGCGTGTTCCACCAGCAAGGTCATGAAGAGGATGCTATGCAGCAAAATAGTAGAGTACCTCCGGTGCAACAACTTGCTATCTGACTCTCAACATGGCTTTCTTTAGGGTAGGTCTACGATGTCTGCACTACTGTCGACTGTGCCTGTCTGGCATAGAGAGGTTGATAAAGGAAGATATGTTTCTGCTTGCTACGTCGACTACTCCAAAGCTTTTGACTCAATCTCCATTTCGTTTCTTCTACGAAAGCTCAAAGGTTAAGGCATCACTGGCTGTCTGCACAAGTTCCTAACATCCTTCCTTACATCCAGCTAAAATTCTGCAGCGAAATCTCATTCTTGAAGATTGGTCAAGACGAAGCCAACGATGATATGTCAAAAGCAGAAGCATTTGCGAGCTTCTTTGAAAGCGTTTATAGGCCTCCTTGTCGGGATTGTCCCCATTTTGAGCGAGTCACATGCACAGTTCTTGACTGAATCGATATATCAGAAGAACTGACCCATCGCCGCCTTTCCAAGCTCCCAAACAGGACTTCAACATCTCCAGATCACATAACCTACTCTTTCCTGATGAACGCTGCTATTGGCCTTGCCGCCCCGCTCACAATGGTTAGGCGTTTTCTACTGTACAGAGATACCTCATCAATTTCAGATTCCACTCAGTACTTGTTGGCGACGCTCGCTCTAGATTCTACTCCACCCCCAGTGGAGTTCCCCAAGGGACGTGCATAGGGCCACTTATGTTCCACACATATGTTAATGATTTGACAAGTGTACTTCCGCCTGGAACATTTTGCTTCATGTATGCAGACGACTCGATGATATTGGCATTGGGAAATTTCTAGAATGTCACTCCGATTGATCTCTTCCTAGCATCTTTGACTACCGTGGTATCGTTTCCAAATTTACCATATGTCATGACATGCAACGAATGACATTAATAGGTAAGCTGGCCGAACTAGAAGAAGTTGATTCCTTCTACGTTTCCCGAGTTAGTAGTTACTATGTTGGATGTGTGGGGGTCACGAGAAAGAACCGGATAGTACGGTAGTCTCAGAAACAGTGTAGACCGCCTGTGCGAAGCGCGGGAACGAGAGGGCGCGAAGGCGAAGGGGGGTCGGTGGGGGCTGTCAGTGTTCGTTTTCTGTTCTTCGTCTGTCTTTCGGTTGCCTGGGTACGCTCGACGGATCCTCGCCGGACATCTCTCTTTTCCCTCCAGTCGCTAGGTCGTGTTCTCCAGTAGAATAGGCTTGCTAATCCGTCTTTTTGTTACGATTTTCGTTGTGTTCGTTTTAGTTCTGTTTCGTTAATAAACCGTTCATCTACTCCGCGTTCCTTGCATTCGCCAACTCCCCGGTAGCCTCCGGTGAGCACTTATTTTGATTTGGGTCACACGAAACTTAACTGGCGAAAACAGGTGCTGAGGAATACAGCGCAGGTAAGCGTCTGCGAGGCGCAGAGGTGCTACAAATTTTGCGTGTCGAGACGGAAGGCAGTAGAGACATGAAGATGTTGCAGAAAGACCCCGGCAGCAGTGGCCAGCGGGTGCCGGCGGTGGACGCGGAGCGTTGGAGGACCCATCAGGGATCAGAGAATCGGACAGGTGGGTTGATGACATATAGTTCGAGTGGTGAGAGCGGTGTGATTGGAGGCTTTGGAGAGTCAGACCATGGCAACCATATGGCTCGGTACCTGAGGTTTCTAGCGCTGCCCGAGGTGCGACCTTACAGCGGAGAAGACCCTACATACAGCTTTAACGCGTTTCTTGAGAATTTCATGCTCAAGTATCCGCGGGATAGCTGGGGTGAGGCAGAGCTAGGCATACTGTGGCGGTCTAAGTTACTGGGCAAGGCTAAAATACAGTATGAGGCACTGCCTATGAGGGTGCGCGAAGGGAGTTTTAGTGGGCTGGTGGAAGCTATGAGACAGGCGTGCAGGGCCGAGTGGAGGAACGATAGGATTGTGGCCTTGGGAGAGCTAAAGAAGCTCCGGAAGAAAGAGGGTCAGGGTGTGGCTGACTTCTGTGTGGAGCTGGAACGACTGACCCGGCGTGCTCATCCTCACATGGACGAAGTGGCGCTGGATGCGGAGAGGGCCCAATTGTTGTTCGAGCAGCTGGCCCACTGGGGCGATTCCTATCATCTGATGGAAGCGTTGGAAAGTGAGAACCACGCCTACGATAGGCTTAAGCAGACGGCGTTGCGGATAGAGAGACGCGATTTGACGCTGCGGAAGACGGGAGTAGCCGTCAAGACGGGTAGTAGTGAGGACAGGGACAGGGGGAAACCCTCTCGGGTGGCAGCTGATTCTAAGACAGAAAAGGACGGAAAGGAGGAGCCTCGAGGTAGCACTAGGGGGCGAAGTCAATTATGTTACAACTGTCACGAGGCGGGTCACTTAGCGAGAGAGTGCCCAGTGAAGGGGTCCCGGCCCAGTGGCACCGGCAGTCGGGGGGTGGTTTCGTTATCGGCACGTCTAGTGCAGCCTGGTTGCCGAGCGATTTGTAGGGCGGAAGCGACCGAGGGCACCGTGGCACCCTGCCCCTTAGTAGGCAAGAAGAGTGCCACAACAGTACACAACAGTCGAAGTGTTCGGAAGAAAATGGGCGGGGCTGCTGGATACCGGTTCGGAGGTATCAATTCTCCCTGCCAAAGTGTTACTGACGGCGAAAGAGGATGGGTATGACATAGACCACGAGGTAGTAGAACACCAGATGGACCCATCAATGCGGGTGTATGATGCGGCGGGGAAGGTAATGCAATTCGTCGCCGTGGTAGAGGTTAAGTTGAAGGAGGAGCGGGATCACCGGAGGGAGGTGGTCGTCAAGATGTTTGTGTCGAGAGCGGCGGATGATGTTATAATTTTGGGCACTAACGTCCTTCCCACTTTGGGGTATGAGTTGAGATGGAAAGGAGAAGGAGCGCACGCTCGGGGACGGAAAATTGAGCTAGTGGACGACGGGTGTGTCGAGAGCAGGCTGCCCAACGATCAGCGAGGGGCCAGGAAGGCGTGTGTCGCTCGAAGGACCTACTTGGCGCCAGGAGCAGTGACCTGGGTGGGGTTACGGTGCGGTGGCTCGAGAATGGAGTATATGTTAGCGTCGACGCATGAGCTGATATACTCGGGAGTGTGTAAGGTCGGAGGCAACGGCGTGGTGGAGGTGCCGGTTGTGAATCGTAGAGAAGAGCCCACAGTACTGCGAGCGGGTGAAGAGGTTGGGCGGTGGGAGGAGAAAGGTGAGGAGTGGAGCGAGGTGATTGGAAGAGAGGCGACAAGGGAACTGGTGGAGCTGCGACCCAGTGGAAGGCCAGAGAAGGATCGGTTGGCTACACTAAGATCTCTGCTCGTGGGAAAACGGAAAGAAAAGGAGATGCCGGGTGAGTTGTGGAGGGTGCTGGAGGAGAACCACGACGTCTTCGCCGTGGACGACTCGGAACTGACCCAAACACACCTCGTCACTCACGAGATAGACACGGGAAACACGGCGCCCATCAGACAACGGACAAGGCCGGTGCCGATCGGAGCTAGAGAGGAATTGAAGGCAATTCTTAGGGATTTGTTGGAACGAGGCATCATCGAACGGTCGCATTCCCCATGGGCATCTCCGGTAGTGTTGGTACGGAAGAAGGACGGGTCGCTGCGGCTGTGCGTGGATTATCGAGAGTTGAATAAACATACCCGGCAAGACGCGTACCCATTGCCTACCGTTGATGCCATGTTACAGAGTCTACAGGGGAAGAGTGTATTCACCAGTTTGGACTTGTGCTCCGGGTATTGGCAAATACCGTTATCACAGGATGCAAGGTCGAAGAGCGCTTTTACGACGTCCGAAGGGCTGTTCGAGTTTACGGTGTTACCCTTCGGCCTCAGTACGTCCCCCGCCGAGTTCCAACGACTGATGGATAGGGTGCTGGGAGAGCGGAAGGATAAGGAGGTGTTTGTGTACATCGACGACATTCTCATCGCCACGGAGTCGGTAGAGCGGCACTATGATGTTTTGCGGGAAGTGCTGCAGGCTTTAAGGGGAGCTAATTTGAAGCTCAAGCCACAGAAATGCGCGTTTCTGGAGGGAGAAATCGCCTTCCTTGGGCATAGAGTTAGCGAGCAGGGAGTGCGGGTGGATCCAGATAAGGTCGAGAAGGTACAGCACTATGCTAGGCCAACGTGTTTAGCAGAGCTGAGAACGTTCTTGGGCATGTGCGGCTACTATCGGAAGTTTATTTTGAGCTTTGCGAAGACCGCGCGCCCTTTGTTCGAGCTCACCAGCCGGAAAGTGCCCTGGAAATGGGATGCGGAGAGGGAGGAGGCATTTGTGCGGTTAAAGGAGGCCCTCAGTAGCACCCCCGTGCTGGGACAGCCCGATGCCGAAGCGGCAAGGACGGGAGAACGGCCGTTTGTAGTATACACGGACGCGTCTCGGTCAGGAGTAGGAGCGGTTTTGTGTCAAGAAGGAATGGACAAGTTCCTGCATCCGATATATTTTGCGTCGCGCAGCTTGACTAAAGCAGAGAAGAACTACCACGTGACGGATGCAGAAGCACTTGCGGTCGTTTTCGCGTTACGCAAATTCCATTTTTTCGTCTACGGTATGGACGTGGTTGTACGGACAGACCACCTCCCCCTAACGGCGCTGTTCCGGCGGACCAATATCTCGGGCCGGGTGTTGCGATGGGCCATGGAGATCCAGCAGTATCGGGTTAGGATAGAGTACGTGAAAGGTAAGGCAAACCCGGTCGCGGACGCGCTGTCTAGGGGAATACCGTGTTCGGCACGAGACGCAGGCCCGCAGGACGGAGAGCTGGAGAATGTGGTGGGTGCCGTGATGTCAAGTGCGCCGTCATGCTGGTTGATAGAGTTAGAGGCAGACCCAGTTTACCGTGAGGTGATCGAGGCGCTGCGCAGGGGAGACGTAGACCGAGAGATCCAGCTGCCCCGAGTGAACAGGCGGTTCAAGGTCGCCGATTTTGTCCTAGAGGACGGAAATCTCAAGTTGTTCAGAGAGGACGGCGAGGCGGTCGCGGTAGTGCCTAGGGATAAGAGGCGGCAAGTGTTCGACGAGGCGCATCAGGGAGCCCTGGCTGGGCACTTCGCTGCGAGGAAGATCGTGCGACTGCTGGAGAAGCGCGTATTCTGGGAAGGTATGCGGCAGGATATCGTCAAGTGGGCAAAAGGGTGTCGGAAGTGTTTTCTGACCAACTCTCGACAGGCGCTGTGCCCAGGCCTCAAGCCCATGGTGGCAAGTAGACCGTTCGAGCTGGTGTGTGTAGATCTCTTGGAAATGGGTATGAGTGCGTCGGGAATGAAGTACGTGGTGGTCCTCGTCGATCATTTCTCCAAATGGCTCGGGGCCTATGCGGTACCGAACAAGGGTGCGGAGACAGTGGCGACGGTCATCTACCAGAGGTGGATCTGCGAGAACGGGCGCTGGCCTAAGCAGTTGCATTCGGATTTAGGAGCAGAATTTGTGAACCAAGCCATGGAGGAGCTGGCTCGGGCAGCAGGGATAAAGAGGTCCACCACCAAGGGGTACGATTCCCGGGCGAATGGAGTCTGTGAGAGAGCGATCGGTACCCTCCAGCGAATCCTTAGGGAAAAGGTTGAGCAGCCAGATTATTGGGACACGTGGTTACCCAACGCAGTATATGCTTACAATGTAACGCCGCATGAGGGGACGGGCGAAAGCCCTTTCTTTTTGGTGCACGGCTTTGACCCCTGCATCCCGTCGGAGGTGATCCCGGAAAGTGCGGTATCAGGCTACCAGGTGGACTGGGATGATTACAAGACGGAGCTATTGCGGGGCATGCAGCTGATTCGAGAGGAAGTGAAGGAGTTCGCCGATAAGTATAGGCAGAGAATGAAGGACTATTTCGACAGCAAGCACGCGGTGGCGGAGCGACGGTTGCCTAAGGTTGGGGCAAGAGTGTTTATGAAGTTGCCCTGTGAGAGAAGGCGGAATAGGCACCCCAAGTTGGCGATAGAGTGGGACGGGCCATTTCGAGTAATTGAGACCAGTAGTAATTCGGCACTAATAACGCGTATCGGAGCCGAGGAAGAGCCCTTGCGCATCCAAATGGATCTATTAAGAGTGTGCCCGGAGGAGGTCGGGGATGACCAGGTGCGGGGGAAGACAGGCCGGAAGCAGAGGCGAGGGAGGGAATGTGTCAGGAGTGCGAGAACGATGGTGCGGATCGACGGAGATCAGTATGAGTGTCATTTCAGGAACGTCACGGAGGACGGGTTGGTGGGCCGCGAGGAAAGCCCACGGACGGCGGTGGTAGTGCCGGCGGTGCTGAGGACGTTGAAAAAGGCGAAACTATGGCAGCGGACCGAAGTCTTCTATTACTGGGATTTCCAGGATTTACACACAGGGCGAACGTTCATGTTCGATCGAAGGGTAAGAAACGTGATCCTGGTGCTGCCTTCTACCGAATCTGGCATAGGTTCCTGGACCGCGCTGGTGGATGCCGTCGCTGTATGGCTAGTGGCTGGAAGTCGGGTGTTCCTTATTGCCGGGCCACGGACGGGGGACGACGCAGCATGGATGCGAGTAGCGACGCAGACGAGAGAATTCTTGGAGAAGCATCTTAAGCCCGCATCGCACGCCCAGATTTGTGACATGCTTCCGCGAGGAACGGATGTCGTTGATATGAAGGCACCTTGTGCAGTGTTAGGAGTCATCGATAGCGAAGAGTCAGTGGTGGGGCCGAAAAGAGCATGTGCGTTCTATACGGCCTGCCTGAAGCAGCTGTCTCCATGGATCCAGTTAGAAGCTCTCCCGGAGGTGCCGCGACGAAGACCGCAAGGTGGTGACAAGTATCCGGGTATCCGCGGCGGGCGGGTCGGAAAACGGAGATGTCGAAGCCCAGGGGCGAGAGGCCCGTTGAGGGTATGGCACTAATGTAGACACGTATAAGAGACTGAGTGGGACAGTCTCGTAAGGGGGGAGGGCATGTTGGATGTGTGGGGGTCACGAGAAAGAACCGGATAGTACGGTAGTCTCAGAAACAGTGTAGACCGCCTGTGCGAAGCGCGGGAACGAGAGGGCGCGAAGGCGAAGGGGGGTCGGTGGGGGCTGTCAGTGTTCGTTTTCTGTTCTTCGTCTGTCTTTCGGTTGCCTGGGTACGCTCGACGGATCCTCGCCGGACATCTCTCTTTTCCCTCCAGTCGCTAGGTCGTGTTCTCCAGTAGAATAGGCTTGCTAATCCGTCTTTTTGTTACGATTTTCGTTGTGTTCGTTTTAGTTCTGTTTCGTTAATAAACCGTTCATCTACTCCGCGTTCCTTGCATTCGCCAACTCCCCGGTAGCCTCCGGTGAGCACTTATTTTGATTTGGGTCACACGAAACTTAACTACTAGTCCTGTCGGATCAGTGTTAGGTCGCGCTCATAGACGTAGGAGCCCCTAGCGGCGCCTCAACGGTGGTAGCGCAATAGGTGTGCGCGCTGTTGGTGGCTGATCGATTGAAGTTCAATCTCCGTAGTGTGGTTGAAGGCACCTGGATGTCTGGGTATATGACCCTTTTTGATTTGACCGTTCTGCAACTCTCACGTGAATCCCTGTTTTATTTATACACCTGATTGCAATGTGAAGTCACTCAATTTCAGTTAGGAATCGAGGTAGGTTTCTACTGTAAACAATTGGATACGACAGTACCTGGTGGTACTCAAATTAGTTCGTATCTGCTGAACTGAATACAATCAAAGCTTTTTTCAGAGCGAAAATACCACCCACAATATGACTGCACCGCTTCTTAAGTCTCTCCTTGGTAAAAACCGCTTCTTCTTGACTAAGCTGTGTTGTAGTACTGTATGCCATCTGGACAGCTTCAGAAAAGTTCGGAAAAAAATCAATTTGATATCGGAATAATTAGCCTAGGAACCAAGTGAACGTCTATCGTGCCTTACTCAAAGAACGGGTTTTGGTTTCTCAAGGACGGGTTTTGGTTTCTCAAGGAAAATTCAAAACTGTTCTTGTGCGCTGCTGCTAAACGTGAGTTGAATTTAAAATTTACGTAGGGAATGTTTCTGTAACGTTTCATTCAATAGCACATAGAATTTTTTGAGATTTTTCATGGAAGGCTCTTGCGTACTTGTTCCAGTTAAGCTATACATCAGATATTATTTATTATTTGGCCGACACTTGTTTGTTTTAGACCAAAAAGAGACCTACCACCTCCGGTAAACTTCTTTGTTTCATAGTTCACTATGAAACGCAGATGAATGTTTTCAAGGTCTTTTTTAGGTCGTTTCCAACTTAACTGTTGCCGTTCCTAGATAGGATAGAGTGAGGCACAGCTTGTCCTTCCAAAAGAAACATGGTCTGCTTCATAAGATCAAGTTGACCCCAGGTTTTTTAGGGACTCGTTTTATCGACATTCTCGAATGATCATCGAGTTCTTCCGAGCTTATTCTGCTGGAACACTTTCCTAGAGAATTAAGGGAATTAGCAATATCTACTCCTGCGTTGGAGAGCCCAAGACAGCGATCAATTGGTCTACGACGACGACTCCTTCAATAAAATTCTCCAAAAGTACGTCGCCTTGATGTCAACTCCACATATTTACGAGATACTGGATAGCGATGCGTCCACCAGTTACTATTTTTAGTGGCCTTATTTGGCTCTGGTTTATGAAACGTTTTTTCTCGGTGTCTCTATCTTTTCTGGATAGTAGTTCCGTCGCTCTGATTGGAAAAATCGTCCTCAAAATCTTCACCGTTCAAATCAGAAGCTCAAATCGCTTAGTTCCATGTTTTTTGCCGTGTGGAATTTTCCAGTATGGGTTCGGAATCAAACAGTACGGTTCGTTGAAACAAAAAATTAGGGGGTGTCCCTTTCTTCTCTGCACGTAGTGTGTGCACAGATATAGCAACACCGTACGAATGTGATCGTCCCTAGGGTGCTATTCATGTCTTGTTTCTCGAAGTTTCACCACAAGAAAGGCATGTCTTTGTCTACACACTTGTCACTTGAGCATGGTATTAGCGTTTGAACTTCAATGTCCCCTAATGCATTTGCAGTAGAATACCTCGTGAACATGTGCAGACGTTAGAAAAATATAGTAACTCGAGCCAGTCCCATTCTTCATTCCCTTGTTTGTCTTGTCGCCCACTCAACTGTCCAACTTCAGGCATTTTCTCGTGAACCATCGCTTGTGATAAGTTTTCAATTTCGCCCAAATACAGCAGTGGACACAACAGCTCCCTGAAGTCCATCCCTGTTGTGAAGTTTGAGCTCATTAGATTGCTCAAGTGCTCTACAAACACTGTGAGATTATACCTGGAGTCATTACGGGATGTTGAATAGCGACGTGACCCCGGCGCAGGCCACACAAAATGATGTGAGTGACTCGAAATTTCTGAGTGCCGAGGTTGAGGCGCAGTGATCGATCGCACGATGTGGGCGATCGGAACAGGGTGGTCTGCTGTACACTGTGTGCCGCGTCCCCTCGCAGGTGTTTTTCGAGCACACTGGCTAGGCCGCCAACTCACTAAACTACACGGTTTTTGAACGTTCTTACGAATCTAATTGCTCCTGTAATAGGTTAGCTACATAACTGCATTTCGCGCGGTCCAGCATTGACCACATTACACCTTTCTATGGTGCTGTTCGCCAATATATCGTACGAAGGGCTCTTTCCAGCACATCTGTAGGTAATAAAAATAATGGGAACATTTTGCTTTTCATGGCTCTATTTTTAATGGGTCAAAGGACCACACCGGCATCAAAAACGATAACAAACAACATGAAAAGAACCTTGATGTTTGCTCAAAATTCAGAATAGTACTCTAGCCAACGCAACAAAAATCGACCAAGAAAAGTCCTGGGACTGTATGCTCGTCTCTCCCGAGCGCACGGGAGTGGGCGGGCCAGGGAGAAAAGGGCGAGTAAGAGCGGAATCGGCTCGTACCACGGTGCTCTTATTCGCCCGTTCCTTCCGAGCACCGCCCACTCCCGAGCGCTCGGGAGAGACGAGCAGGGGGAGCGTTGCCGGGTATCTCGTTGACGGACCGACAACGGTTAGCGCGCTCCAGTAGCTGCACATCGAGCTGGGGCCGTATGCTCGTCTCACCCGAGATAGCTGGGGATGGGGAGGGGCTCCCCGCGCGCCGCCTCCTCCTCCTAAGTTTGCGTACTATCTCGGGTGGAGGGCACCGGCGGGGACTCCCCCACTCGTTGCGGGGAGGGACGAGCATACGGCCCCTGGAGCGCGCTAACAGCCGTCGATGTCCCAGGCTGTGAATTTTTCTTGGTCGATTTTTGTAGCGTTGGCTTTGGTACTGTTCTGACTTTCGTCTGAAAATAAATGTTCTTCTCACTTCGTTCTTTTGTCGTTTCTCACACCGGTGTACTTGATGTTCTCCGTCTTCACGTAGAAATGTGTGAACCTTTTAAGTTCTAAAATTGACATGTAAACTTTCTTTGCGAGCTAATGCTGAGCAAGAATGGTTTGTTTAGCTAGTGGCGGTGGTGGGAGTGCAATGTGTCCAAAATATGCAGGATATGGTGACGGCGCGATTATTGACCAGCATTCCTTCCGAACAGACTCAAATGAAGAATATCGAATGTTGATAGGAACCTATGGAACGACCACGAAAGGCGTTGCACATGAATCATTGTTGCATAACGCGGGTAATGACTCAGACGAAAAATCGGGAATTGTGTACTTGAGCTTACAGCGGCGCCGGTTGTCGATCTGTTCGCTGCTTTAGTTGGAACTCTGAGCCAGTAACCTCTTGCTTCCCAATTCTCGTGTTCTTCTCATTGTTCTAGTATATGCAAACGAACCAGTGAGAGAAAACTCTGCAAGTTGGATAATTGTCGGCGATTAGATTTTCATTCAGCTGAATAAAATATGCATCAAGTACTATGTCGCTTCGAACGAAGAGGACCGGCAAACAGTGGACATGCGCTTTTAGTTTAAGAACAGCGCTTGTAATTGTACTTCAAACTATTTCTGTTTTATTTTTCTGTTTTCAACTTCCAGTGTACACGTTGCTGCTATTCACGTAAAAGTGGTAAAGAAATGCATAATTGCGACTCCGCTGCTGGCTGTGACGTTCCTTTTATGATTTGTTTAAGAGTTCGTTGTCGCTTGGCAAGCACAACGAATTCCTCATCGGATGCATATGACTTTTTAATAGCATCAGTAGTTTCACGCGCACTGCACACACCTTTTCGTTTGAAGAACAGTACGCGTTAGCAAATTATCTATTAGTTCTGGTTAGACCAAATCGGTGTCCCACATTGCAGGTGTCATACATTTAGTAGCATTTCTTTGTCGAACGTACTTCGAATCTGTTCACCTCTCTAGGTACGTTTGTAATAGAGCTTTTTTTTTTCTTTTAGAATGAACGCTGGCGACTCGAATGAGTACACCAATATTCGTGTGTTCGCCTCCTTGCCTCGCACCACTCGTGGCTTCCCTACAGTGCTCGGATCCACCCCAAACGGTGATAAGATCATCTACTGCAATGGGAACTCTGTGTTCATCGTCGACGTTGAGGTAACTGCCAGCCAATATGAAGAAGATGCAACGTACGGTTTTACTTTGCAGAACGTTACCGACGTCGACATTTACACCGAACATTCAGTGCAGACAACAGTAGCGAAAATGAGTCCCAGTGGGTATGTCTTTGTCGTGATCTGTCTTTTTTGATGCTGCTGAACTCTTTATCCGACGAAACGAGCGACTCACTTCGCCG
The DNA here is from genome assembly GCA_030553155.1 of Nippostrongylus brasiliensis. Taxonomy (NCBI): domain Eukaryota; kingdom Metazoa; phylum Nematoda; class Chromadorea; order Rhabditida; family Heligmosomidae; genus Nippostrongylus; species Nippostrongylus brasiliensis. The sequence goes on from CP130737.1 coordinate 28,096,965, forward strand.
AACGCCTCATCTGAGCAGTATTGAAAATGTTCATCACGGAAGGCTTTAAGTTCTCTATTTCGCTTGTTTCTTTGCATCAAAGGCTGCTCATCACTTTTTTGAACAGGGTCGATACTGTTTGGTTAACACTAATACTTCCACTCTAAAGCAGCAACATGCGACTTGGTTCAGCTCCACCACTGGGTCGCAACAGATCAAGTGTGACGCTCGTCATTTTTTCTGTCAAAACGTAGTAGTCACGTTATCCCTTCTAACTCTGACGATTGTGATGCTAGCGCAATAACACACGTTTCATTTCTAACAGCTACGAATTTGAATAATTTTTTCAGATTTTACATTGCTTCCGGAGACTGTGCCGGTAATGTACGCATTTGGGACACTACACAGTCCACACATATTCTCAAGGCAGCCTATCAGGTTATCTTACCACAGTTATGGGAGATTTTCTGAACCAAGAATTTTTTTCTAAAATTAGGTGTTCTCTGGAAGTGTCCGTGATATCGCGTGGAACGATGATAGCAAACGGATAGCTGCCGTGGGAGAAGGGCGCGAGAGGTGAAATAAGTTTGTCACCTTCTTATTATTGTGTGCCTCGTCGTGCGACGTTCACTGAGTATCATGTTGCCTGTCTTCCCTACATCCTTGCGGATATTTGTTTCTATGATGTTGTTTTTTTCAGATTTGGTCACGTGTTTTTGTTTGACACTGGTACTTCAAACGGTAACCTATCTGGTCAGTCTCGACCGATGAGCACCATCGACTTCCGGCCTGCTGTAAGTTTTAGTTAGCTGAAAAGTCACGGATATAGGCAGTATTCTAATCATTTCATTTAGAGGTTGGGGAAACGTTTTGCAACATTCTGCTCAAATTTCGATTAGACAAGTTACATTGGATGTTTATCACAATTTTGGTTATATTCCGAAAGATCTCATGCTTAACTAGGGTTGCTGAGCGAGTCATGTGACATGGACAGTTGTTGATGGAATAGTGAAGATAGGGTGAAATAAAAGAAGTCAAAATTATTCCGAGATTTCGATTGGCATTCAAAATAGCTCTGGACAATCGGTAATTTTTACTGACTATCCGATTCAACGATGTTTATTTATCTATCCATTAAATCATACATGATCAGACATATGATGTTTAATATTTGAATATATTATTTATTCTAATATATTAAACATCATATGTCTGAGAATCTATGATTTAATGGATAGATCAATAAACATCGTTGAATCGGATAGTCAGTAAAAATTACCGATTGTCCAGAGCTATTTTGAATGCCAATCGAAAACTCGGAATAATTTTAACTTCTTTTATTTCACTCTATCTTCACTACAAACAACTGGGCATAGAAATGCAAAGTAACTCGCAAACAGGATTTTTTTAAATACGACGAATCACGTGGTTAGCTACAGAACTCAAAAAACCTCATTTCCAAACCTTACAATGGTCAAACGCAGGCCGTGTAGCATACTGTTAAGGAGCATTTGGTGTCTCGAAACTAGAGATGAACGTGAAGTACTGGACAGTATAATCTGGTGCTTCCCGTCGTGATTCCTCTCAACCATAGTAAAGTACATTCAACTCCATTATAGAAGTGGGCATAAAATGTCAAGTTTTGACGGACTATTTCTTTTCTTCCTAGACACTCACCGATATAGGTGATCTCGTGTCGAAATTCAAAGAAAAACTAGTGTAGAGTTGCAATCAGTTCCTCAAGTTGTCCATCAGTGAAGTTTGGACAAGAGTGGAATTGCTCCTTGTCATTGGTGTAAAATAAGTGGAAGAGCGATCGAACATATCCATTATACGTGCGCCAATCCTACTACGTGAGGGCTTTCAGTATTTCTCTGGTCATAGGTTAATTTCGTACCAACACGTCATTTGTGCTCTACGTGCTGAAGTGCTCAGATTTCGCTTTGTTCAAGCATTCAATTATTCAATACATTTTCGCTGAAATCATTGTGTCGTTTTCCATTCCGTCATTCAGAGACCATATCGCCTTGTTAGTGGTTCAGAGGACAACACAGTTGCCTTGTTTGAAGGACCACCATTCAAGTTCAAAACAGTGAGTTTTCTCAGAAATTCAGAAAAGACTGTCCAGCACAGCAGAGAGAGTTCGTTCTTAATTTCTCAACTCTAAAATTTGCTTTACATTTGCTTACGGTGCTATATTAATTGCTGCAAAATGTTTTCCAGTAGTTGAAAGCGTAATAACTGACCTGTTATGTCTCCAAACTATTTTCTAGACTTTCCATGAGCATTCTCGTTTCGTTCATGTCACCAGGTACAACAAGGATGGCTCAGTCTTCGCTAGTGCCGGTGCAGATGGAAAGGCGGGGTATTGAATATCGTTAGTAGTAAGCAATAGCTAGTGCTAATGTCAACATCTGCTTTTAGGTTGTGCTATTTGAAGGTGTAGATGGAAACAAGATTGGAGAGCTGACAGATCCGTCACTCAAGGTAGCAACGTTTTGCTCAATCGTGTAGCACTACTAATGCTCACGTATTCAGGGAGAGACTGCTCACTCAGGAAGCGTTTTTGGATTGGCCTGGTCACCTTGCGGTAACCGAATTGCTACCGCGTCTGGGGACAAGACTGTCAAAATATGGAATGTCTCTGAGAAATCCCTTGAAAAGTCAGTGTTGTTTGTTGTTCAATCGAAATACCGTTATTAGTTTCACTGCTGTGAGAAGATCATTCCACAGACGAATTTTTGCATCGGGTTCGAAACTGTGGAACGCTAATGTGTAGCTTCTGGTTTTGGTTTTCTTTTGTGTGGCGTAAGTAATGTGCTTCTTATTTTCCAGGCATTATTAATTTTAATTATAAAATAGAGCTGTTCAGAACCGTAAACTTTGGTGACACCATAGATGACCAACAAATAGGAATTTGCTGGAGCGCCAAAGCACTCGTTTCTGTGTCGCTTGCAGGTTTCCTTAGCTTTCTCGGGAATGACGGAGAACTCGTTAAGGTACGGTAGATAGTTTATTCTTGTCGTAAATAAAGGTGTATAATTCTGTTTCAGGTTGTTGAGGGACACAATAAGGGGATAACTACTGTAGCCCTTAGCCCTTGCAAGAACTGGCTATTCACTGCCGATTTTGAGGGTCATTTAAGTAAGTACATGTATGGAGTATAGTGCGTTCATTTATTTCACTCCGAAGAGCTGAATGTATTATGACATCCTCTATGTCGTGCACGTAAGTTGCTACACTCAGAATTATAAACTCAGAACTCTGTTGAGTCAGACTGGGTAGCTACTTGGAGGGCTCTATTCCGTTGATTATGCGAGCTTTAACACTACTTCCGTTCGTGTCATTGTCTCGCGATCGTCATACAGCTCGTAGATCGAGGACGTTCGTGACGAATGCGATGATCTGTCGTTGTGGGTAATGTCATGCTCTTGACATGTTTAAAGGCCTCGTCTAATCATTCTATAAGTGGACTTAAAGTGTGTATGTCTGCAGTACTTCGGTGCCATGTCTGCTGCGTTTGAAACAATAGAGCTCCTGGCTAACAATAGAGGGGTAGACATCTGAGCATGCTGCTGTTTGCCAAGGGTTTAGTTGTATTGAAACGTCGAAAATGTCTCTGAAGCCGGTGAAGTCGGTCAGGAGCGTCCTGGCTTTCACATCGGATCTTCCGATTCTAAAACGAATTTATATGTTGACCTTAGGCGTCCTGTGAGCGTGGGGCATGAGCATCAGAGGAAGTAGAGTGGTTAATGTACTGGTCAGGACAATTTATTGGCCTAGTCTTGAACAGATGATGTAGGTGAACAAAAAATAGATAAAATGGTTACTGAGGAGGTTTTCTGATCCAAGGTTCTTCACGGTGATTTGGTTTTCCACAACATCTTCAAGCAGGATTCACCATATAAAACGCTCCAGTAATTTGTTGTTTAGCTCGCTGGGAAGTTGCAACAGGAGCGTCAAAGAGAATTCAACCAGCGCTTCACAAATCCCAGGTAGTTTTACTAAATTTCAATCGTTTTAAGCTTTAGTAGATGATTCCGGGAACAACTTTTCTTGTTCCGTTCGGTGCCAAATTGTGTAGGTAGGTATTCTTTAGAGGACAGTACTCAATAGAGTAAATTTTCCAAGAACAGAATTTGAATCCAATCCTGGTAGTTGACTGTTACTTTGCCGTTTGAGCCGGAAATCGAACATAAGCACCCAGTAGCGTTGACATACCCTTTATTTCGCAAATACGGCAAAAGTGGGAGGAAAACTTTGTAATTGTTTTGCAAATGACTACGTTTGTTCCAGTTTTGTGTTCTAGGTAGTTGGTCTCTCGTGCGGAATTGATGGGCATTTGATAACTTGTGCTTGGGATGACACGGTTCGCTTTGCACGTAGTGTCGCAGAAAGTGCTGGTTTGTTTGTATTTCTTGGCGACATATCTTACAGAGTGACTCCTCAGTCTTTCCAATTTTTGGTCAGTTTAGATGTCGAAGTATCTTCTTCTGTGAAGCTCCCATCGCAGCCCGTTGCTTTAGCCGTTGCAGAGGAAAACGGTTTGGCGATCGTTGCGTGCTGTAAGAACGTGCTAGTTTTCGTGGTTAGTCCATCGTTAGCGTTAGTAACATACACTTATTTCTCTCCGAATTTTGACGTAATGAAAGTTGCGTAATAGATTCTAGATCTAGAAGTATTTTCAGAAAGCTGAAGGAGGTTTTGCCTGAAATTGTTTTTGTATTTTCTTCGCGTTCGCAAAAGTAGAGCTCAAATATGTTTTTCGCTTCCTTTTCACCTCTTTTCGTCGGTGATGTAGCACTCCAACTCGAATGAGATCGGTGATCTATAAGCAAAGTCACTATATGAAAAGCAGGGGTGTGCGGAACTTTCGTTTCCGTGTTCCGAATTCCGGTTTCCGGCCGTTTTTGTCCTTCTGTTCCGTTTCCGTGTTTCGCTGTTGTTTTGGGCGGAACACGGAAACGGAAGAAGAAATCGAAGAGCTGCACTGTGCACGCTAACGCAAGGGAGACTGATGTTATCGTGCTGACGTCGATATGATCCATTCGAATTCTGGAAGAGTGAAACCAATTCAACCAATTAAACCCTCTAAGAATACTCGCAATGAAGTATTTGTCGGCATCTGCCACATCGTCCGACTGCGAGAGATTGTTTTCTTTAGCTGGTTTCGTCGTAAACCTCTTTCGTCTTTCCCGAGAACCTAGGAAAACTGCTGTTTCTCCACCATAACATGCTCGTGTCAGAGTTCTAATTCTATTCGTAAAGCATTCTCGTTTGTCACACCAAAAAGTCAAGTCTTTTCCTTTTCGTACGTACTTGCGCTGGCTTTGGTTCATAATGAAGATTATAAAGAGGAATAAAATTGATATGGTTTTGGTGAGGAATGTTAACCGTTTACATTGAAACTGTCATCAAACGTTGAGTGCCTTCACCAAAATAATAGACACATTCAAGTGTTAACAAAACGAGCATTCTATGGGTAGTATTAGAAACAGAAATGGGAACGTTTTGTGTTCCAGTTTTGGCTAAATTCCAATAACGTAGTGATTTTTGCACTGTTTCCGTTTCCGTATTCCGACTTCCGGCCATTTTTGGCCATTTCCGTTCCGTCTCCCGCTTTTAAAAAAAATTTCCGCACACTCCTGATGAAAAGGCTTTCTCCTGCTTTTTACATCTGATTTCCGGATACTGTTGACTGCAAATTAATCTAAGTCTCAGGCGTTTCAGATAATTTCTGGTCTGCTTTCAACGTTGTTTTTCCTGCTTTTTTTCAATTCTCGTTTTCTATCGCAGCAGAAGTGAGCTGAGAGCTGCACTTTGTCACTCTTTTGTTTTGTTATAATAGTGGCTATATACCTCGTGAGGAATGTTACGTGCGAAAGGAATTAAATAATGATTCTTGAAGGGCGATAAGTTGTCAACCGATCTCCCACTGTCTTACAACCCATCTTGCGTAGCTGTCTCTGGCCGCCTGGTAGCGATCGGAGGACAGGTAGCTCTTTTCGCCCAAAATTGTCTTCGTAAAATTTCTGTTTGTTTGCATTTTTCGTCAAATTTTTCAAAGTGCTGTTTAGGATTCAAAAGTGCACATTTACGATCTCTCTGGAACTACTCTGGCTGAACAAACTACCTTGTCCCATTCTTCACCGATTACAAGTGTTGCCTTTTCCTTCAATGGAAAATATTTAGCTGCGACCGATAGTGGTCGCAAGGTAAGAAAGGGTAGCACATGTGATTTAGGTTAGCGATCTTATTTTTCTGTCGTAATAGGTTGTGCCTTATGCCGTCGAAGACGGCTTCAAGACAGTTGCTGAAAAGGAGTGGACGTTTCACACAGCTAAAGTGAATTGTGTGGCTTGGAGTCCTGATAATCGTCATTTGGCCTCCGGTGGACTGGATACCAGCATTATTGTGTGGGATATACAGCGCAGTGGAGAGCATCCAATCATTATTCGAGGTTTGTTGTTAACGCATCGTTTTCCGAGGTTGCCAGCATGCCTTCCGTGCATCTAGACTAAGTGATTCTAGAGTTTTGTCAACATTTGCTTGAATTGCTTAATTGCCTGTAGGCTCGTAAGAGGAGTGTATGTATATCCCTTTAAATATGCTTTTGACGAGTAGTTGACGGTTTTCAAGAACCCTAGAACGTCTTAGCGCTACCGAAGTTTGGTTTGTTGTTTTCTTTTTCTATTTGTTAGAAATTAATAAGCTTATAGCTATTAAGGTGCTCACGCCATGGCCCCTGTAAACGATCTTGTCTTCCTCAGTGACAACGAGATCCTCAGTGTTGGACAGGATGCGAACGTCAAGCATTGGAAATTCGTCCCACAGTAGATGCTTGCAGTTTTCCACATAATCATGGTAGTGCTGCAACCTCTAGCCTGCTTAACAGAGGTTGAAATTCACAGCAGGTTCATTTCTGAGCGTACCTGGTTCTGTATCTAATTGCATTTTCTGCTTGATTAGATGTGGAAGTAAATGTTGTGCGCTAATATTTGATACTGTGTTTTAGAGATCATGTACTTTCAAAGGACACGCCGAAGTCTGGTAAATCGAGCAAAAACATCCAGTGAATCGGATAATCCGATATATTAGGTTGTCCAATAAGTTCTTGCGATTTTCTTTACAATTTTTAACGTTTTACAAATTTTGACTGAACCGACCTTACTCATCGAAGTACCGCCCATCTTTGCCGATGACTGTCCTCCATCGATTCGGTAGGGATTGGATGCCGCGGCGGTAGAAATCCGAAGGCTTTGAGTCAAAGAAGTGGCAATGGTCGGTATCGAGTGCTGCTCGATCATCGCTTCGTTTTACTTCCAGAAATTGAGCTAGCGGGCGGAACAGATGGTAGTCAGTTGGGGCAAGGTCTGGTGAGTAGGGTGGGTGGGGACTCACTACCCACCCCAGCATCTGCGGCTTTTGGCGGGTCAACTTGGAAGTGTGCGATCTAGCATTATCATGGACGAAATAAATCTTGTCGATTTCTGGACGACTAACACGGACAGCGTGGCTGAGTTTTTGCAGTTGGTTGCAATATACTTCGCTGTTGACGGTACTACCAGAAGGACAGAGCTCGCAGCAAACACTCCCGCGAACGTCCCAGAAAACGCTCAGCATCTCCTTCCTCGGGTTCAGGCCACCTTTGGGAGTAGCTGGTGGCTTCTCCATTGCTAAAACCCATGCACGTCTGGCTATATGTGATACATACAACACCCGGTGTGGCTCATATTTATAAAACGCACTGTACAACGGAATGGGTAGTGTGTTCAGCGCCCCACCGTCGACATTCGGCAAAACTAACAATAGCACTGTGTCATTGTTAATACGACAAAATTAAGCTTAAGATTAAGGAAACAGAAACAGAACGAAAGAAAGAAATATTCTAAAACATACCTACAATACAACCCACAACGTATCACCGACCCATAGAGCCCTAATTTAATCTTTGTTACAAACAATTATTTGAGCATTTCAGACAGCGTTTTAGCGTTTTATCTTCTGATTTGACCTCCTGGTTATGGCCTGTAAGAAGGTATTTCTTATAAGCATGGCTACTGTCATCGGTCCGACACCGCCCGGAACAGGAGTAATGTAGCCGGCAACCTGGAACATACACACCACATACTTGAACAACGATAAATTCGGACGGAGAACAACAAAAGGTGAGTGCACTGATTAAAATATCCGTCACCCTTTTCCGCCTCCCCCCCCCTAATCGCATGTATCTTCTGATTTATTTTACGCGTAAACCAACCTTTCTCTGAACGAAAAAGTACATACACAAGTCGTGGGTGACGATGCCGATAGCATGAAAAGTAGATAGGAATCATCTTGATATCACACCCCTTTAAAACTAAGGCAGGACGAGGGTGAAAACAACTAATGAACAATATCGTTATCGATTACGTATCAATAGCTTGTGTCACTTTACTGTCAGCGTCGACAGCGTAAACGACACTTCAGTTTATGGAGCCGTATGCTCGTCTCTACCTGCAAGGTGAAGATCTTCTTTGATCCCACCTCGATATTTCGTCCTGCGTTAATGTAAGAGCAAAGAGTGCGGAACCGGGTTTCCCCACCACTCGAGGGGAGAGACGAGCATACGGACCTTGAATTGTCCAAAGCTACTTGAGCACCTGCTCTTGACAACGAACAGTTGTAAGTGGAATTATATCTGGATTCTTGAGCAACTTTAATATTCCTAGGATCTCTTTCATATTCCAAGGATAAATATAACGTTGTAAAGGATGTTCTGTTTTTACATTCAAAACACAAGAACTCAACTCAATCCCAGCTGTTTTTCTTTACTTAAGCCCCATTCGAAAAAGCACATCTTTCTCTAAAGAAAGAAATATAAAACGTACCACCAACGCAAGAACCTGGAGATCTGGGTTAAGTAACATTTTCTACATCATGTTGGTATTCGGACCTTCTGCTTCAAGTGCGAGTAAGGATTGTGGGTTCAACAATTTGAATGGATTTTACGGAGCCAATTCCTCGATTACTTCGAACCTGCTACGAAGAATGGACATTATACTATGATAAGAAGAGCTTAAGAGCTTAAGAGCATAAGAGCTGTTTTTTACGCAACGATGAACCTTCTAAGACGTTTCAAAAGTCAGATTCTCACGACAGGAAGGCAGTGGTGGCGGTATGATGAACTGCAGCTGTACTAGTGTGCCTTTTGTTTCTTAACCTATGCCAAACGATAAAGAACGAAGTGCGCATCGTGAACATATGTATTAGGTTGTCCAATAAGTTCTTGCGATTTTGTGTTTTGACCTGGCGTTCCTGGTTGAGACGTATTATCGTTTAGCAGTAGGGTATATAAAAGGTCAAAGGTTAGCTTATGCGTACACAACATTTTCGCTTTATATCAGCCGGTTGTTTACAACTATATGAGTCATCAAAGATTTATCTTCGTCACCGCCTTCTTCACGGATTCCAAGCTTGTCGCTTTGACTCTCATAGCTCTCACCGTTTTGACTGGTTGGACTCACTCACTACAGGAGAGGAAAAGTGGGTGTTGTATGTCACATACAACCAGACATGCATGGGTTCAAGCAGAGGAGAAGCCACCAGCAATTCCCAAAGGTGGGCCGAAACCGAGGAAGAAGATGCTGAGCGTTTTCTGGGACGTTCGCGGGATTGTGTACTGGGAGCTCTGTCCTTCTGGTAGTACCGTCAACAGCGAAGTGTATTGCAACCAACTGCAAAAACTCAGCGACGCTGTCCGTGTTACTCGTCCAGAAATCGACAAAATATACTTTCTCCATGATAATGCTAGACCGCACACTTCCACGTTGACCCGCCAAAAGCTGCAGATGCTGGGGTGGGAAGTGATTCCCCACCCACCCTACTCACCAGACCTTGCCCCTACTGACTACCATCTGTTCCGCTCGCTAGCTCACTTTCTGGAAGGAAAACGATACGATGATCGAGCTGCACTCGAAATCGACCTTCGCCACTTCTTCGAATCAAAACCTCCGAAGTTCTACCGCAACGGTATCCATTCCCTACCGAATCGATGGAGTACAGTCATTGACAAAGATGGGCGGTACTTCGATGGGTAAGGTTGATTCAGTCAAAATTTGTGAAACTTTGAAAATTGTTATGGAAATCGCAAGAACTTATTGGACAACCTAATAACATTCAAAACGATTCAGCAAGAGGTGTGAACCATAAAGTCCCACTACCTTTTCAGCAACGCAAATCCATGTGTTTAAATATGATAATCCGGAATTCAGACTAACGATAGATTGAAACTCTCCTTTGCCCATCATTATTGTTAGACTTCCTCATGGCTTTTCAAGGAGGAGAGGGTACGCATACCAACACGATGTTGAATCCGCCTTCGAACATTTGACTTAATTCCCATCTTCAGACTTTTGCTATAGCGGCACAGAAAATTCCATTGCCGTCCTCAGAAAAAAAATGTGATCTTTCGAATGGTGGATAAGTTAATGAAAACGGTATGACATGAGCCGAGTTATGGCGTTTTAAATATATGCTGCGAAAAAGGACAGATCTTTCTTGACAACCTAGTATGCTTATGAGCACACCATCATAGATATTACCTCCTTTGCGCTATCAAATTCGACATCTCCGTAAAGCTTGTTTTTCTTGCCTGGTTCCGTGGCCTCCTCGACATTAATACCACAGTCAATAACAACTGCTCCTGGTTTAATCCAATCACCTGTAATCATGAGAATGACGTTACTTATTTATTCAAGGTCTATTGCAACCTAGCGATTTCGACGCGATGGTCTTTCGTAACCTCTTGGTCTCACATTTACGCAACAACGAGTTTAGAGTCACCATCAAGAAAATTTAACAGCAGATTCAGTAACATACCTTTGACGAAGTGCTTTCTGCCGATAGCAACAACTAGGATGTCTGCTCTCAGACACTGCTCCTTGATATTAAGCGTTTTCGAATGACAGATCGTGATGGTTCCGTGATGCCACATGAACAAGGCTCCTGCCGGAGCTCCAACTATCTTTGACCTTCCAAGCACGACGACATTCTTTCCCGCCACATAGTTAGGGTCACCTTCAAACTAATGTCAACAGCACAAAGTGATTAAACCCTTCTTGTTAAAATACATGCTCATGAGACAACTTAACGATACTCTCTAGAAAAACATTTGGCTAACCTGTAGCTTGCTGTACAAGGTACAAACATCCATAGGGTGTGCACGGAAAAATCGTACGCTCCAACTCCCCGCGCATCAAGCGGCCGGCATTCTCTCTCGTTAATCCATCTACATCCTTAACGCGAAACAGCTTCATATTCACAGTACCAAGTAGTATAATACTATATTCAACTTCACTGCAGTAGCCGACATTCACCATCCAAAGGTCAATCACAAAGAGCGCGCAAAAATTAAATGAAACGATATTATCAAAGATTTGTAACCCAACAACTACCCATAATGCTATATTCCTCTGCCAAACAATTTGCAAAAGTAGAGCAACAATAAAGGGACAGCCGAATGTGGTAAAATAGCTAACCTTCAACGGATGAATTTTATCGATTGCACCATCGGCGTCAATTGAGTTTTTGCAATCAAGTGGCAACTAAAAGGTAGATTACTCTACATATTGGCACTTGAAGCATATATCGAGCAGAATACCTGCACAATGATCCCATCCACTTCATCATCCAAATTCAGCTTATTGATCTCAGCCTCGAGATCACGTTGAGTTATCGTATCAGGTAGCTTGACCAACCTTCCTTCAGCTCCGATTTCAGCGGCCTTTCTTATCTTCGCAGCAATGTACACATTTGAGTCAGCACGATTTCCAACCTAATCGTGAACGATATTTAGAGGTCTCGGATTTCGTATTCGTGACAACGGGTTTCATAAGCGAACTAAAAAAATCCGAGGAGCACACCAGTGATAACATAGTGGTAACGCGTTGCGTGTTCCCAAGCGAAACAACTTTGAGGCACTTAAATCTAACAGAAAGGGGAAAATCTGCCACTATGTTGGCCTTAGCACCTTATCGTGACCGTAAAGAGGAGAGATAAGAGGCGTAAAAGCTACCAAGATTTAACCTTCACAACATAAAACTATGAAGGGACAACGAAGTAAGTCTCATACACAGTGGATTTTGTAGTATGTGTGAGAGCTGCGAGATCACGTACAGTGTAGTTAGGCTGCTCATCACAAGTGGCGAGTATCTACTGTTTTTTTTGTCGGTAGATGGTCATCCAGTACGAGGAGTTCCATGAGCGATTCGTCACCATTCTCAAACTTCCGATACCAATTGAAGCATGTTGCACGAGAGGGGGCTTGGTCTTCCATTGTTTCGCGGAGGAACCGGTGGGCTTCATTGGCAGATCGACCGGGGCGGTACTGAAGAAGTAGAGCAGACCAGTAGAGCATCTTCTTGCTGTTCATCGGGGACGTACCACGGAGAATTGGAAATCGCATATTTCTCCTGCCATTGTGGGATCATTTATAGAGTTTATGATACGCAAATATCCAAAGTTACGCTCACCCATGTTCTCATCTGGCAAAGATATATGCTTTTAAATCGGACCACTGAAAAAGTCTAAAAACTTTCCGGACAACCTAATACTACCACAACAATGTCCAGAAGGATAACTACAGCAATTCAGGGACGTGTCCATAACTATAGCTGAAACAGCAAAATGTCCTCAGTGAACGTTTGAAATTCAATGAATGGATAAGACCCCCGAAGACATCACGCACCTGAATAATTGCTAGGACAACGTTGAAGTCGGGATTCTCTTCCCTTCTTATACGGATCTGCTCAGCCACATCGCTCAATACATGCTTCGCAATTTCAGTTCCATTTATCAGCTCGGCTACCATCTCTGCAACGTGAGTACCAAAAGGGGTTGAATATTTGCACTAGTACTAGCCCAAGAATTCAGCTACAGTCACATTCATCGAAAATGAAAATACGTAGGACAGGAGGACTGGTGAAGATTCCAAGTGATCGTAACAAAGTAAAGCGTAATAATAATGTGGTGATCGATTTAGTGAAAGGAGAATCGGCACTTGCGCAACATCACAAGACACGCTACGAAACTGAAAAGGTATACCCGACAGCGATAGACGACAACACAAGGCGTCTCCATGGCCACGATTGAAAAGAGAACATTGCAGGACTACAACTGCGCGTCCTGTAATGAGAACTCATCACAAATAGTTGTCTATGGTTCAGTCAATGCGCGCTACACACAATTCTGTGAAAAATGAATTCGTGCATAGAAATCGTCGGCACTATTCAACTTAACGGACTCCAGCACTCGATTTTTTTCAGTCAGAAATTTTTTCCTCAGAAATTCGCTGAAACTTTGCACAGAGGGGGTAATTGAGGGCGCTGATCACGAATCTGCTGTCCGTTTTTCACGAGAGTGACCTCGGACCACCTAAATCGCTACTTGGGTGGTCCAGTCAGGATCACCGATTTCGCTGAAACTTTGCCCAAGGGGGTTCTCTGGCGTCCTGAACACGATGGTGAAGTCCGTTTTCAAACGACGGCCGAATAGGGTAGTTATAGGTGAGTCTCACCAGGTAACGTCGGTAGGTACCCACCTATAACTACCGTATTCGGCCGCCATTTCGAAACAAGTTTCACCATCGTGATCAGGACACCAGAGAACTCCCATCGACAAAGTTTCAGCGAAATCGGTGATCCTGACTGGACCACCCAAGTGGTCAATATGGGTGGTCCGAGACGACCAGGTGCAAAATGGACTTTACCATGGCGTTCAGGACCGCAAATAACCCCCATAGGGAAAGTTCAGCGAAATCGGTGATCCTGATTGGACCACCCAAGTAGCGATTTGGGTGGTCCGGGACCACCCACGTAAAAAACGGACGGCAGATTCGTGATCAGCGTCCTCAATTACCCCCTATGCAAAGTTTCAGCGAATTTCGAATTTCGAAAAAAAAACGAGGACTGGAGTCCGTTAAGTTGAATAGTGTCAAATCTTCCACCACGAAACGCGAACCAAACCACGTCTCAAAGGGTGCGGAATAATGTGGGCGTGTAAAGTGGAATATCCCAGTCGAATCAAGGGCCGTATGCTCGGGTCTACTGAACTGGAGAGATTTCCACGCGCCGCCCACTCGAGAGTGAGCGCGACTCGGGAGGAACGGGCGAGTAATAGCGGAATCCACCCGTACCGCGGTGCTCTTATTCGCCCGTTCACCCCGCTCACTCCCGAGCCCCTCCGGAGGACGAGCATACGGCCCTGAAAGGCGCCGAGTTGGGGAGATCTCCACAGCTCAGGGGCCGTATGCTCATGTCTCCCGAACCGGGCATTCTTCCCGCGCCGGCATGCTGAGAGGCGCCGGCGTAGGGAGAAATTCCCTTCTCGGGAGACACGAGCATGGTCAATGTTGCACAGATCTGGAGCGCGATAATTGAAGACCAGTGAGACGTTATTTCTTGAAGTTTCCAAATCTGGAACTTGACATCTAGTGCGTGTGCTTAGTTGAAACTGACGAGGAAGACTTTTGACGACATAGACAATAGAGATATTATCGCATTTAAGAAATGTAAAGCTTGAGTCCATCTACCAGTCTTAACACGAATAAAGCTCATGTCTTGGAGAAACTCAGGTAGTTTCATCTTCGATAGCACCTGTTATGCAGAGTATCTGCTGAACGGATGTGCTATTTCAGGAGAAGAAATCGGAAAGTGCAAGATTCTGACTCGCCAGTGAAATTACAACAATCATTTCGGCACTTCGGCGGACGCGTCGCGTTTTGTCGCTGGAGCGCGTTTTCCCCGCGATGTCATCACATTCGCTGGGGGATAAGGAAGGAAATTGGGGATAAGGAAATAAGGAAGGATATAAGGGATAAGGAGATTGAGAACAACGATGAAAAATATGAATAGTGTACTGGTTACAGAGCTCAGTGTAGCTCAATAAGTGTCAAGAATGAATGGTACTATTCAACTTAACGGACTCCAGTCCTCAATTTTTTTTTCGAAATTCGAAATTCGCTGAAACTTTGCACAGGGGGGTAATTGAGGGTGCTGATCACGAATCTGCCGTCTGTTTTTTACGTGGGTGGTCCCGGACCACCCAAATCGCTACTTGGGTGATCCAATCAGGATCATCGATTTCGCTGAACTTTCGCTATGAGGGTTATTTGGGGTCCTGAACGCGATGGTGAAGTCCATCTTTGGATGGTCCGTGACATCCCACGTGGAAAAAGGACAGCAGATTCGTGATCAGCGCCCTCAATTACCCCCCCTGTGCGAAGTTTCAGCGAATTTCTGAGGAAAAAATTTCTGACTGGAAAAATTCGAGTGCTGGAGTCCGTTAAGTTGAATAGTGCCGAACAAATGAATGTTGATAGAAAAAAACTTTCTCTCCACCGACTCCATTTTTTATGGACTGTTTAGCCAAGTAGACGTCACACAAATAGACAACAAACATACGAGTTAGATAGCCGTAGCACTTATCTAGTTCATCCTCACGCATTTTACTTTTCAAGTCTCCACAACAAGTTCTGTGGGTTTTTGTGAGCAAGTGATGAACTTGCGAGAGAAAAATGATTGGAACCAGTCGAGATTCTTTTATTTGGGTGAGAATTCCACCAAGCCCGATGCTACTGTAGGGACATGAGGAACTGGCAAGAGACATGTGATGGGGGTACAGTAGAGACATTTGGGTTCAGGGCTTTGGTCTTTGGGGACATTTATGCGTTTGTTTTGTTTGATTTCCGATTGCTTTTTGTTCATTTGATTTTTGGAAGAATGTGAAAACCTGAGAACTGACAATGCGGAGAAGACGTAAGGGCCACTTCACTTATTCAATGGAAACAATCTAACTTCGTACTTTCTGAAGCTTTCCTGTTTTAGTTCTGAACTTTTTGAAGGTTTTTTTCTGATCTTTTATAGATTTGCCTCTTCTTATTTCAAGGAAAGTTGATATTCGAAAGACTTGCTGCTCCAGAAACCATCATTGAGGTCTCTGCAGCAATACATAGTGTTGTTATGTCTCAGAACACTCGACGAAGCACCGCAACGAGATACGAGCTGCTATCAGCAATAAGAAAACCACAAATCACATCAATATCTCATTATCAACCCCTTAAATCCCCCAGCGAATGTGATGACATCGCGGGGAAAACGCGCTCCAGCGACAAAACGCGACGCGTCCGCCGAAGTGCCGAAATGATTGTTGTAATTTTACTGGCGAGTAAGATTCTGGGACTTGCAATGCTTCGATATGAAAAATCACAGCGTTGAAATATATCCACCATTCACACTTGAAAGAATGCAACGAGTCTAATGGAGGACGGCACTTAGGACTGACATTTGTGGAGTGATTGTTCTTATCTCTGTGCTCATCATAATTGCTGACGTGCCGACGCAGCTCACCTGACATTGACTTGCGGAGCTATAACGCAAGCCTACAATGCTATGATATGTGCACAATTAATGTGTTAAACCGTTCCGCGTCCTTTAATTCGAAGGCAACGAATTCATGAAAGTGTTTCGTCCTGTTTGGGTCTCAACTGACGCGCCCCAAAAACGCAATCGCAGCGCTACCGTCGTAATACAGATAGGTATGATTTATAAATGCCATATTCACTGTCACTGGTTGACTCAGCGTCAGCTGGACGAGAGGCTTGCTAGCTTTCATTGTATGTGTGGTATGCGATTTCTTCTATCTTATTACTACCTGTGGTGACATTGTATACGCCTGTGAAAAAGTGAAATGACATTTTCTGTCCTTTAGCTGGTGCTTTGCTGGCATGTGCCTTCGACTGCTCTTGGGGAACGGAACGAGTGGAAATCTGGGAGAAAATAGTCATCTAACACTGAAGTCCTTGCGACATCTCTCGTTTTGTCGGCGCAAGTGCCAGATTGTTGGTTTAATTTCAGTGAACTGTGACATCGTGGGTGACCGTGGATGACGATGCCTTTCTCATTCTTCCTTACTTTCTTTCCGAAAGCAGGAACATCACAAAGTGATCTTCAGAAGAGAACAGATGCAAAGTGCTCGAGTTCGTCTCCTTCCGATTTTCCTTGCTAAATGTCCTAATATAGATAATATGTTGCTGGTTGTCGTCTTGGTAATACATTGTGCGGAGGATATCAGCGTAGTATTGGGAATGAATTGACTAAAATTCGTGTTGTGAACACAAAAGTTAGGTTGGCGTACGCTCAATTTGATTGTTCTCTGTGAACCACTGAGTTGGCTAAAATTAGCGATGTGAACGCGAAAGATAGGTCGACTTACGTTCCTCTTGAACTTGTTTGTTTAAAAATTGACCTGAATTTCATCACTCGCGGTTAACCGCACAACCGTAACCGTGACCTGTTGCTAACGCGCGCTCGATCGCCAATGGACGAACGCGAACAACTCGTCCGTTCGCTACAGATAAGGAATGGTCAATAAGGAAAGTAAAGTGAAAAGGCGGGATCGTAGCCGATTGAACCTGGGCCTTAGGGAGGATCAAATAGGAGAAATGCGAGCTGGGTGGGTCAAGCACCATTCCTTAGCCATTGTATTGAAACCGCGTGGCTTCGCCACGCGGTCAGGCTAGGGGAGGAACTCCGGGGTGGGTGAGCTTACTTTTTCCGGGTGGTGGAGAGGCTTAGCATGAAGGCTACGAAGGAAAACAATCTTCAAGCTTATCCTAAGCAATGCAAAAAGAGAGACCGCCGAGGGAACCGAACCCTCAACCACCGTGTAAGAGCGCCCGTCACTGCCACTCAACCATCGCCACTTAGTGGGACAGTCTCTCGGTTCCCATATGACAGGCCACTTCCAGTCAGCCAAGTCAGCTCCGCTAGCGGACGAGTTGTTCGCGTTCATCAATTGGCGATGGAGCGTGCGTTAGCAACAGGTCACGGTTACGGTTGTGCGGTTAACCGTGACTAATTTCATCAGTCATTGGGATGTTGCGTAGTATAATAGCAAGTGCTTCGTTTATTTCGTTTCGAAAATCTAGTTTATTTCGGTTCGAGTTGTTCCATCCTTTCTTCGACGATGTTCATCGTTTTGTGTGCGAAGAACTTTTCTTCAGGGTTTCATAACCATCAGCGTTTTCTTAAACCCTTTACCATTTTACACTAAGAGTTTAGATGAACACGAGACGCTGAACAATTATGGGAAACACGCCATCTGACGTTCGTTTCTTCCGTCCTCACATCCGACGGAAACAATTGGAGAAGGAGAATATTACGTGGGCCTCGTTTTTAGAAATGATAAAGGATCTGAACAAAAAGTGGGTCATTCAGTCATATGCATTTGTAATTTTCTACCACTCATTACAGTAATCGCTCGTATTCAATCAGGTGAGCGTTGTCCTATGCAGTTCACGTATTAACGTTACCTAGTGATTTTTTTCAGTTATTTATTCTCATTGGGCTTTCGTCGTTTACTATTGCAGATGCTTCCGTGTCCAAAACGTGAAGGGTGACTATATATGCTTCGCTCTCGACAAGTCGTGTGTTGACGGACCGTTTTGGAAGGAACGAGCGAAGATAAAATGCTTCTGTGTTAGTTGATTTAGTGTTTGCTCCAAAGCTGAGTTTGACAAAAGCCTTTTACACAGCGGCATGTCATGCTTATCTTATGGTAGGCTTTTATCTGCAAGAACAACAGAATCATTACTTTACCTACGGCTCCTGAGAAGAGTCTTGTATGTCGGACGTCTGGTATAAGACTTAAGCGGGATGTCCATGTTCCGCTACCAGCTTTATTTTGTTCTCCAATAGAAATATTGCGGAAGCAGTCCCTGTTGGTGCTGCACCCCATTCGAGGCCTCAGGGTCTGAATGCGACGTGATGACATTTGACGTTTCAAAATGTCCGTTTACGATCAACATTGTTAGTTGAAAAACAGTATGAAAGTGTATGGAATAGTACGAGAATAGTTCTGACTCCTGCAGCCCGTTGCTACGTCGAACATGCACTTCCTGCGCGCAGCAGGAAATGCATATTATCACATTATATTGTTGTCATATTATCGTGACTTTCTTATTTACATTTTATTACCCGGTAGCAGCATATTTTCTGTATTGTTACATTTTTTAGGTAAATACAGAGTCCCTCCAGGTCACTTCGAGCAATGTTCTGGACTTGGATGAGTTCTTCAATGTTTATAATGTACACAGGGATGCTACTCAAAACGATGTCTCCAGTTGTATGAGCACCAGTAGATACATATTAGACGAAACGTTAGTTTAATTTCTTCTATTTTGAAAGTTGATTGTTGCGCTCCTATTACTACTTGTAACACTTACAAGTTAGGTCAGTGAACTTCACCCGACGATTCTTAACAAAGCTTATATGATTTTATAGAACTTGAAGTGTATATCATAGATATGTAATTTATTTGGTGCTATGTGGGTTGGGGGGGGGGGGGGTGCAGCGTGCTGGTCTGTAATATTGCGTCGACTCTATGCTGCTTAAGATGTTAAGGTGTAAACAATTCTGAAGAGTTTGCATGTCAAAACCGACCGAGTTGATCGTAATCAATTGCAGATATAACCATGCTAACACGTTAAAGTCGACGTAAAGTTGCAGACCACCACCCTGCACCCCCAACCCACATAGCGCCATTTATTTTTGCTGATTGGCAGTGGGTGGTCCGAAAAGCGCGGAAAACCACCGCTTTTGAGAGGCGTTGAATAGTCCCTGAGGTGAGAGGCGGGCTTCATTATACCTCACTGGCTCAGTGGTACCGCAGTGGACTCTTGCTCAGATTGTATGGGTTCAGATCCTGTTTGTGAAATTTTGTTTTGCTTCAGTCGCATTGACACCAAATCATACTCATTTTGCGATTTCGTCGTGGAGGTTGAAGAAAATCATGTTTGGAGCAGCTCAAAACGCACAAATTTTAGTAAATGACAACATTATCTAATATGGATAGACAATATCCACCGTAACTTACCTTAAACGGGCCCAAATTTAGAAACTAATGTTAGAAACTCGTGACCAGCGGCTAAAATAACCCCCACATACGAAGTTTCGACGAAATCGTTTATTTTGACCTAGGCACCTCATCCACCCTTACCATTTTGAGAGACGGCTGCACGTTTATTGAGAAATGCGCGGTAGATTTGTATTGTTTTTTTTTTGTAGGGCTGACAGTGAAGGTCAATGTTGCATCTGCATGGAAAATTGTAACGAAGTGAGTTCCTACAGTTCATTTCGCTAATTTCCTGCTTTAAATTGATACGTATTCTATATCTCGTAGTGTGCTTGATATCTCGCAATTATTGAGGAAGCTTATTTGATTGTTGCTTTACAGAGTTACTGGGGATCTGTTTTCGAATGTTGTTTCATATCTGCCACTAACCCAGCACCGTTGTTGCGGGGAACATAGTATTTTGTCTCATGTCAAACGCAAAATTTTACTAAGTGGCAGCATTAATATGGATAACCAATATCCACCGTAACTTACCTTAAACAGACATAAATTTGGAAACTAATGTCAGACTCGTGATCAGCCACTCAAATAACCCCCACATACGAAGTTTCATGCCACTTCATAAATGGGAGCCTTTTCGAGGCAAGGCGGCATGATTTCAGCTTTGCATCAATATGTTTGCATAGTGAGGTAATCAACTCTCGTGTATAGGCCCAATATCGGCTGTAAGACGTCCTAAGGTTAGGAACGAATTGGGATTCTGCGCAGGTTGTTCAGGTAGTCTCAATGCTGGCCATTGCTGTTGGTTTTCAGGGCGACCGTTGTTAGTTGAAATGTGGTTTGGGCGGGTAGGTTAATGTATTCGAGTTTTTATGCTCTGGTGAAGGCTACAACGCCGAAACGCTAGCCGGATAATGAGTCAGTATAACAACCTCACATGTCGCTAATAAAAATTCGAATATTGGCGAGTGTAATTAGTTTGCCTCTCGTAGGGGACTGTGAGTCTCATGTTATAGAAATAGAAGTACTGCCAGACTTCTAGGTCACGTCATGGAAGCGTTCATTTAGTAGTGTGTACTTCGTAGACGTTAATCTCACTTTTGCAGGTTCTTCTTCCTTGTTTACACTCGTTCTGTATGGCGTGCGTCGCGCAGGAAATAGAGTTTAGACCACGGTTCAGTTGTCCTGTTTGTAAGGCACGTATTCAGGATCCCATAGAGAACTCTTGGGAAGTTGCAGATCCTCCACACCCATCTGAGGTCGTTACGTATCTCAGCAAGCTTTCTCGAAAGTAGAATGCCATTCAGTTTGCTACATGCATGTTCTTTGTTTCTCTGGCCCTGCTGTCCTGTGTCTATTTTGATGCACTCACCTGAAGTTCATCTTCACACAGTTTTTATAATGATATTAATTCAAGTTGTCTCTTACTGGCCGCTTAGGAACTTATAATATTCGTTATCTACGGGTGTCACATCATTTCGAGTCATATGTTTTGTTGTTTGTTTTTGGATTGAACCGTAATATTACTAGAAGAGATATGATTACCTCAGCAGTTCGATTTTTTAGCGTCCTGTTTGCCTTCATGTATATGAGTCGTAGCTGTTCCAACAATAAATGTGTAGCTTTCTTGTGAAAAAGAGTATTCTACTGATATATTCAAATTTTGCTTAGTCCCAGGACACAATCGACGTACGCATCTAATTGTAAGTGCTTGCAACCGGCGCTAGGCGCGAATCTATGAGGTTGTTAATTAATTATTTGCCGTTTTTTTCAAGCTTCTGTTGTGCACCTAGTAGAGAAGCTTTTCGATAGAGAATTATTTCTTTTTCATGACATGTATCTGCTATTTACGAACCTTTTGAATTTTGATAACATTTTGACCATTGACGTTGAACTCAAAAATGAGAAAAATTGACCCCACCGACGGTGAATTTTTCCTGCTTCGTTTCAAGACTTTCTGCAAAGCTGTACACAGCTTCTGAAAGTAGACGAATTTCTTTATACAATGGTTTACAGTTTGTTTTGATTTTCCTCGGTTTTTGTTTACTTACAGAGCGTCTAAGTGGGGTATCTCAAAGAAGACAATAATTTTTGGATGCTTGTGCTGCCTTTCTGCCGAACGTTTTCCATGAGCTCTAAACACGTCACGCTAGAGCATTTGTTGCTCTATTAGGTAGTACGTTTATTTTTCCATGCTAGCCGTTTCTTAAAACTTTATCATGAAAGCGTTTTGAAAAAAAGGTTTCTAACGAAAAGTTTTACACGTCGAGAAATTTTGAAAACGCTTTCATGATAAAAGTTTTAAAAAACGGCTAGCATGGAAAAATAAACGTACTACCTGATAGAGCAACAAATGCTCTAGCGTGGCGTGTTCAGAGCTCATGGAAAACGTTCGGCAGAAAGGCAGCACAAGCTTCCAAAAATTATTGTCTACTTTGAAATACCCCACTTTGACGCTCTGTAAGTAAACAAAAACCAAGGGAAATCAAAGCAAACTGTATACCATTTTATAGAAAAATTCGTCTACTTTCAGAAACTGTATACAGTTTTGCAGGAAGTCTTAAAAGGAAGCAGGGAAAATTCACTGTCGGTGGGGTCAATTTTTCTCATTTTTGAGTTCAACTTCAATGGTCAAAAAGTTATCAAAATTTCGAGGATTCGTAAATAGCAGATACATGTCATGAAGGAGCAAATATTTCTCTATCGAATGCTATCTAGATGTTCTTGAAAGCTTCTCTACTAGGCGCACAACAGAAGCTTGAAAAAAAAGGCAAATAATTAGTTAACAACCTATTAGTTTTACAGCGAGCCCGTATGATGCGTCTAAGGCCCCGCTCACGCTCTACTGCAGCAGCAATGCAGCAGTGATGAAGGGGCTGCTACACACTGCGTAGTGGCCCCTTTATCGTTGCTGCAACACCGCAGCAGCAAAAGTGTGAGCGGGACTTAAGTACCTAGACTTTGCGCTCGGCGCGAGTCTAGTTGTAGGGCGATTTCGTATGGTGTGTCTGAATGCCTGAACGTGGCGACGAGCCTGAGGGAAGTTCTACAGCGAAATCGTATGCGGCGTCTAAGCACCTAGACTTGCATTGAGCCTTTTATCGAGGAACGGTTCATACTTGAGCAACAGCCTTAGCCTCCTATTTTTGCATTTTTTGATTTACAATGATTCGCTGCTCGTATGCTTCATATTCCATTTTCATCTTCCTATATTTGTCGTCCTTTATCATTAGGGGAAGCTGGCGCTAGCCGCTATAAAACTTTTATACCGACTCTGAATCTCTACGTGCTGTCTTATTCGCGGAAACCTTGTATCCGCTTCATTCGTCTGAAGCCAATGTTCGCTAAAAGCCTCCCTGGGCCGTTTGCGCTGCCCTCTGGAATTCTAAAATCTATAAGCGGCAACGCGCGTCAATACCCACGCCCCACGGCCATCGGCGGCCCTAACAGTTGGAGATTTAGATGGCGTCGCATCTGTGAGGAACAGCCCTCCTCCTTTTTCTCCGTCGATTGTCGTTGCTTATGAAATGTACTCCCACAGTTTTCGCTTTATGTGCGTTGTGTGCTAACCAAATAGTGCTACCGAAACGCGTTTCTCTCCATAATGCTATAGATGGATCACCCTTGTCTGCAATTCGATTTGTTGGTTAGCCATCAGAGGCTTGTCGCTACGTACTTCATTTTGTTAAAATCTTTTAGAATGAACACTTCGATGCACAGAAGAGCTTCACTTTCTGATGAGTCAGCATAAGTATGGTGTTGCCATGCAAACTTGCAGCTATCTGGCTGTTCGCTGCTGTTCTAGCGAAGGTCAAGCACTCAGCGAAGGACCTCGAAGGCCAACTTTATGAAGACCTTCTCTTCGACTACAACAAAATCCCACGTCCAGTAAAGAACAGCTCCGACATTTTAACCGTTGATGTTGGTGCCTCTCTTATCCGCATTATTGATGTAGTAAGTTTTTGTTTACATAGTTTTTTGCCGGTGCTGATTTTAATACGCTTTAGGATGAGAAGAATCAGGTGTTGACGACGAATTTATGGCTTGAAATGGTATGTAACTTCTGCTACTTCCTTTTTTTAATTTTACAACGGGTTCTTGATGAACGTTTGGTCTTTGCAACCTTAAGAGCACAGTGAACTTAAGCAACACAGCATCAAAACTGACGGATTTCTCCTAGACCCCTGGTATACTCCCGTGGGCCGTCGCCGACGGCCCACGGGCAACTAACACTTTGTCGCAGTGAATGGCAGTCGGTGGGGCAGTTATACGCATGCCACGCCACCCGTCAACGACCGTCGGCGACGGTCAGCGATGAAATCCCATCGCAGCGACGGCCATCGACGGGCCTGGACTATTGAAGGGTTTCATTTTTTTGTGTTTATTTCCAATTTTTTGGATGTATGAATTTCTATTGCACTTTTTCGGTCTTTGTTCTTGTTCTAGGTCAGTGTTTGCCAACGTTATGCTATTTTGAAGCTTTCTTTTGCTGTTTCTTCTTCAACTCATCTTAGTTTTTGAGAATTGAAAAACAAAAAAATTGAATTCCGTCCAATTTGAATTTTTATATTGAATTTAAATTTGAATTATATTCAATTTTAAATTTTCTCTAAATTTAAATTTAAAAAATTGAAATGTGTTTAATTTGAATTTTTAAAATCGAGACTGAATTGAAGGACAAGGTTCAACTGAAGCGAATTTAAATTTATCACTCATTTGTTTTTTTTTCAATTTAATTGAAGAGAAAAAAGAAGCAGGATCTCGAAACAGCAAAAGAAAACTTCAAAATAGTTATCAGAATCAGAATTAATAAACACAGCCTTGCGGCAATTGTCATTGCAATGTCTTTTTTTTACCGCAGCAGAGATTCCCCCGAATGTCGCGTTGGTTGAAAGATGGTAGGTTAAAATGTGCTGACAGTGACGCAATCATGAAGTAGATGGAAACAGAATGGAACAAATGGAGAAGAAAATAAAAAGTAACGATTCGAATAAACAGGCAGTGCATGGGTAGAATTTCATTATCTCGGTTCAGTTCCGTCTCATCATGCCCAGTAATATCGATTTTAGTATGAAATGTGATGAAGAAGCTGGACAGCGTTCCTAGAAATCACCTGTCCCATGGTAGTGCCTCGATATGAGAAATGTCGTACATCGCTAGAATGTGGGTTTAACGTATCTTATTAAATATTTTTCAGAAGTGGTTCGACGCCAAACTCACATGGGACCCCAAAAAATATGGGGGTTTGCGCACACTTCACATTCCGAGTGATTTCATTTGGACTCCGGATTTAGTGCTGTACAATAAGTGAGCAATTTTCCGTACGTATGTATACTATATGGAAGAGGTTTGAATGAGTGCGAAAAAAGGTTTTTGGTATCCACCCAACGAACTAGGTCATGATGACATCGCTTTCAGTTTCTGCGAACCAGTACTAAGGCGAATTCAATTACACAGTCAACCTTCCTAAAGTTATTTTATTCTGTAGTTGAGGCAGACACAAAATTGGCAATTTTCTTTGCTTGGCTAGCGATTTGTCGTGATCACCTTCTTCCCAATCTGAAAGGAACAAGACTATTCTAGACCGCACGATCAAACGTCGCTCTTTCTCTTATTAGGGAAAGAACGTGTCATCCATTATATTTCTCGATAGTGTATTCACTGCTGTAACATAGTTTCGGCAGTCTTGTATACTATTAGGTTGTAAACCTCCCGATTGAATATTTTTTCATCGCATAGTAAAACTTCTGCTGATGCTTTTCCATTTCTCTTTCAATAATATTTCAGTAGGATAGCTAAAGCCCTTCTGAACTACAATACCGCTCATAACTTCTGTCCCAAAAACCGACCGGAACGTTCCGGACGTTCCAAAGCGTTCGTTTCTTCCCCAGTCTTTCCTAGTGGATCATTTAAGATTTTAAACATATCATCCGATTCGTCTATCTACACTGATCCCGAAGCTGACGTTGCTTTCTTATTTCAATCAAAAATGACCCAGTTACAGCCTGATCTCTCTCGACTAGCGCTAACTGACGCTAATTGGTTTACGACCCTCCGAATGTTGCCATTGGAGTCTCCTCAGGAGATATTGTTATCACCAAACGAAAAATTCCGGAATCCTAATGTACTCTAATTAAATTCGAATTCAGCTTCCCACTACCATTATTTTGGTACCCGTTATGCGTTTTGTTCGTTGTGTTTCAAGCAGAAACAAAAAGTTCTCGATTCTAACCACTTTTTTTCTGAGAAAGCTGATAAGAAAGTATAAAAGCGTCTGGTTCTCCGCATTCGGTATTAAGGATACTAGCGCATATCACCCGAACCCTAATTGTATGTGAAAAAATTAGCGAGATTTTGGAGCGTAAAGTTCACCACACGCAGCAACTTTGTGTGCAATGTATAATTTTGTCCAACTTTGTAAGGAAATAGCGAAGCTGAGGTGGTAGTAAAGACCATAGTTTTTTTTGCAGCTAAAACAGGATTCCGCACTTCAAGATGGTGGTGTTTTAGAACAAACCCAAATGCCCATGTTCTCGTATTATAAAGGGCTATTTCAAGGCAAAATTCTCGAAAGAAACTTCAAAACCGTTTTTCTCCCTTCGGAGAGAAGTACCAAAGTTTTGCTTCCGACAACATTGGACAGTTAATTGTCAGCTATAAAATAATGTGAAATCGCCGGCTCCCTGTTAAATTTAATTTTTCATCTCTATCATCCGCCAGAGAATGGCGCAGGTTCCGTCACCATGTGCTTGGCCTCCTCCATCCGCTAGGGAGAGCGGGTTACACCTCTCATATATCCTACAGAGGTAATTAGCGTCTGTCGTGCGTGTTCAGCGGTCGTTCACGGTCTCGTTTTCAAAGTTTACCTCTGGGAACCATAAACGACGCTGAGCAGTCATGACGGGCGCTAATTACCTCCGC
Source organism: Nippostrongylus brasiliensis (assembly GCA_030553155.1). Taxonomy (NCBI): domain Eukaryota; kingdom Metazoa; phylum Nematoda; class Chromadorea; order Rhabditida; family Heligmosomidae; genus Nippostrongylus; species Nippostrongylus brasiliensis. The sequence continues at coordinate 28,123,755 of CP130737.1, forward strand.
AGGATATTAGAACGGTGTCACCCTTCGCCCTAGTGGATGGAGAAGGCCAGGCAGAAAGTAACGGCACTTGAGTTTTCCTTTAGACGATATAACTGAACATAAAAATCGAATTTAACGGCTATCTGGTAATTTTACATTGCTGGATAGCTGAGAACAAGCTGCTCAGCGCTGTTAGAAGCGAATTCTTGGTACATCGCTTTAAGAGGAGAAAAACAGCCCCGAAAATTTTCTCGGAAATTTCGCTCCGAAATAGCTCTTTATAACTCGAAAACGAATACATTCAGGGCTGGTAGATTAAATGAGCGTCATAGAATAGGAGATACTCTTCCAAATAGCCAAAAATATGGCCTAGACAACCATCTCCGCCATGCTACAACTTGGCAAAGTTGGACAAAATAACAGAATATGAGCATAAATGTTGGGTGTAGCGATTTTTGAGTCCCAACATCTCTCGAAATGTTTCTCATTTGATTTGATTTATTGTGAGATGTGGGACTGTTTTTCATACAAAATGAGAAAAACCAAGTATTTCTATAGCTGCTCATCTGTGCCTCACAGAAAGAAATGGTTAAAATCCAAACTTTTTGTTTTCGATTGGAACACGAAAATTTTTCAAAATTACGAATAAAGCGCATACCAGGTACCAAAATAATGGTAGTGGGAAGCTGAATTCGAATTCAATTAGAGTAAGTTATGATTCCGAAATTTTTCGTTGCGTGATAACAATATCTCCTGGGGAGACTCCAATGGCAACATTCGGAGGGGTCGTAAACCAATTAGCACCAGTTAGCGCTAGTCGAGAGAGATCGGGCTGTAACTGGGTCATTTTTGATTGAAATAAGAAAGCAACGTCAGCTTTGATCTCAGTGTAGACAGACGAATCCAACGATATATTTAAATTTTTAAATAACCCACTAGAAAAGACTAGGGAAGAAAGGAACGTTTTGGAACGTTCCGGAACGTTCCGGTCGGTTTTTGGGACAGAAGTTATGAGCGGTATTGTATTAATCGCCCATTCCATTTCATTAGAATTCCTTTAACTTATGAAGCCTTAAACATAGGACCCCAACTGCATGACTTCAACCGGCTTTGACTAGGGCGTTCTGCTGCAGTGACCAATACTGCAATTTTGCTGTATAATAGAGTAAGGTGTCCTGTATATTCCTCCAGAACAGGTTGGCCCCAGGAAGTCAAAAAAGGCTATGATGGGTTCGAGGATAAATCGCTCCGTCAAGGACACCCACCATTGTTTCGGATGGGCTAAAAGCAGCCACAGAAGTCGAACCATCAAGCACCACTCACCGCTTTGTAGAAGAGTTCCAGTGCTCATACACAGTAGCAGTAAAGCGTTCTAATATATTGGGAAAGGTACGAAAGTGCGGCCGAAACGTTACCGACAGTATGTCGCCTAAATAGCTCAACGCTAGGATCACTTTGCGTTCGAAATTTCTAAGTTTCAAAGGGAACTTTAACAGACAAAATTATTTGGCTGTAGCAGATGATAAGTGAATAATATACGCTACTCATAGCCATATACCCCGGTGGTTTCATCCTGGTAAACAAGGAAAACCGACACTAAGTCTAAACTGCCCCTTACGGAGGATCTTCGCGTTTTTTGGAGACCTTCAGAATTTATCGAATAGGAGCTTCTACCTAAAGATGCACTAGTGACTGACAATCTACACTGTCAGCAAATGGGTTGTATGGCTGGCAAACCAAAGGGTAAGCAGGGCTGATTACGTTACCCATCCAACCCGGCCAAGTATGTCTTCAAAAAATCATATAAGAAAATTTTTTTGAGGATTGTCAGACTTCGATACCCCATGCAACGTAATCTTCAGACATTGATGTGACAGAATACCATTTCTTACCGTTTCATCAGAAACGCACGAAAGAGAAAAATCTCAACAAGTAAGGCCATCTCAAAATGGGAGTGTTGAAGTTGTTCGTCAATAAATCGGCAGGGTTCCACGCGTATTGAGTAAATCACTTACCAGCAGAAAGGCGACACATTGTAGTCTAATAATGTACCATACGTATCTCAGTTGGGTTTTGTTTCAAAGAAATAAATTTGAAAAATTAAGATGTGGCAAATATTCAATCGGGAGGTTTACAACCTAATACTATTGTTTACTAAGCCCCAGAATTTCAATGTTTCCATCGATGTATTGCTGGTAACGCAAATGTTTATTCCAGTGCTGCTGGAGACCCTGATATAACGATTCTAACTGACGCTTTGGTGACACATGATGGACATGTGTACTGGCAGCCCCCTGCAATCTACAAATCGTTCTGTCCGGTAAATTGGCTTTCTTTTGCCTTACTCGGTCATTCAAGCTCACATCGCCTAGTAATGAGCGCATTGCGGTTGTGGTAGTCTTGTAGCAAATCTTCTTTCTTCTTCTCACGTTTCTCTACTTGCGTGTAGCGTGAGTTCGCATTCAAATTCTTGCCAATGCGCCTTGTGAATGCTTAGCTTTGGTTTTTCAAAACAGTATATTAGTGAGATAAAACTGACCTCATTTCAATATGTAATGTAGATAGACGTGACATGGTTTCCGTATGATTCGCAAAAATGTGAAATGAAGTTCGGTACTTGGACCTACACTGGTCGATATGTGGACTTGAAGCAACTTCCCAAAGGTGACAAATTACTAGAAACCACAAACGGAGCGTCAGAAATCGCGAAATTCTTTGTCTTTTAGAGGACGTGATTACGATTCAGATGGAAGGCAGCGACGTTGAGTTTATGCAGCGTGGGATGGACCTGAGCTTCTTTTACAGGTTAGAGCTTTCACCAAATGCCTTTATTCAGTTCGATATCCTCGTGAAGCAGCATTGTGTTGTAATTTGTCTCGTACGAATGAGAATAGAAAATATCGTCTAGCAGCAACCACAATAAGCTTCATCAAAAAGGCGTATTAAAGTTTGAGTGTACTCGATATCTCGTATTCCCGTACTCGATGCTCAGTGCATGGCATGTAGCAATAAGAAGAGAAGATGGTCATATGTCAATGACACTTCTTTAGGGTCGTGCACAGTCGACGACCAATACGACACGATAATGATAAGAGATAGCGGCCGGTGTCGCAAATGCCTTGTCGCGCTTGTCGTATACGACAAGCGCGACAAGGCATTTGCGACTTATCATCTTATCGCAAGGTTTGAAAAAAGAAAAACAACGACAGGGACGCCTATTCTACACCAAACATCTTCTAGAGAACCTGTTGGAAAAACGGCACACGTCATACGATAAACAACGAGGAAAAACAAGAAAAAACTAGAAAATAGCTTTAAAAAAATTAGCAGGGGTGCGCTCAAAATAGCTGACGGCCCGCCTATCGGTTGCAGCGTACGCAATTTGCGGCCCCCGCAGCACACTTCACGCTCATTCGCGCGCGGCGAACAGTGCGGCGATTTGTCGTGTCGTATTGGTCGTCGACTGTGCACGACCCTTTTGCCGAGTAATCAGATCTAATACGGAGCCATTGTGAAACTCGAAAGTTTTAGATTTTGACATGTTTTACATACACAAACGACTGAACAACTGAACATTCGGAGAAAAAAATCTCGCGAATAGTGACTGCCTTGTCAACATTAAGGAAGCCAAAAAGCTCTCGAATTTATCTGGAAGTGCATTCCAAATGGCTACCCTCGCTAAGTCTACAACTCCAACGATATATCCACTGTGTTACCGAATTTTATAATCTATTGCAACATCGAGCCAACAGTACAGTCAAACTAACTACGAACTCAGATCTGCTGAATGGGATTTGTTGTCACTTAGCTCGCAGAGACATTCTGTGCTCTACGCGTCCTGTTGCGGTCCCGAAAAATATGTGGATATTACGTACTACTTTGGATTGAGGTATGTGCATTGTACGAAAGCTGAAATATTCCACTGTAAACATCCACTTTCCTTTGTTAATTCGGTGCATTTCATAATTCCACGCCAGCTCTTGTTTTGACAGCTTCTATCTCGCTGAAAGAGAAAAATTTAACTTTTTGGTCGCTTAGAGCGGATCGGGTGCAAGTTGAAATAAATTTAATGGGAAATCTCCAAAGTTTTTTCTGCATGTGTTTGCCAATTTTGCGAAGTATGGCGCGGTTTAATAGCTCAAGAAAACAACACCAATATACCAACTTCAGAAGAGATGAAGATGTGGTTGCGTTTATGTTCATGTTATGAGTTACAGGAGGAAAACCCTCTTCTTCACGTGCAATCTCATCATACCTTGCTTTCTGATTTCAATTCTCACAACATTTGTTTTTTATTTGTCGGACCACAAAATTACGTTTTCGATCAGCATATTGGTGACACTGACTGTCTTTTTCTTGGTGAGTTCTACATTTTAGTTAATGTGTGGTATGTTTCCGTAATTTCTGTCGCCCTATAAAAATCAATTACCGACTGCAGTGGAATTGTCGTACAGCCCTTGCCCTCCACTGTTTTTTCATTTGTACACTAGCAGAGAAAAAACAGCGGGCTAAGTGCTCAATTCGGGGCAGGCTTGCATAAGGCCCTTGGTGTCCGTCGCGGGGGGCTGCGCAGATAATACTCGTCGCAGTGAATGGCGCTCGGTGTGGCAGTTGTCCGCTGCCACTTCTCCCGCCTGCGATCGACAACGACGGCCGGCGACGGTCAGCGACGGTCAGCGACGGGCATGGACCATAGATGGGTTTTATAAGTTTTGATTGTTTCCCACTTTTTTGTACGTTTGATTCTTCTATTGCGCTTTTCTGTCTTTGTTCTTGTTTTAGTCCAGTGATTGCCAAAATTTTTGAAGCTTTCTTTTGCTGTTTCTTTTTCTCCTCAACTTGGTTTCTGAAAATTAAGAAATAAATAGAGGATTGAATACAGTCTAATTTAAATTTTCAAATCCAATTCAAATTTAAATTATATTCAATTTCAAATTTTCTCTAAATTCGAATTCAAAAGATGCATTTAATTTGAATTTGTAAATTCAGAATTGAATTGAAGGAGAAAATTCAGCTGAAGTGAATCTAAATTCATTACTCAATTGTTTTTTCTTCAATTCAACTGATGAAAAAAAAAGAAACAGGATCCCGAATCAACGAAAGAAAGCTTCAAAGTAACACTATGCTAGCGGCATCGACATAAAACAGGGGAAAGTCCGAAAATTCACAACAGAAAGATCAGACATACAAATAAAATCAAAAATAAGCGCAGCCTTGCGGGCTTTCCGAGGTGCGGATCACGACTTTGGTATCCGTCTTCAGAATTCTGACCGGAGACCACCCCTACTACTTGCGGAAGCAATCTGTGTGATGCAGGTAGTATAACCGATTTGGTTGAAATTTCATCTAGGGCGGTAATTGTTTATGGTGATAACGATTCTGAAGGTGGTTTTTCGAATTTCGGCCAACGATCACCCATATTCTCAGATTGGGTGGTCGGATCCTGGCAACGGTTCGAGCGCGAAAGCGCGCCCCAATGTGAAGGATCGCCAGGGGCCGTATGCTCGTCTCACCCGAGATAGCTGGGGATGGTTAGGGGCTCCCCGCGCGCCGCCTCCTCCTCCTACGTTTGCGTACTGTCTCGGGTGGAGGGCACCGGCGGGGACTCCCCCACTCGTTGCGGGGAGAGACGAGCATACGGCCCCAGGGGCCGTATGCTCGTCTCACCCGAGATAGCTGGGGATGGGGAGGGGCTCCCCGCGCGCCGCCTCCCCCTCCTACGTTTGCGTACTATCTCGGGTGGAGGGCACCGGCGGGGACTCCCCCACTCGTTGCGGGGAGAGACGAGCATACGGCCCCAGGGCCCGTATGCTCGTCTCACCCGAGATTGCTGGGGGATGGGGGAAGGGGAGGAGCCAGCCAGTAAGAGCACACGAAACACGGGCCGACTCCAATCATACCCGTATGCTCGTCTCACCCGAGATTGCTGGGGGATGGGGGAAGGGGAGGAGCCAGCCAGTAAGAGCACACGAAACACGGGCCGACTCCAATCATACCCGTATGTTCGTCTCACCCGAGATTGCTGGGGGATGGGGGAAGGGGAGGAGCCAGCCAGTAAGAGCACATGAAACACGGGCCGACTCCAATCATACTAGATGGCTCCTCCACTTGCCCCATCGCCCACCAATCTCGGGTGAGACGAGCATACGGCACCAGTCGTCGTTCGCCGTCGTTGGCCATCGCCGGTATACTCCCGCCGGCCATCGCCGCGCATGTGACCGACGGCGATCGACGGCGATGGCTGAAGGAAGTATACCAAGGGCCTATAGAAACACTAACTATGTACGCCATGGGGACATCAGGAGCCAAACCCCACAATGCTACTTACCACGTAACCTGTGTCAAGCCGTTACGGGTCTGCTTAGAGTCATTTGTAAGTCTTCCTTCAGACCACGTTGCGTCTGGTCTTCCCAGTGTGTTTGCGCTGACGTTGGTTGGCCTCCCTTCGGGGTGGAGTCAATGCGACGAGAGACGACATGAAACGAGGAGACAGTGACTGCTTCACGGCCACGATGTGTCGGACCAAATCCCGCCGACGTTGTTCGAAGCGCAGCAAGCCATTTGGCGCGCTGTGACGTTCTGACCCCTTCGGCCAGGCGCATGAGCAAATCTTTGAAGTACGGAAAACTCATAATAGGAATGTTGAAGCTTCTGTTGAATTCACAGATACAAGACAGTAATTAGTTTTGTCCTTTTAATCTTCCAGATACGTTTTTCGAAGCGCAGCAAGCCATTTTGACCGGCTGTGAGTGCCCCATACAAAGCAAATTCCCAACCAAATCCATGCCAACATCATTTACTACTTTCGTTTTCTGGTATTTAAAGGTATTGAATGTGTAGATGCTGCCAGGTGTAAGACTCCGGTTCGAATGCAAATAGCGTTCCAGGTGGTTTCGAATTCGAATCGGAGTTTTAGGCACATCCCGGCCTCTTGTGCTAGTCGCCATACCAATGCAACAGACAAGAAAAATGATGGATGGAAAAGAAAACAAAAGAAAAATAAGAAGTAATAAGAATAGCTCGTTTCGTCCCCAACATGGACGAGCTACTCAAACAGAATATAAAGTCTCTCCCGGGACTCATCAGCACGTAAGGAGAGACTTTATTAGTGAGTGTTCATCTGACTAACCTGTACATATGCGGGACAATAATTGCCAGCGTATCAATAGGAGGAACATGTTATCGTCCCTGCTGCTGCCAAGTGGCGAAGTGCCGATTGATATTCGACATAGAGCTGCGGGCTTGTACGACCAATGAGGCAAATGGTACGCATTGGCACTCAGCAAAAAAAGATTTTCGTCGTTTCCTACTACAGCTGCTGACGATCTGCAACTGCTGCAGCCACCGCAGCAACTTCAGAAGAACTCTCTCACGGCCTTTGTTGATCGCCCTACCTTTCATCATAACTGTGCCGCTTTACTGCATAGTGTGAATAGCCTTTTGAATGGATAGCGGCAATTTGCGCCCAATAGGTTTTGATGCTCTCCCTGTGTTTGCGTCCGATAATAACAGCAAGTTGGAATTGCTCACTGCATCTCACCTATATTATAGACTACACCACGGAGATTATGATAGCTGTTCAGGTGCTCATTGATCTCATGCCACCAACTTCGCTCGTGATTCCGATGTTTGGCAGGTATCTTATTACAACAATGATTCTCGTCGCTCTTTCAACAGTAGTTTCTGTGGTGACGGTGAATTTCCGCTTTCGTTCTGGATCAGCACACAAAATGTCTCCATGGATTCGCATTGTATTTCTCAACTTCCTTCCGAGGTACGCCTCGGTTTTTTGCTATTCGAGACGTCGAGTCGTACTGAAATAATAGCGGTCCTGTGGGGCCGAACGAATTGACATAGCGTTCTCGATTATGATTTCAGAGTGCTGCTGATGTCTCGCCCTGTTCGGAAGGATACACATAAACCTCCTGCATTATTGGTTGATCCTACCTCACTAATTGGAAAGCTATGTAGAGAGGAGTTCAAGGTGAGAAAATGTCATGCTGTGCCTTAGAATCTCCAGCTTCGGGTCATTCAGTAATGCCATTAAGGTTGCTTCCCTTGTTAGTGCAGTTGCTACCTTTTTCTCCGGCGAGCTAACACACAATTGGCGAAGGTCCCATCCGCCTGAGCATGAGCCATGCATACATATACACATATATACACATATATACATCAGTCCCTACCTGTTGCATCGCGGACCAACATTTCTCACCCGTTTGATCTCATTTCGTTTGATTTCGCAGAGAAAAGGCAGTCGATTACAGCATCAATCTCATAAAAAATCGTGTGTGCTCGAAAAGCTTTGAATCGGAGACACAGCTACCATTGAGTTTCCTGCATAACCATGTTTGACAAAAATACTGTCGATATTTCTCATAATGCGTCAGTCGCCAGCATTGTTCACTCTGAGGCCCTTGTTATACGTTCGCTCACCCCCCCCCCCCCAGCGTAACTCGTCCATTCAGTATCAGACACCGTGGGGCCAGACACGTTTGTACGAGTTCACCACGCCAGCGTCACCACGATAACTCGTACAAACGTGTCTGGCCCCACGGTGTCTGATACTGAATGGACGAGTTACGCTGGGGGGTGAGAGAATGTATAACAAGGGCCTGAGAGAGAGTTCAGTTATGATGCAGTTGAATTGTTTTCGAGTTTGGTATTTTAAATGTTTCTTGAACAAAATGATACGCGATATGTGGCGTTGCGCAAACGTATGTGGAGGAAGGCAGGATTATCTATCAAAGCGCCTGTCCCTCGGGCGGCTTCATGTGGAATTGTCTGATAAATGTACCGTAGGTGTTTTGTACGAGATCATAGTACGACAACGTTTCGTTGCACTTCTCTCCACATCCTACATGAGTCTTAATTTACTTTCTAGTTTGACTTGTCTATTTCTTTCCTTTCAATACGGTTCAGAAAGTTCCATTGCAAGCTTTTCTTTTTATGTGTTGAATGCTGCGAAGCACCTATTTCATGACTCGAAATTGAACTGATATGTTATGGATTGATGCAGGTAAAGAGTCTCAGTTTTAGGCCAACAATCCTCATAATGCTGGTCGCACAAATAATATCGCTCCAACGGTCGTCTTCCGAAAATCAAAGAAAGCGAAAAGGCGTGTGGATGACGTCATATTTATCAATTTACTACAACAAGTGCGATTCATAGCTGAACATTTCCAACACAATGAAAAAGAAAGCGAAGTAGGTCGTTGAATCTACGAAAATTCATTATTCGGAAGCATGATATGTATGTCGTGAGTTTTGCGGTATAGTAAGTAAGTCGTCAGTTGGGAATGAAATGCACATGAAAAAGACGACATTATAATGGACATTAATTATTTCAGATCTCTGATGATTGGACGTTCGTTGCAATGGTGCTGGACAGACTTTTCCTCTTAATATTTTCAGTCCTCAATGTCGGTACAATGTTCATTATACTAGAAGCACCATCTCTTTACGATTACTCTGAAGCTATGAATATTACGGTACCTAGTAAACCTCTCGGACAAGCCAACCTTTTCGGCAGTCACTCTAAGAGGTTTTGAATGGACACTCATTCCTCCAACATGTTTGGCGGGTGATTTAAGAAGAGAGGGGATAATTTGTTGTCTTGGATATGAATTTCCTTATTTATTTTCGTTTTTAGCCATTCTTGCATTTCTAAAGCTAATGAGTAAGCAAACATTATCTTCCCTTGCTCTTCTTGTTCATCTCGCTCGATAGGAGATTCGGGCTGTTTCGATAATATTATTTGCATGGCTCACATTCTCTCCGACCAGTCTATTATTTCCACAACATATGCTCGATCAGATGTGAGACGTGGGTAACCCCACTTTATTTATTATCCAGAGAGCGATTCTGAAATTGACCTCGCGTTAGTAGGTATAAGACGTATAACTGTACTAGGAAACCGATTGCCTGCTTAGGAGATCGCTCCTAGTCAGCATCATCTGTCATTTTGAGTTGTTCTCGTTGGTCCTATTCGACCTGAATATTACATCTGTTTTAATATCATTCATTTCAATAATATTTCAGTCTTTTGAACAACATCTTGAAATCCTCACCTTTCTCATTGTGCACTTCTGAGTGCCGTACTTCTGAGACGTTGAGACCCGTTTTGTTTAAATGCGATCTAGCTATAGACTTGATTTCTTTCCTCGGTGGAACTGCTGCTCGTTCATTTTCAGTATATACACCTGAGGAATGAAAATGTTCACTGCAATAGTTAACGGTTTTAGTTGAATTATTCAGAAATATGTAACGGTACGGTGTCAATAGAGAACATTGCTCGCCAAACCTTCATACTGCTGTGGAATAGCGGTGGGCTGTGGCAGATCAACGAGGTCTAGAGGATTCATCGTAGTGTTCGGCAACTTCAGTTGCAGCCCGTCCGCTGTTGCTATGAGCGTCATCACTCCTGGCATAACACCCGCACCTAGAAGTTAATCAGTTGAAACGAGTTTTTCATTGTTGAAAGAAATAGTGTAGGTACTCCATAGTTACTCGAGAAAAAAATAAGGTTCGATTTCGAAGTTTCACTCTAGACGAATTCATTTGCCTTTATTTCAGATACCACCCAAAGATTTCGACTTCATTTCTCAATTCCAGATATTATGCGTTAACGGCAGTTATGATGACGTTCTTGTTAACTTTCTTAGAACGAGCATAAAATTCCAATCTAGAAATATGTGGGCTTCAATGCCTATGAGCTCATTGAACTGAATTTCAAAGCCGATGAAATCGACAATTGTAGGCGCGAGCTGCAGATGTGTTCAGTAGGTGGTCTGCTCTGGTTTTCGGAGTCATCGTTACCTCCGTCCAGACTCACCGAGTCCAACTGGTTCCTACCGATCCCCCGAGCAAGTCTTCCTGACCACGTATCCTGTATTTCGTTGCTTTTCTAGATTTAGTCAATTTTTTTTCCAGTGAGAGGAGAGCCCCTCCTGCTGTCTTAGTTACAGTGATGACGTCCTAGCCATGGGCCAAATAGTGATATCATAAGTAGTGCGTTTCTTGTGTTGTATTGTTTGTTCGCGTTTTCGTATTGTGCGGCGCACGTAAAGTGCATGGAAAATGAATAAATAAATGAATAAATATACCTAGATCAGGAAACCCATCGATTCAAATGGAGAAGTTTAGTGGGGTACCTCCAAAACGGGGGATTCTGATCGTTCTCGAGAAGAACAAGGAGAGAAGAACCGTCGACAATGTGGTGTTAGTCTGACAGGGCACATTAAATCATGTTTTGCCCAAGGATATCAGCATTCGCCAGTTGAGACATGCGTCCACTGCTCTTCTTCTCTTCCTTAGCAATCAATTCATCGCAGAGGAGAGGTCCGCTGACGCTACAGGGTGCGCCAGTTAAATCCGGACAACCGCGACTCAGTTTTTCAAACAACCTTACGAACGCCAAATGCAATTCAAATCCAGAATCCTTTTTGCACATTAGGAAGGGGGTGTATTAGTATTACAATGGCTCAATGTTCTCTGTCAGCAGCAATAATCGCCTCCATCCTCGACCTGAAACGTGCGCAAGCCCTCTTCAAAAATGCTCGGTCCAAATTTGCAAATACTGTTTTACTGGTGGTTCGCAGGAATGTGACGTTAGGGTGCCTCGTCTTGTTACCAACCCTCTCAACAACGCTCCAAGCGTAGTAGCTCATGGGGTCAAATCCGGGTTTTTCTGGGACCAGGACACCTTGGACCAAAGCATGTCCAACCTATCGCACAGCCAGTTTTGAACCAAATGGCTCGTGCGCCGTCTCGTTGGAAGACATATGGCCTTCCTGAAGATAAAGCCACTATCCGGTGTTTTACTACAGTCATTGAACTTCGGCTACCTCCCAACACTGCCCCAACTCCCTTTGCGATTGTCCTGGGTCCTTCAAGATCAGCTCCTGAGCCCGTTCTACGACTTCTGCGGTTCTTGAAACACGTTGTCGCGAATGGCTTCCCCTCGCCTGAGTTGAGAACTCTTCCCGGAAGCCTTGTAGTTCGCCAGAACATCGTAAACCGTCGATCTCGAGTATCCGAAGAATTGTATGATTTCCACCTCTGTGCGTTCAGCGCGAACGCTTTCGATGATTGCGGCTCTTCCGTTGTACTACGCACTTATGGGAAACTCTTATGCAATAATGAGGGTATCACTACAAACAAGAGGGTTTTTACTTACTCTATACCAATCGGGACCTCTGACGATGTTACGGTATGGCGGGAGATTTGAATTGAAATTTGTCCGGATTTAGCTGGCGCACCCAGTACAAAGGATCTCATAGCACTGCTCAGACAAGTCTACACTCATTGTGGCACCATATGGCACCTACTGAGATCTTCCAGCCTGCTTACCACATCAGCCTACATTATTGTGCTTTCAACTGTTCTTCTCGAGACGGATCAGAATCCCACGTTTCGGAGGTCATGTCCGTCGGCTTGCCACACTTAACCACCTCATTACGTCTTCGAGCACCTAATTCTTGTTTGACTGCTCAGGAAGATGCTCTCACTGCTGTGGAGCGCAGCAGCGGCCTGATCACTGATAGGCTTTGTTTTGGAAACGTCCACCAAGTCACAAAGGGTTTAGAACGATCTTTATCATTCTACTCGGTGGGGCAGCATTCGAATACCCTATGTTTAAATCAATACAGAAAGCGCAGCTGAGAAAAGACGGTGAAAATTTTGCCGCCAATGACTTCCTTGTGATTTCTGTTTTTGCGCACGTACGTAACGGCGTCTGCAGAGTTGTTGGAGGTATTCTGATAATCATGATGCTTCCTGCTCTTTCACGACATATTGTGCTTTGCTTGCTTCTACGAGTGCTTTCAATGTACGTTTCTAACTTTGAGAAATACTATTTGGGATAATTATTGTCAACGTTGACTGCTGTTTTTACACAAAGTTTAATTAAATGCTCACCTCTGAGTCCACTAACAGCTTGTCCAATCACCGGAGGATCGTAGGAACGGCAGCAAACTAGCTCTTTAACACAGCTGCTGATATCCGAACACCAGCACAAAATCTAAAAATTTTGCAAACATTCTAACACTTCCTGGGGGCAAATGAGCATATTCATTACAGCAACAGGTGAAAGCAGTGGAAACAGGAACTTCAACCATGTGATCAGCGTATCTGCATCCTGAGGAATGTCCATTGTAGTCCCATCTCGAGTCACTTCTATGCTGTTGCAAATCTAAAATGTAGTTCTTGTAGACAAGTAAATCTATAGCGATACAAAATAACAGCTAGTTCTCATTTTTGTAAAAGAAGAAATTCTTCTCGCCTCGAATGTGATTGCAAGAGATATGTAAGGTCCTTCCACGAGTATGAAAATGCACATCAAGAGCGCAACCTAAACGAACAGTGTCACATATCAAATCTCAGAAGAAGGGGTTTGAAAAGAGATCCTGTATGAAAGCGTATAAAGCAGAAATGGTCAGGACAAAAAAGTGGTAATGAAAAAGCTCGGGCGAACTGAAAAAACAACAAGATGTATAGAACTGACAAGTAATGACTCCAGCCATCTGAACTATCGCTGACATTTTTGCATATGTGAAAATAAATCTCTCGGTGTGATCGATCTGACCGCTGAATTCCATTTCACTAAGCCTAAGACCCTTGTTATACGTTCGCTCACCCCCCCCCCCCAGCGTAACTCGTCCATTCAGCATCAGACACCGTGGGGCCAGACACGTTTGTACGAGTTATCATGGTGACGCTGGCGTGGTGAACTCGTACAAACGTGTCTGGCCCCACGGTGTCTGATACTGAATGGACGAGTTACGCTGGGGGGTGAGCGAACGTATAACAAGGGCCTAATGTTATATTCGCTCATTAATGGATCGTTGTGAATTGTATGAGATTTGGCCAACCGAATGGAAAGGGAATGATGGATTTCTGAATATACTTGAGGAAGCGGTAACATTACGGGTTAAAATAGTAGCACTATTTTCACGTTAGAATACCTTTCGTATGATGATATATAGATGATACTCCTCGTTACAAAAGTGAAAGCTCACCAGTTTTGCTCTGCTTAGATGCCCCTGCATGGCTCTATTACGCCGAATGAAGTCCGAGTATTCATGGGACTGAAGTGGAAGAGAATGGCATTCCTGTAAAACAAGCTCCGCGTGATACGAATGAGCAACTCTTCTTTTTATATGAGAAACAACAACTTGTCGCGTCGCACTTACCCGTTTTTTGAAAATCGTACAACCGCAAACAAGAAGCACGCACAGGCACCCAATATAAATAAACATGCGGGCTAGCGGATATGCTAGAGGCGCTCCACTGTAACATTGTTCGTATTTGCATGAAGAGTACAACGGCTCTTTACCTCATCAACTATCATTGAAATTAGTTGAAATGGATGTTATGATAATAACGATTACAAACGATCCCATCCCTCTCCCCACCTATGCTGGCATATCTGTTCTTTGATCCTACAGTTTTCTATTCTAACAATAAGTCTGCGGATGATACTCTTGATAGCGCCATGTGTGTTCAGATCTTTTTCACAAATTTTCTGATCTATCATCCAGCAACCATTCTTAAACGCTTGCGCACTGAAACAAAAACAGTGTTCCTGTTCTTGAGTTACTGTTCATCTTCCATGCTTCCCATCCTTCTTGGCATTCCTTTGGCAAAGGCTTTGCAGTATCGCTTTGAAAAGCTCGCTAACAGCTGTGAAGGTGGACGAAATAGTAAGCAAACAGCTACCTGCTCACAGCACATACATATCGGTTTTTAAAGGGCTTCACTGGAAGTAGACCAACTGCTGAAGGCACAGATGTGATGAGGGCAACGATTGCAAGCAGCAGAAATAGCACTGCAAAAGAGACGAACATCATGAGACCTATAAGCTACTGCAGTGTCGGATTACATTTGCGAATATAATACTTCGTGTTTTTCTTGCACATGATATCCTAGGTTGTGAAGGTGACGTCGATAGCAAAGCATTTCATTTTATTGGCATTCGAAGCAGCTGCACAGACGTCAGATTAACGGTGTGAAATTTGTGAAGTGGTAATGCATGTTTTCGAACGGAGAATGGTGGTTATACAATGGTCACACGAACCAACCGAGAACACGTTGCTTTGTAAGACTCCACCGTAGATAGCCGTATTGTTGTTGCGACATTCCGTACGTCACTGTGGTCAACCCTATGGCCCTCTCAACAGCAATAAGTACAATCGTTAGCAACATGTAGAGCTGACAGAACTGAAAATCAACGTAGTAGAATAGTTGTGACTGCGGTCTAACCAAAACCTCTTGGCATCAACCGTTTTAATCAATGCTGTGGCTATCAAGTTTGCTGGCAAACATGTACTAACCCAGAGAGATGTGCAGAAGGACCAAACTGGACTATGAGCCAGCCTTAGGCCTTTGTTATACCTTCGCTCGTGGTGAGCGTCAGCTGCTTGCGAGCGGTGAGCGCCCAGCCGTTAACCTCAGTCGCTGAGCACGCGACGCATGCACGCACGCGCCCGAAGCATACGGAGCAATGCGCGAGGTGATCGACCGACCACCGCGAAAGGGTCAATCGCAGTGCAATGCGCAGCGACGAGAGCGTGGAAGGTTCGCGAGCGTCTGCATAACAGCCCGTGAGCGTCACCACGCCAGCGTCAGCGTGATAACTCGTACAAACATGTCTGGCCCCACGGTGTCTGATACTGAATGGACGAGTTACGCTGGGGGTGAGCGAAGGTATAACAAGGGCCTTATACAGGCAAACCTACTGGTCGTGCGGGTTTTTTAGACGGCTGCTGTTCATTATTAAAGGACAGTTTGACGAAATTCACTTTTTTCGCTTAATTTCTTCCCTATATGATTATGTATATGCTTAATTGTTTTGCATGGACGCGACACCACCGGACTGCGCCACTATCGCAAAGGAGCAAGTTCGATCAATGACGTTAATTATTGATTACGCTTCGATTTTGCATTTTTCGCTGCGCGGCGTCTAAACGAACCCTTAGAAAGTAAACAGCACATTAGTGCTGTTCCGTTTTCTTTTCCTTCTACCCATATGTGGTACTAATAATCACGCTATCTAGACCTTCTTCGAATTCTCAGCAGAGGTCTCCATCAGCGTCGGCGACTCTCTCTAGATGTACAATACACTGCGACACTTTTCTCTTTCCTCCACACTTTTTACTTGGCACCATCCTTCTCGATTTTCTCTCTCTCTCTCATCCTTTCCTTCTCCTCGCCACCTAACGCCCTCTGCAAACTGAGATTTCAGAACTTCCAGTACCTTTCTCGCGGAGCATATAATGAGTTCACTTAATAATGCTATAATTTTCTTTTTTCTTAGCTTTCATTTAAGCTGTGACTCGTTTCGACTGGATCACTTTCGCCAAAGTTATGGCATTGGCAAATATGGGAGCGAAAAATAATTTTGCTCGGATAATCACATATTGTGCCAACCTCCTGTACTGCTGCATTGATTTGGCACCAGCGTATATCGAAGACCCACATGCCATTAGCAATGTTAATCAGCGACAGCAAAATAGCAAATGAAAGGTCTGCGAGATTTATGAAGCATATATTAGTGAACATCAGATAGATGAGAGACGATCGCAATTTTCTGCTGTAGCAAATATGTGTAAAATAACAGTGACAGAAGGCAACCACAGAAAACGAACCTCGTATAAATGGTGCAAGTCAGCACAATATTCAGAACGTAGGAGACCATTATGAGGAGTGCTGAAATGCACAGAGATGGTCACATCATC
Source organism: Nippostrongylus brasiliensis (assembly GCA_030553155.1). Classification (NCBI taxonomy): domain Eukaryota; kingdom Metazoa; phylum Nematoda; class Chromadorea; order Rhabditida; family Heligmosomidae; genus Nippostrongylus; species Nippostrongylus brasiliensis. The sequence continues at coordinate 28,140,467 of CP130737.1, forward strand.
AACTTACTGAGCCATGCGAGCGATTAGACTCGTAGTTCTTTACTTTCTCTAGATTAAACGACTCGATGAAGACGCAGGCACATCAAGCTGAAGTTCAAGTTGAATTCAAAGGATACCTCTTTGCTCCTACTTTCATCAGCTTAAATTTTCCTTTAATCAGTTTACTACTGATACATTTCTCCTCCTTCCCCATGTTTCATGTCATTGTATGTTATGCGTGATTTCTATTTATCACTCCAACCCTACGCGAGGTGATGGTGTGGTAGCATCGCAAACGATCTCTGGTAGAACTTCGCGTATTAGCCGACAGAGATCCGAAGATCGAATTTTGGACCACAACAACTGAAATACGAACCGCTCGCTCATGTTGTGAGCGAACAAGGTATTCTAAAGTACGGAAAATTTGTGATCATTTCTCACACGCTAAATGCCGAATTTCGAGCTCGATCCAGTAGGCTCAATCGTAATAACAACCTCCCACGAACGAGAAATAACAGAGTTCTGCACAGGAATGCCCAGACATGTTACAAGCTACATGAAATGTTGAATATCTACCATTGATACGCGCAGTGCTCATTACCTTCAATATTAAACACATTTAAAATCTAGATGATGTTTTAGCTTAGCCGTATGCTTTCAGTAGCACGTGCCACAAAGGAATTAGACACTATTGAGACATCGATTTGTCTCAACGCGTGTGCCAACGCAATATTTACATAATGCTCAAAACCTCGGAGCAAACTTCACCTAGAGTGACATGATTGATGTGTTTCGAAGATTTACAGAAAGATTCCGAAAACTGAAAAATATGATTGGCAGGTTTGATGCGGTTTTCACAACGCGCTTCGGGTAGAGCTCAAAATTATGATATGGGAACGTTTAGGTGTTGCGAATTTTCGATCCCACATTGGGCTGTGCGCTCCCTGGATAAGCAAGAATCTCCAACTCCGGTCGATCTCGTCAATCGGCGCCCTCTTCTGGTCCGTCTCCTTACGGAGCTTAAGAATTGTGCTCAATTATGATGACATTATCGGTATTTTTTTTGTTTTTCTTGATTGATGAATAAAGGAAGTCAGTATCTGAAAGGCACACGAACTTTTGGGTCAACCTAATAATAGCGGCTCCGAACTGACTTCTGGCAAATAGTCGCCCAAACTGACTTCTAAATAACGATAGAAATCGAAGAGCCTTATGACTACCACGTCAACCTTATCCGCCCGCTACTACAAAAACGGCATCTTCAAAGTCGTTATTGCCCTGAACTTTAAACAACTGGGATATTGTGGCCCTGATGATCTCCATTTCAATATTATATAATCGTATTATAAACGAAGAACCATTACCGAGCAGGATTGCATTCGAGGTTTTTAGGCTAGCAGAAGTGTATGCCCTGAGAGCAATATCCGCTAACACATCATCTTCAGCCACGTATTCGATGTATCGAGGAACCATCGCGTTCAAAGTCGTCCTGAAGCTTCTGCTTTTCTACAACTACGGTTTCATGCTTAAAAAAACCACAGTCACGTCGACGAATAAAGGCATACATTAAAAAGAATACATGCAAAAGAACTCATGGGCGCAGTATAGGACGTGTCAGTTGTTTAGTGCGGTGGGTAACGCCGGGAGGCGTATCTATGACAACGAAATCCCAACCCTCACAGAAATCCAAATAACTAGCATAACATTTCAAGGAAATTTGTATTCACAAGACAAGGTAAGACATACATGTGTAAAACAACTAAAACAGTGCAACGAATTTCACAGATTCGTCAACGTTAATGAAAACACAACTATATAGCAGTGAAGGAAACATATCTACACATTATTAAGGGATAAAAATACTAAAAAAAGGCAGGGATAAAAATCTAACAATCTGTCAGAGCGAAGCTCCCGACTAATTATGGAAATCCATGAAAAATGGTCTACAGATAACCTAACAGTATCATATAATTCTCCATGGCACCGATCATTCGTCGGTGAACCTCAGCACGCGGCAAACGGGACGTTTAGGAGAGCAACGTCTGAAATGATTACGTATTCCTAGTACGAAGCCATAATGCCACGGTCGTAACGTTACTGACCTTCTCGTTTCGTACGGGTTCAGAATACGATTCAGACACGAGAAGTCGAAAGAATCTGCACCACGTACAGGGGATGGAAACCTACGCTGTAAAAAATACATATTAGGCAAATCTCGAGACTTAACTTTCTTCAAACTGCCACTGCTCCGCAATACGTTTGATTCTTCGGTTACGGTCGAGATGAGTCACAGATTTGCTACTCTTTCGCTCTTGTACGGTATTGTGAACGTTCTAAGGACTCCACGAAAGAAAAAGCCGAATCGAGAGAGCAGACAGAATGTTTCCAAACGTTTGGCGTACATATGTAACCTTTCTGTCATGAACGTGAAACCGTGAACTCAAAACGGCAAGTCGAATCTTGTACGAGCTCTTGCCACAGTTTTCCTTCATCCAACTTTTTTAGTGCTCTTTCTGGTGCTTTCGCTACTCTTCCCGTATTTATAGTGTTACCAAATGCTTTTGATCACTATCGTGTTTTCTGTTGTTGTTATTTTCCCATTCTTGAGTAGCCATTTTACTTTCTGAACGTAATAGAGTAATAGTACACCCTCGGGTGTATAAATAAATACATTCAGTAGTTAATATCAACCACAGATACCCGCACTATCGAGCGATCGATCCCGGCCCGGGCTAACCTAACCTTCCATCCCTCCGCGGTTGGGTAAATTGGTACCAGACTTGTCTGAGGAGGTGAAGACACCGACTTGGTATAGCGGCTGCCCCCAAGTCATTGTATAGGCCAAACATGCCTCTACGACTCGGAATTGAACACGAATGCTGCGGTGCGTCTTTAGGGGACTGATAATACTTTACCCTTTACCCTTATTAGACTCCTGCGAAAAAAACGAGAAAGGGGCGGGAGTTAATTACTGTTTTTTCCAAGCCTGATCCATCAGTTGTTTCTTAGTAGGGAAGTTGTAAACGAAAACTGGCTATGCTCCGATTGGTCAACGTTAGTCATGAATTTCATTATAAGCTAGTTCAAAGGCCTATCTATCAGCGTTCATAAACATAACCCGTCACATGTTAGAGGAAGCAGAAAGAGTTTGTTCGGCGGAAGGAGATATTTGACTGTCAACGTATGTTCTGCAGCCATCACGGGATGATTTGTTAGGTTGTAAGAAAGTTTCCGCCGTTTTCTCAAACGGCTGTTGCAAGTTGAGTTCGAAAGCAGAGTGTGACACAACTTCCGGAAGAAAATTATTCGCTCTTTCAAGCAGTATATCTGAAATTGTGATAACTTTGAATGTTATCTTTTTTTGGCCAGTGATGTAAAAGACGAAAAAGTGAAAAAACAATCACATCGACAGCGATTTTTCCTGCTCACTTTCGCAGGCCTAAATAGAACGTACTATACCGTTTAAAAGATGATGATTTCTCTATTAGATAGTATATTAATTATTCCTATTTGTTCTGGAAATTTCAAGATGGTATACGAAGCGTTTTGAGCCGTCTTAGTTTTCACTGTCGAATCATCCAGGAGTTCAGGTTTTGGTTCACTTTGCCGACTCAAAAAACGATGAAAATCAAGACGCTCTAAAGCGCTTCAAATACCGTCTTGTAAAGCGTACCGTCCTCATTCGAATACTGCATGAGATTTGGTGAAAAGACTGAAACTGGGGGTTTGCTCTGCTGAGAAACTTCAAGACGCTTTTCTCGCGAAATTTTTTTTGAAAAGTGCGGTTCGAAAACGAACAAATCTTCTGACAGAGCAAGAAATTCTGCTAAGAAAGGTGTACAGAAATCAAATCAGAACAAACCAGGAGCAGCATCGAAAAATTATTCTTGTCTTTTGAACGACAAAATTTGAGGGTTTGAAACGTCATTTCCGAAACAAATAGGAACAGGAATTATACTATCTAATAAAAAAATCACTCTCTTCCGAGTGATGTACCGCATTTTATTCAGACCTGCAAAAGTGAGCAGAAACAAAATCGCTGTCGATGAGGTCATTTTTTCACTTTTTCGCTTTTCACTTTACTAGCCAAAAAACCACGATATTCAAAGTTATCACAAATCCCAGATGCACTGCTTGAAAGATCGAATGGTTTTCTTTCGGATGCTGTGTCACAGTCTGCAAAACTTTTGGAACTCGACTTACTCGTTTGAAAAAAAAACGGCGGTAACACTCACAGCAGTCCAACATTTTTACAGAATTCTCGTCGTTCTACAGAACACTTAGGCCAAGAGGCTACTCGAAATTTTTGCAAGCACGAAAGTTACCTTTTTAGGGGCATTGAGAAGCAAACTGCGAGGCTCCGGACTAGGTGGACGAAGACCTAGCCTAAAATGCAACACTCGCGTATTTTACTTTTAAACATGCCTGGATACAAGAAAAAAGTTTCAGCTCACGGCAACGCAGGTAGCACGAACTGTGTTGATGCATCCGTCCTTCCATCAACCGGGAAGCGTGGAGTCCGCCCATCATCCACAGGATGGACCAGCAAAGGAATGTTAGATAGGCATGTGTTAATTTGAGCAGACATGAATCGTTTCGCGTATGCTGGGCGATCATATTGTTGTTTTTGCTGCTCTCGTTGCCATTGTTGCTGCTGTTGTTCCTGGTGTTGCTGATTATATTGATGAGGATGAAGGTGTTGTAACTCATGACAACGGTTCCCCGTCGTCCCATTGCTGTCCAAGCAACCATTGAGGCTGATGCGACGAGCACTTCTTTCACACAGCTGTAGCACAGTCTTCGTCGGTTGGGCGCTGGACCCTAAAGCAAAAAAAATGATCGATCTAGGTGTTTCTGCTGAGCAAACTTCCACAAGAACATTCTTGAATCAGTCGAATGGCTGTTTCTCCTGATCTGCCGCTAACCGAACACGTAGCACAATTCCAGGCTTGATTTGATGTCTCTGGAGAAAAGCATAAACAATAGCAATTTGGGCCTGGAATTCGTGCTGCTTCAATGTACTACATAGTTGGCAGGATGGCTAACTGGCGATTTTTGTTCTAACGCATAGTGAAAACCAAATGAATGTCATCAATGAAACTGTACATAGGCAGCGACTACGAAGCAACCCGAAACCAAAACTTTCAGCAACACTGCTGATAGGTCGCTTTCAATATAACATTATTGTATAATATCATGGCGAAGTTTCGTGGTAACATTTTCATTGGCGTAGATCACAGTAGAAGTAAAACGTTAACATTGAACAATAACTGGATGATATGAACAAATGACTAAACCTACTCTTCAAAGGAGCAACAGAAGCATTCTCGAACTTCGGTGGAGCTCCATCCTTCAACGCAGTTCTCACCGAGCGGCCGTTTAAATGAACCTGAGAAACATTTGCTTAACTCGAGAAAGATGACCACCACAGCTGTGTAGCACATCATATCTTTCCACCTTATTTGAAAGCCCAGTCGTGGGCTTCGAGAAACACGACGGCATTGCTTGCGATGTTGTTTCTCCCACTTTTTCCTCTCCACCCATTGCCTTCCACCAAACGTTCATCGACTGGATCGATTTTTTGGAATATCTGAAACAAATTGTGGATATGAATGGCATAGCGTTATCCTCAATATTGATATCATATTTGCTTTCGAAGTAGACGGCAAAACAAAATACTTCACCTGAATTGCTGTTGATTCAAATTATCGTTACGAAGGCACTTGCATCCCTGTTTCAGATCAGAACGCAATTCCAGAACAACTTTTTTGGGTTCAAAGCGAGAAGATGACTTTCGGGCAGTTAGACTGAACCGACAGTGTACATATATATCAAAAAATAATTAAAAATAAAAAATATGTTAACTCATTCCAGACTGCACCATGACGAGAAAAGTAAAGTATTAGAAAAAGGCAATCACCTCAACATCTCCGAGGAGCTGTCCTTTCTCGAAAGCTGTGGTTCGTCTCCTATCCTCTGAATGTAACTGCAATTATTCTTCCACATGAAATAAGTCAGAAAGAGTTCATTTATTCGGTGTCACGCTACACCCATCCAGTGTTGTGTACTCGAGTCCATTACCGCTGGTAGCATGCACCTTCAGCATGTTCCTACTTCATGTTCTAGTTATGCTAATCACTCATAGCAATGCAGCTGTGTCTACTTCTTCAATGCGCTCGACTGGTTCAACACATATAATTATGAAATGAGTAGCGAAAAGAGTAAAACTTCAAACGTACTATGCTGAACTGATCACTGTTCTCACTTCGATCAGTCTGCATCTCCCCATTCCATGAGAACCCTGCAATTGCTAATGTGATCAGAAATTTCCGTATTCGGGGCTATTTGAGTGAGTTGACCTTTGCTTGATAGAGAGGTTAATTTCGCTCGGTGCGCATCCTTAGTTATCGCTCTGAAAAAAATCACTAAAACTTGGAAACGAAGGAATAAATCAACGAATCTTTCTTCCTCAACCGGTTGATTTTCTGAGACTCTTCCACCGAGCTCCTTGCTATGGCATCATATTGGTTGTGCGAAAAAAGGATTGATCCACCCATAATTAATGATCTTGGGCTGTAAAATCTAATAACAATTTACGACAAACCGCTGTATCCGCGGCGGCTAAGCTGCCGAACACAAAGCAGGCGTTCAATGCACGGATCAATTACAATGTGAATTACGCTCAGAACTTTGATACATTTAGCAACAATAAGAGTGATTAAATTCCTGATCATAATAATAGGATCGGACCAGCAAAGACGAGCAATGTTTGGAAGTGAGCGCCCACCACCATTTGGCGGGAGATCGATATGGACAATCACACATACAGATCACCTTCACGATCGTTCAGTTTGAAGAGTTTCGGCTAGTAAAATAAAGCGGAACCTCTAGCAGGTGAACTAGCTAACCTTAATTGGTGTTCATTCATGTAAGTTCAATTAGCCGGAAATCGATGATTCTGGTGGAATCTACGAAATATAACGATTATACGTAAGCAAGTGTGAACGAAGAGCGCTAAGAAGTGAAGCGTAAAGCTAGTTCGTGCTCTTCTACTTGAATTGACACGGAATTTTTCGAACGATTTTTTGCTCTTTCTCTCTCATTGTTTGAAGTTCCCCTTAGCAGGTATTTGTTCCAGGATTTTTTTTGACCTTCGAAGTAAGGCTTCTTGCCACCGGTTTACACTGATCATTCTCCGAGCAGGATTGAAGAAGTTCATCATCTTTCCAGGTACAGAACTCATCGGAGAAACATTCTCTAGATCACGCTCATCTGAAAACTGACGCGTTGAGGGCAAATTGTGTATTCCAATTCATTCATTTCTTGGGAATGTCCCGTATTACATATTACGAACGGGCCCGCGTGGTACAGTGGTAAGAGGCGCTGCTGTCACCCGCACGGTCGAGCGATCGACCCCCGGCCCGGGCTAACCAAGCCTTCCATGCCTCCGGGGTCGGGTAAATTGGTACCAGACTTGTCTAGGAAGGTAAAGACACTGCCATGGGCTAGCCCTCGCAGGTCGTTGTATAGGCTAAATGCGCATTCACTATGCCTTTACGACTTCAATGGAAGGCAAATGCGTTGGCGCGTCCTCAGGGGACTGATCAACGCCGGCAACTCTAACTTTTACCTTTCCATTTGACGAAATTTATGCGGGAAACATGGATGCATTTTATCGATTGTTGCAATGATTCAAATCCTACTTCACCATGTCGCCGCATCTAATTCTCCTAATTTCCCTAATTCCTAATTCTCGAACGAGACTTCAACAAAGAAATGTTGGAATCGCATCTGTTCCCATTGGACGACGCTGTCGGTCGCTTCATCGGTCACTTGCGCCAAGTCCATCGGATATGCTATCCAGCTCGATTGATGGACTTCCGGAGACGCTTCCGTAGGTAATATTTCATGTGTGTCGCCCATGCATGACCATCATTTGCGACCGCTAGTCCATGCTGAATTCTAATCGACGAATGAGGGGATAATTGATAGTTGTAGTCAGTTCAAGCACATTAGTTGGGGCATCATAACCAGTCCAGAAAACGCTCTGTCATGAAAGGTTACATATTTGCCAAAACTGGATTCCCAAATATTATGTAGGTTGTTAACTAATTATTTGCCGTTTTTTCAATCTTCTGTTGTGCGCCTAGTAGAGAAGCTTCCGAAAACGTCCAAATAGCATTCGATGAAGAATCATTTGCTCTTCTACGACATGTATTTGCTATTTACGAAACGTTGAAATTTTGATAGCTTTTTGAACATTGAAGTTGAAATCAGGAATGAGAAAAATTGACTCCACCGACAGTGAATTTTCCCTGCTTCGTTTCGAGACTTCCTGCAAAACTGTATATAATTTTGTAAAAGTAGAAAAATTTCTCTATATGATGGTATGCAGTTTGTTTTGGTTTCCATTGGTTTTTGTTTACTTACAGAGCGTCAAAATGGCAAAATGGGGTATCTCAAAGAGATCAATAATTTTTGGATGCTTACAAAATTATATACAGTTTTGCAGGTAGTCTCGAAACGAAGCAGGGAAAATTCACTGTCGGTGGGTTCAATTTTTCTCATTTTTGATTTCAACTTAAATGGTCAAAAAGTTATCAAAGCTTCAACGCTTCGCAACTATCAGATACATGTCGTGAAAGAGCAAATAATTCTCTATCGATAGCTATCTGGATATTTTCGAAAGCTTTTCTACTAGGCGCTCAACAGAAGCTTGAAAAAAAACGGCAAATAATTAGTTAACAACCTAATAATACCAAAAGCATCGTAGGAAACGAATACAACACAATGGTAAATGTTAACAGTAAATGTGAAAGCGAATTGATGCTCAGGAAATACACATATGGACTTCTTCATGTGACATGATTTGCTGTCAAACCTTTTTAAATTGCAGTTAATACGACACGTCAACATTTATGTTCAAGGCACACAACCATCGGCTGAATTATTCATACAAATCTGTTCTCTAACGGTCCAACGTGACTTAAATGGAACAACACTAAAATGATGCGACGGCCACTCATGGTGTGTGCGCATTCGTCTACATGTATTTTGAAATAAAACTTACACGTGGACATGAAAAGCTACCCAGAAGAACAGTGAATGTGATGTTTACTAGTAGGACACTTGAAGAACATTATGAAAAGAAGAAGGGTAATCTTAATTGAAGCGCGAATAGATAAATCATTCATGGCAACCTTCAAGATACCCGCATTTGTATCGGGTATGTGGTTCTATTTTTGTTGTGAGAATTTATTTACTGATTGTGACAAAGAGATACCACTTCGGTTGCGCACCGCCTTGAAAAAAAATAGCACATTAAAATAGCAAATCACGGCAGGGATTGTACGCTTTAGACCAGTAACATTGCTTGACATTTGTAAACTTGCTACAAAGTAGGGTAGCAATTCCACATAATGGTAGTGAAACTAATAGGTTGTAATGAAACCTCTGTTTGTTTCCGCGCTTTGTTGATTTCATTGTACACCAGGTTTGAAAGAAAAGGTGAATATTTGACAATCTGTGCTTTTCAACTCGAGGGGTGGTTTTCCTTACAGTCGCACCTATTAGAAAATTCCTCCAGATTCCTGAATTATTAGAGTTCCCCAGATTTCTGACTTATTAGTAAGCCAAACTTCACCGTAACTGAAATGGTCTTCTGACGGATTCAAATCAAACAACTTAAACGTTGCTGAATTGCGAAGAGGGGTGCTGTAAATCAGAATATGGTCTGATGAGAAAATACGCTAGAAAACCCTAATTTACTGATGGGCATCATGATTAAAGCGAAGTCATTGAAATTGGGACACCGGATGGTGGCACACTTAATCACGATTATTAGGGCATAGCGCTCCTTCCGATGGTGCTTATTTTGAGGAAGACAGACCACTTCGAGCTGATTTATAGCCTTCTAGAAGTAAAGCTCGGAAACGAACAGAACTTTCGCCGCAACCTACTATATGCACTCTCTGTTGAATAACATATAGTATATAATTGGGTCCTACCTGAAGTGAAAATGACGCTCTAATATGGACATAAATAGTAGAACACAATAAAGAGATTAGCGAGAATAATGTTATTAAAACGTGCATAGTTAGGGCACCCGTATTGATGTGCATGGCGTTTCCATGAGATATGGTAATAAAAAATCAGCCACCAAACGCACAGAACATATTGGATATCAGAGAAAAACCTCATCACTAGTAAAAATTATGCGAAGCGGAAGGACATAGCTCTCTATGATTACTAGGCTAACACGACATCTTATTTGAAAGATGTTTTCTTATATCCAACTCGCCCCGTTTTTATGATTCGATTGAGTCCTTGACAAGCTGGGGAACTTTGGCTTTATTATCATCAGCTGGTGGTTCCGTGGTGATGTGTGGGATTTGGTGTTTTACCTGAAAATACATGATTCAAAAGCATTCACTATGGTCATGTGGAACATTTGCAGTTAAGTTGATAAAATTGAGTGGTTACCACGTCGCTGGTTTCCCTAACACCCTTCATCTCTTTCAATCACTTTCGTGATGGCGAACCTTCATGTTCAAACATCGTTCTGAGGTTTTACTGCAACGCTATCTTAACAGGACTTTTCCATATATGTGTTGCAGACACCCCAAAGTGTTAAAGAATAAGCGTTGATACATACACCAATACACTGAGAGCTAACCAGTAGTTGATACCGCGTTCCTTGTTCCTTACAGCTATCCACAAGGGGTGGGAGCGAATAGAACAATTTGCCGATGCGCTCCATTCGCGCTTTTATTTTCTTTTGTTGCTTTCATTACTATTTGGAATTACGCTAACGAGGCAGTAGGACAAATATCAACAAACTAACTAACAATGGAACCGTCCTGATCAGCCATTAGCCGAGTTGTCTGTTGGTGGTTGATGTGCCCGTGTCTCATAAATGAAGGGGCTGTGTTGCTGTGTCCTCGCCTGAAAACTATTGGATATCCTGGATAATTTGGTGTGCAATGAAGATTAATAGTACGCTTTTTGTCTCAGTAATGATGTGAGCCATACGCTACGAGAAAATCAAACAAGAAAAAAAAAGCAAGGAGGAAGTCAAAGCATATGAGTATTGCATTCAAACAGCATTTCATGCCGAAAGTCACACATGGGTACCTACCACTTCTCTTGAAGTACGGAATCTGAAGTACAGAGTGCTGTAAGCTTCAAGAATCTGTACTATTCTGAGAATTCGTCGAGTAGTTCTACTGGTAGTTGGTTTGCGAGCAGTCTATAGGCGCTAAAGATGGCGCTCGCCATCGCAGCTTTATTGTTTGCTAATAGGGACGCTTTTTCTGCCATATCATATCCTTCTTTTCTTGTAGCATAATATTTCTAGTGAAACATGAACATGAGAAAAAGGAAGAATATAAGCAGCCCTTTAGCCAGAGGGACAGAGACACAGCAGATGCTCAATGGAATAGTGCAGTGCTGCAGTGATTCGCTGGTCGATAACATCCAAAACCTGTACGAGTGGCAAAGCCATATTCGCGCTTAACTGGAGCTGAATGGGATGGTCTATAGTGTGAAGAGGAGAAGTACACAGCCGCATCTGTGTTCATAGAAGACGCAATGTTCATAAGAGCGAAACTTCTGAGCAGATTTTTTGACAAAGATATTATGGAAGTGATAAGGTGAGGGATAATGTTGTGTGCATAGCCTGAAGGACACTTATCAGCAATGCAAAATGAGTGGGCAACCCTGATATGGCTCTGCTACGAGCGAGGAATTTGGAGAAGGCTGTACGTTTGTTGAAAGACTTATATATTTGGAGATGCTAGGTTATAACCTAGCATCTCCAAATATATAAGTCTTTCAACTAGTTCTTGTCTATAAACCGCTAAACAAAAAGCGGAAATTAACAGACTAGCTGTACGTTTGTTTCAGGCCCTTGTTATACCAACGCTCACCCCCCAGCGTAACTCGTCCATTCAGTATCAGACACCGTGGGGCCAGACACGTTTGTACGAGTTATCACGTTGACGCTGGCGTGGTGACGCTCACGGGCTGTTACGCACACGCTAGCGAACCTTCCACGCTCTCGTTGCTGCGCATTGCACTGCGATTGACCCTTTCGTTGGGGGTGGGTCGATCACCTCGCGCATTGCTCTGTATGCTTCGGGCGCATGCGTGCGAGCGTCGCGTGCTCAGCGTCTGAGGTTGGCGGCGCACGCGCTCACCGCTCGCAAGCAGCTGACGCTCACCACGCGCGATGGTATAACAAGGGCCTTAATGTGGTACGAAGCTGTGGAGATTTCATATGTCTGGGAGGACTTGTTTATATCACGGATAATTGAAACGCTCGCAAACGGTGTTCTCTCTCCGTTCTCAAGCACACTTTCCACTTTACGGAATGAATATAATGCATACATTCGCCCAAAAGTATTATACGTTTCAATTATCAGAAACTTGCACCTGAAGGATTCCTGACGACAAGGAACTGTTTTATCACCAGTGAGAAGCCCAAATGCTTATCTTTTTTGTTTTATCATCGAGTAAATGCAGCATAGTTTATTTGGCACCCCGTTTCTTCTTATCGTTTCTTCTTGGTAGAGTTTCTAAACTGTGTGTGGTGAAGACCTCTGATTCACTGTGCAGGTCTAGCTCTCATGAGCAAAATACAGCTCCTAAAATTGCTAACCAACTGCAGCATTGTTGCAGTACCGTTTCCCGTTATAATACTGTGACTAGTGGGTACACGTACCCGTGGTGGTTGCGGCCCATGTAACTAGCATTTCCATCGCTTCGAACACCAACCAAATCTTCCGTGTTTGATTGTACTGTGGTGCTCTGTTCTCGTTGATTTTCCATCTGAAATACAAGTATTGAGCGGATAACAATACAGTGCGTATCAAAAGTATAGGGCCACCCAAAAACATTAATTTTTCTTTATTGACGGAAATTCGTGATGTGAAATTGCTCTCATTGAATCCCTCGTAGTCGAAAACCACACCAGAAAATGACTCAGAAAGACTTTGAGAGTATGAAATTTTCTAAGAAAAAAAAAGTTGCTCCATTGTATCAAAAGTATAGGGCCACCTCAAAGTCGATTCCACTTTATTACAACAAACAGCCAACAATTACAGATTAACACTCAACTTGCCCACCATGAATGGGAATGAGTTGAAAAATTCGGTTCGGCACACTTTCTACCGAATTCTTCATGATACCAGGATCCAAATTGTTCCACGCTGCAACGATCGCTTCTCGCAGTTCTTCAACATTATTGAACTGTCTCCCGTCTCTATATATCTGACGTACAAATATTCCCCAGATATCCTCAATCGGATTCAGGTTCGGCGAGCAGACTGGCCAGTCTAACAAAGGGATATTCTTGGCGTTCAACCACTGCATCGTCGATTTACTCGCATGTACCGATGCATTGTCCTGCACGAAAGTGCATTTCTCCGTATGGTGTTGGCCAAGAAACGGCGCCAGATGATATTGAAGAGCCTTCTGATAATCCTTTGACTTCATTCGACACGTAGTAAAGACTTGCCGAAGAACACCAGAGCTACAAAGTGCTCCCCAGACCATTTGAAAACCCTCGCCGAAGTTGCGTCTGGTGAAAACCATCGGGTTCTCCCTCAAATCGCGCCAGTAGCAGTGAGATCCATCGGGTCCGTCCAAACTGAACTTCTTTTCATCCGAGAAGATGACCTGACGGCAACGAATATATTTGAAGGGGAAGAATTCCGAGATGGAGAGTGGTGCGCCTTATTCCAATTTGTCGTCATGTTTTCCCGCGCTAATTGAAGACCTTGGTTCGGTGGTGTTCAGTCGATCTAGGAGCCTTTCTCATCACCTCACATACAGTCAAGCTGCTTCCTTTTGCTGCTCTCCAGCTGGGTCATTCGCGAGGCACTCAAGGATAAGTCCTCCTTAATAGGACTGATCGATGATGTTGAGTTCGATAACAGTCGCTTAATACATATGTCGAATGTCTGGAGCGCACTGATGGTCTTTCAGGCACTGCTGTCGTTCCATATCTAGCGGGGTCTTTCGGGTAGTTGTTCACAGCGTATTTGGAGCGACGAAGTTGAGCAGCGATTTTACGCCTGGAGTGACCTTTCTGGTGTAGTGCTCGACCTTGTACCGACTCCTCGACGAACAGTTGGGTACCACGCTACATGTTTTTAATACGATGGTAGACTGTGTCAATGTCTACGTGTTTGGTTTGATCAAGAATCAAACTTGCAGTTATAATAAACGGACATCGTAAGGGGCCCTATACATTTGATACAGTGGAGAAACCATATTTTTCTCTGAAAATTTCATATTTTTGTCATTTTTCTGAATCATTTTCTTATATGGTCATTTTTTTTCATTTTATGCTTTACGACTACGTTGAACTTCATTGAAAGCAACGTCATATCATTAATGTTCGTTAACAACGAAAAAATTACTGTTTTTGGGGTGACCCTATACGTTTGATAGTTGATATTTGAATGAATGCAATATGTGAGGATTAAGTTCTGCAAATTAACCTATCAATCACTCATACTACTCCGATGAGTTATGCTCATGAGATAAGAAAACAACTGGCCTGGTAATCCCAGTTTCGACGACGAGGCTGTGTCCTTCTGTTACGCCGGATGCATAACATAATGAGATACACAAAAAGGAGTAAATATCCAGTCGCGGTTACTAGAATAAAACACAGTCGCATGTCAGCCAAGTACGTCGCGACATCGTGAAGATCGTCTGCCATACGAATAAACTTGTAGGATTCGCTGAAACAAGTTAATTCAAGATAGATGGGAATGTGCTCCTGTTCGTAGTAGTTGTTTTGTATTAAAGATATATTTTCCTGAACATAAATACTTGCAAACTGAAAGGAAATTTTTCATCACTCTTAGCTTACAGATCGTTGGCGATTGGAAAGGTTTCGACTGTCATAGCGCAAAAACTATTTGTTGATAAACAGTCTTTGTAATACCTGAACTTGAGGGTTACTAGCAATGCGCAATTTTTTCGGACGTTATGCTAATACGGTAAGATACTGTCACGGTGTTGTGGCCTACTAACTAAGGTGACCACGATACCGTGACAAATCACTGTGATGGTGAAGATGGCGTTCTAAACCGAAACTGGAACAATGCTCGAAGCGGTGGCAGGGTGGCTAAGATTGACAGATAAATTCAGGAGGTAGCAGCTGGAAAAGAAGCCTTTGCTTCCTTCCTAACTTTCTAGTTTCAGAGCAATATATTCATACGCATACAGGTAGACGTCTTCAAACTTTTCATATCGCGATGCATTTCCGTCGCGTAGCGTCATAAGAGACCTTTTTTTCTGAAAACGTTGGTGGCTACGTTGGTGCGAAGAAGGGAATAGAGTTGAAACCTGTCACACATTCAATGTGACCTCTCATACAGCAACTAGAATAGAGAAACGATAAAGAGAAAATCTTGTTTCGCTTAGATCCATAAGGTAGGTAAGGATCACCGAGCGAAGTCTCCCAAGCGTAAACACTAGATAAAACACGTACGGCTAACCTGTACTCGGATGGTCGATAATAATCCATCGAGCGCTGTGGGGGATAGAAGTAGAGGACGATATCTTGCGGCTGTGAAAAGCATTCGTAGAACGAAATAATATTTTCCTAAGGGGTACGAATGCGAAACAGTTCCAACTGTTTACATAAATGAACAATACATGGCTATTGCATATTTCTTCGAAACGCTCGAGTTCCAGAAATGAGGTTAAAAACATGTTAAGCCACGATGGTATCGTATGCTGATGAATCGTCGTGTTTGTTGGGTTGAGAACATTCCACGTGAATATTTTTCGTTGCGTCACTACAACCTTAAGGCGGGATGACTAAAGCCCATCTTTCTACACATCGCGCATTTGATTCCGTTATAATTCGTGTAATTTAGGGAGTTTAAACCACACGACCAGGACTATGGACTCTATTACCTTCGACAAAGACGTTCCACTGTCATGTTCAAACCTCTAATTCTGCACTGTAATAGTGGACGGTGTTTATCTAGGAATTCAAAGAAGACAACTGTGAACTTGAAAGTGAACTGCGACACAACACATTTAACTCTAACTTCGATGAATTAAACGCCGCCACAGAAGCGCAGCCTTTTCCCACCACTCATAATCTTCTAACCGAGTTTCAATTCTCACACACCAAACTGTAAAACATCTTTGTGTAAAACATCTTGTAAGGCATTTTTGTTTATTGGGAAAGATACGGCTGAAAAACTACCCTAGACATGTGGCCCATACAAATCGGAACCAGGATCGCTGTACGTACGAGTTTGATAGAAGAGGAGCATCAACTAGCTGAACGGTTTGGTTGGCACAGATAGGTAGTGCGTGACTTATAGCTGGAGTCGCTGGATCGTGTCGTGGTCGCCATGCTGGAGGAGGATTTGGCGATAGAGATGATTGGTGATGGAAGAGAGCTTTATTCGATAGTAGGAAAACGTCCGAAGATGTGCCGAGTGAAGGAGCTTATATTCCCCTGTGCGACTGAAGTATCGATAATACAGGAAGCGCAAAAATTACCCGGAATAATACATCACAGGCCACAACTATTGACAGAACAGGATTCTGAGCTACATATTGGAATATGTTACACATCTATATGCAAACGCTATGCGAGTTTGAGCTCTTGAATGCTCGCACAGCGGTAATAGCAAAACGAAATCTCAAACTATCCGCCATCATCAGTCTATACTTCTTTGGTCGTACCGCTTTTTACCTCAATTTTCTTTAACGCTTCTGGGAAACTGATTTTCCAGTCTAGTAGGTTTTTGAGGAAAAGGTGTGCTCTATCTGATGTGCAAGTTTGCTGCCTCTCATAGAACCGTTAACAAACACATGGACTGATTTCAATGAGGACTACCTGCCTGCCACGAGTTATTCGTTTGGCGCAATTGATAACAACTTTTAGAACTAAGCCTTCAACCTAATATTGGAGTAGTGGGTACATATACACTAAACTCAAAAGTATTCCAAGCCTGAGTTCATTTGAGTTCACAATGTGCGAATGACAAAGCCAAATCGAGACTGATCAGCAATCATCGACTCATAATTTTGCTGTCCCACGCCGCACAGCACAAGATGGCTGACCCCTGAAATCACGGGATTTTGACCGCCTTAGTTTCTTTTCTGATCAGTTATTGGAAGCGAGAATTCCTCTACACAACACAAAAATTTGACTCCATTGGAAGCTCCCCTGGCTGAGGCAGAGAACGATATAGTAGAAGACTACCTCCGTGCCATGAGTTATGGGTCCGCTACTCGTCTGAGGACATGTGTCCGTAAGATAGGGGGCCACTTTAAACGACCTTGATACCTTTCTATCAGTAAAGAAATAAGGAAACTGTATGTTAAGTTTCATTGTCAGATCTACATTTTTGTTGAAGTTACAATGTGATAATTTATTCCGGGTAATTTTTGCGCACCCTGTAGTTACAGCGCCAAAATTATCCAGCAGGAGCATACACATCAAGACGAATGTGGCTACCCCAAAGCGGAAATGGAAAGTTTTTCAAGCATATAACACGAAATCGTTGTCAGCAAGATGGCGATTCGTAATGGTACCAATAACATTCCACATGACGTGAACTGCATTCAATGTAAAGGAATTAAATGTGATGACTAACATATGAAACATGTTCAATCGGAAAGTTTATCATCCAACTTAATCGCTCACATCTGCGAGAGCGGATTATCTAATAATATCTGACATGCGCCGGCTATGAATTGTGTAAACGTCACCAAAGAAACAATCTGCTTTCATAGAATTTCCATAGATAATTCTCTTTGCTTTTCGGACGAAAGCCGGATTAAAGGCCTGTGGAGTTTGAGCGCTTAAAATGAAGTACATATGTCGCACAGGTGCAACAATTCATGAGTGTACATCGTTTGGTGGCCTTTTTGTTTCCTCTGCTTCGTTCGGGAGCAACGAAGTCGAAGAGAAAATAGAACAAACAGAACGAAAGAAGCTCGGGCAGATCTGTGAAAGTAATTTGGAAGCTTAAATGATTCAAGGGAAAGCGCAAAGAAGAAGTATGATAAAAATAAATGATTGCAAAACAAAACTGAAACACAAAGTGGTATAACGGGTCACAAAAGATGATCTGTTATTTTCGCATGTCAACAATCGGATCTTTTCTGCGTCAAATTCAGCGAATTAGGGTTCTCTTTTTCTATTTTCTTCTTTCAGATTTTCAGTTACTCCTTTTTGAATACACTTGCAAGGGATTGAAGAAATATAGATTGTTCTTTTTTCGTGAGTCTACTATGAATTCAGTATGAAATCGAGCGAGCTTCACACGTGCTATGCAGTTTATAGCCGTCGAATGCGTGCATTGTTCTTCTTTGTTAAGGAACTGATATCAAAAAATTGGACGAGTTCGTGACAAATGCTGTACAGAAAAGGGTGGTGAACATTGACGAATTATTAGAGGAGCACATAGGCGAAAAGTGAATGCTCAGACTTCTTGGAGAGCATTGAGTTTGTAGGGAGCAAACTATATATCGATTCAGAATACGAGCGGGGGCCAGTGTGTGAGAGAATGAGAGAGGAAGCGGAGCGATGCGGAGAAATTCGAATCGTGCACTATGTTATTGCTGGCAATGCCTCTGCGAGAAGAGGAGATGACATCCAAAAGAATTCAACGACATATTCATTGCCATTCTCCGACCGTGCATCTTCTTCTGCACAGACATTTTTGTTTTCAGGAGGGAGCTAAGGGCGGCTGATGAAGCTGTGCGCACCCGTGCCACACGTACATATGTAGATTCAGCGAGAAAAAGATGACGTTCCATAGCTATAGAGAGGAGCTCCTTGAAACTCCTGCTCGATAAAGAAAACTAGCCTAGAACCCTTGTGTTTGTGTCTCGTAATGATGAATGAAAACAATTATTGTGAAAATCTGCCGTAGAGATGAATTAACTAATAAAGAAAACAATAAAGTGGAAACTTACCCTTTTATTGTGTTACCTTCTGCGTCTGCCAAATTCAGCACATACACGCTCATTGCTCGGAAATCTATGAAGACAAAACTTTCACGTCTCGGAATATCATATATCAACATGTTTCGGGAGCAGTTCAGTGAAAATAACACACAAAAATCTGAGAATCCGAACAACTCGCATCGCTACAGAAGTGCAATACCTTTCAACGAGTGCAGTGAGCTAGAATGCAAATTTACTGGAGGCGTTAGATTTGGAACAATTGTAAGTCAAGTCGTCATGAGCCTGCTGCTCTGGATCCTGTACAAAACGGCGAATTGACTAGAAAATATGAGAACATATACCCATATTTTGCCTTTGTTGCTTTCTTTTAGCGAGAAGAAAGGTGTTCATTCCCAAAAGATCGTGCAAAGAAGGGAAAACAAAAGAAAGTAAAAACAAATGTATGATATTAAGGTTACAGCAGCTTGAATCCCGTTAATCAGCTTAGTAGTAACAGCAACTTTCTATTGCTCACTCCAGGTTTACGTCTGGTAAGGGAACTAAGGAAATTCACTAAGGAGAGCTCGGGAAAAACAAAACAAAAAGAGTTCCACTCCTCAAACCGACTGAAGTGCCTTAAATTGTGTTGATGAAGAAGACTATGCAATTCACTCATGATTTGGACCTTGGCTTCTCCTTTTGTGATTTCTATTTCAGGTTTTTGGGACAGAATATTTGCAAGGGAATCTGGTTCCAACGTTGTTCTTCCGTTACGTTCAAATTTCTAGGCGGCACCTAGAGAACGTAGTCTATCAATTATTAGGTTGTCCAATAAGTTCTTGCGATTTCCATAACAATTTTCAAAGTTTCACAAATTTTGACTGAATCAACCTTACCCATCGAAGTACCGCCCATCTTTGTCAATGACTGTCCTCCATCGATTCGGTAGGGAATGGATACCGTTGCGGTAGAACTCCGGAGGTTTTGATTCGAAGAAGTGGCGAAGGTCGATTTCGAGTGCAGCTCGATCATCGTATCGTTTTCCTTCCAGAAAGTGAGCTAGCGAGCGGAACAGATGGTAGTCAGTAGGGGCAAGGTCTGGTGAGTAGGGTGGGTGGGGAATCACTTCCCACCCCAGCATCTGCAGCTTTTGGCGGGTCAACGTGGAAGTGTGCGGTCTAGCATTATCATGGAGAAAATATATTTTGTCGATTTCTGGACGAGTAACACGGACAGCGTCGCTGAGTTTTTGCAGTTGGTTGCAATACACTTCGCTGTTGACGGTACTACCAGAAGGACAGAGCTTCCAGTACAGAATTCCTCGGACGTCCCAGAAAACTCCCGGCATCTCCTTCCTCGGTTTGGGCCCACCTTTGGGAATTGCTGGTGGCTTCTCCTCTGCTGGGACCCATGCATGTCTGGTTGTACGTGACCTACAACACCCACTTCTCATCTCCTGTAGTGAGTGAGTCCAACCAGTCAAAACGGCGAGAGCTATGAGAGTCAAAGCGACAAGCTTGGAATCCGTGAAGAAGGCGGTGACGAAGATAAATCTTTGATGACTCATATAGTTGTAAACAACCGGCTGATATAAAGCGAAAATGTTGTGTACGCATAAGCTAACCTTTGACCTTTTATATACCCTACTGCTAAACGATAATACGTCTCAACCAGGAACGCCAGGTCAAAACACAAAATCGCAAGAACTTATTGGACAACCTAATACATGCTACCTAGCCTCGACAATTTTTGTTCTGTATTATTTTTACTTCTGTCATTTAAAATGTCCAAAGGGTGAAACCCATGTCAGTAACCAAAGCAGGTTAGGAAAGCTAGAATTAATCGATTTAGCAGCTATTGCTAGCACGAAAGAAGTGAAGATCCTGTTGAAAAAACATCAGGTGAGAAAACTCTCTAGAAATTCCTGTTTCGTTCCTTAAACCAGACATGACGACTTCGGAACACCACCTTCTCCCTTCGATGTGATGGGAAAATGTTCAAGAATCCCGGAGCGACCGAAGATGTCCGAATTCTTCAACCCCAAACGAGCCTACTGTTATTCCCAGTTACCAAAATAACATATTTTTCACAAAGAGCGCATTATACCACTATAGTTATCGTACATACGATAACTATAGTGGTATCTAAGAGGGGATCCCGTATGTTAGAATCCCGCTCGTCAAAGCGTTAACCTTTTTCCTTAAAGGGAAGATTCAGACTTGCTCAAAACGCTGTCTAATCCAAGGTAAACAGCTTGTATAAATGAAGGTGAATTAAAATATGTCCCTAGGCTGGAATATAATCGAGTGAAGACGAGCCTCAAAACCGCAAATATTTTCGGAGAGCAACGGATTGTTACACTAGCAGATGTTTGATCGATAAATCCTGATAGTTGGAACCTCGCATTCGAACGTTTAAAAATGTGTGAACTGGAATGAAGAAGTCGTAGTATAATCTGCTAAGGTACCAACAGGTGTCCAAGATACTTTGTAGTTTTAGCTCTCCAGCACGTAATTGGATCAGATCTATCAAGACATCAAAACTGACAGCCTCATTTGCAGAATAGAAACTGATTTCGGGAGAGAACATCACCGTTATGCAACAACGTCCAAGTTCTCTCATCCTTAAAACACATCATCACTGGTGATTGTTTCAATATTGCCTTCTCCTGCCTCACGTGTCTGTTAAGTTGCTTAATTTTATTTAACGGCCTAGCGTTTCGACCTTCTCGTCAACGTCGAACATAAGTGTGCACAGCTGTTTGCATCTCTTACTAACGTTTCTAACATTGAGCTGTAAAATCAATGGTGGAAATATAGGGTGAGTACATTTCTCGGAATGGCATTTCTTTCGTTTCCCCTTGTATCTGTTGAGAAATGAAGATGAAAGGGTTTCTGGTGGGCCAGTCAAACAAAACATCCACCTAACAACCTCATAAGGCAGAAGAAGATAATATAGGGTGGTAAGAAAGTCTTGAGCCGTTTGACGTCTACTTTTTCTTTGTTTTCTTATTCAGTTCACAGTGCATTTTACTCCGCGATTTTATCACCATTGTTAGTGAGAACCATGACGTCCCTGATAGGCCGGTCGGCCATCTTCAACTTGCAGAACTGAGCAGGCTGGAAGCCAAAGAAGTCGCTGACTGCCCGTATGTCATCACCGACTTTGGTCACCCTTTTCTCAGCTAAAAAGCAACACGGAAGGATGATAATTGGTAGCTACAGGGGACAGTATAAAAGTAATACGATTATTGCAGAATCGGGTGCCAACCTCATTTCTTTAAATTTTTACTAGTCCCTGTATCGATATAGGGTCCTGCTGCATCACTGCGAGTGTGCACCGAATGTACTCTCGGCCGTTTTTCTCAAACTGCTTCCGCAGATTTTCGGAGACGAATTGCTATAACGACAGCAAAGCCCATGTCCTCTTTCGATATCATCTTCATGTAGACCATTCCTGCCCTGTGCCAGACGCAGCATTGGAGAACCTTCTTAACTTGTACTTCCGGTTTTGCCTCCGTAAAAGCGCTTCTGCTAAGGGCAGCAGGACAATGCTGCTTGATTTGAAGAGTCCATGCTTGCTCCTTTCATATTACCTACCTATGGTTCTTCAAAGCTGTTCTCAAGAAAGCGGAGCAGGGGAGACTGACCAGTGAATGCCCGTGTGAACCACATGCTGTCGGGCGGACGTCCAAGCTCAGTCCACTAAGCCTTTCTCTGTAACGAGGAAATGGAGCCAAGTGGTAACTGTGACATAAGTGTGTTATAGTCTCCTTGCAAGAGCACAAGTGCTTTTTTTCTGGAGTCCCTGCGACAGCTTCGAGATAGGCAGAATTTTCTGCCATCGGAGCCCGTCCCAAGCAAGGCTTGTCTTCGGAGCAGGAGTCTCGAGCTATAAAACGAGATCACGAGAGCTCCGCGATACCGAAGGTTGTGGTGTCTTCTACGAATACAGCGCTGATGTTGCGAGTGGTTTCCATCGTTCCGGTGCCCTGTCACCGTCCGTTAAAGATGAGGACGCAAATATGATCTTATGGAAATGGCATCATATCTGAAGCGCAGGAATAGGGTTCGGTTATTTATACCCATCGTAACGCTGCTTCGTGAATGGTTAACAACTACCACATGTTAGGTTATGGATTCAATTCAGGAGTCGGAAGTTCTGAACCTTTCAAGCAAAATGGCTCAAGACTTTCTTACCACCCTATACATGGTGAAACAATTGCTGCCGTACTGAAATAATGCGGTAAAACATGCTGATGAATTGAAAGATGAAAAAGTTCTAAAGATTAACACTGGAATTTGCAACAACGACTTAATCGCACTACAATAGCACTGAAAATTATTGCAATAGTCCAATCAGGAAGCGAGAGATGGCGAAAATTTTGAACGAGACTGTCAAAATTGTGTCACAGATCACCTCATTTTCAGACGGTTACAAATATATTTGTTTCAAATGATGACAAACACGAGAAATTGGCAGAGTGCGTTGCGAAAACAACACGAAGAAAATGTCAACGTAGAAATGGACTACGGGGTACGTTTTTGGTGAGCTGAGGTGCTATAGGATAATTGGCCATGCAACCATAAGCTCAAACTGGAAACGACAAGAAACAAATTTTCCACATGCGATTTTTCAAAGCAAGGTAAACACATATTCGGGCTGACGTGCGTGTTCAATTTATTTGCTGGCTTATTAGAACATTTGACTAGGTTATTTGACGATTCTCACTCGTCAGAGACGGTGAAAATGAGAGATGGGACGATTTGGAGTGGGGTCTACGAGGAATGCTCTATGTGCTGACACACGAACTCCTGATTTCATCATACGCAGCGAGGCAACTGAAGAAGGATTTACTCGTATTGCAGTGCAGAAACTTTAGCTCCTTATCTGTTCATCCAATCGTTTCCTATTTGTCTTGTACGCATTTCCTCCACAACGATTAGTGGAGAAGGGAGGGTACATACAGTAGCGGTCGAAAAGGCATGTCACTTTTCATTTTTATACACAAATAGCTCAAATCGAGAAGAAAATCTGATATTATTCGATAGTGCTGACGATTCTGTCTTAAAATATGTCGAAACATACCGTTGTTGCAAATTCTGCGTTTTTTTTAGAAATGTTTTGTAGTGATTTTCATATGCTATTTTAAACGAAAATATCTCAAAAATCGCTGAATGAAGGATCAATCTGAGATGATATTCTGATAGGGCATGGTCTTGTTATTATAAAGTGATACAAAAATTTGATTCATATCGCCGCTAAAGTATAGATTTTCCTGACAAACATTTTGGTGATCAAAAACTGGTCAAATTTTAGAACCATCTTTCAAACATAATTCTATATCTTTTTAACTGTGTAACGGAGTTACACCGAATTTGAGTATGTTATAGAGAGTAATTTTCTTCTTGAAGACCCCATTTTTGTTTGCAAGCTCTTACCTTAGTTTGTGAGAACATTTCTTTTAAAGTTGAAATTGCGTAAACTGCTATATTCGAAAAAGTTTGAGAGGAATCGACTTCAATTTTCCTCAGTTGATGGTACATTTACGGTACTTTTGATGTTGGAATAAATCAAGTTCTTTATAATAGTTCTCCATAAAAATATCGCTTTGACTAACACACGCTGTGCGAGCCTTTGCCCGCCCCCGTATAATGTACTGGTAGTGACAAATTCGATATATTTTTATAAAGAACCCTGTTTATTTCAGCATACATACGGTATCAAAAGTACCGTAAATGTACTATCAACTGAGAAAAATTGAAGTCGATTCCTCCTGAACTTTTTTGAATATAGCAGTTTACGCAATTTCAGCTTTAAAAGTAATGTTCTCACAAACTAAAGTAAGAGCTTGCAAAGAAAAATGAGGTCTTCAAAAAGAAAATTACTCTCTATAACATACTCGAATTCGGTGTAATTCCGTTTCGCAGTTAAAAAGATATAGAATTTTGCTTGAAACATGGTCCCAAAATTTGATCAGTTTTTGACCACCAAAATGTTTGCTCCGAAAAATCTATAATTTAGCTGCGATCTGAATCAAATGTTAGTATCACATTATAATAACTAGACCATGCTCTATCAGAACATCTTCTCAGATTGATCCTTCATTCAGCGATTTTTGAGATATTTTCGTTTAGAGTAGCATATGAAAACCACTACAAGATATAAAATACAATTCAATAAAGCCAGAATTTGCAACAACGGTATGTTTCGACATATTTTTAGATAGAATCGTCAACACTATCGAATAATATCAGATTTTCTTCTCGATTTGTGCTATTTGTGTATAAAAAAGGAAAAGTGACATATCTTTTGACCGCTACTTTATATAAACTGCTATATAGGTATGCATACATGTGTACTTATTATATGTATTATTGTATATTATATATTTCAGAAAATATGAAATATTATTCTGTCAGCTGCTATATAGGTATGCATACATGTGTACTTATTATATGTATTATTGTATATTATATATTTCAGAAAATATGAAATATTATTCTGTCAGCATGTGGTCATTGTTGAACTCATATGAGAGCAAGACCATGAAAAACCGAATCGCCTTGTTGGATTATACGTGCTTACTTCCTAGATCTATAAGTTCAATGGTTTGAGATCGGTAGGGTTGGCTGGATAATCGTTGCTAAGGAACGGTTAACAAGTATCGACTGTAAGTAAGTAACTATAGTGAACTGTAGTGAATGGAATTGAGATGATTGATTGCTGAATGTTACTTTGTGTTCTTAGCTTTACCGTCAAGCTAACGTCAGAACTACTTCTGGATACTGCGTAATTCTGACGTTGGCTTTACGGGAAAGGTTGAACGCAGAATAACAATCAGCAATTAATCTCAAAGCTCTTAGTTTCCGTAACGCTTAGCGAGCAACGAATTAAAGTGAATAAAACGCTCAATATCCATCACGAGACATATATGATCTTCTAGAAATTTATTGTTTTCACGTAGTTTTCAAACTCTGGTGTTTTTAAGAAAAAAAGAACCTATATACATAGCTTCCACTCCCCCCGGTTCAATATGGAGTTGGCACAATATTCGAAGAAGGCGGACGATTATTTTAGTATGATGTTTTGAGAGGAAGCAGAAATATTATTTTCCGAAGCGCTAATTGTGACCACGGTTATGACGTTCGTTGGATAGATTCGAAGCAGCATAGTGTAGTAGCGGGCAATAACGCTGTCTTTTTTGCCGAGTGGGCATCATTGCTTGATGGGTCAACTTGGCATCATCATGGTGGTGTGGGAACTAGCGACTAGAGATTTTCATTGCTCAAAAACATACATATTAGACTATGGAATGGTGTATTAATTCACACATTGGGTGAAGGTTAACAAAAATTGGTTTTCAGTCATGGTTGTTCTTGGTTCCCATTTTTTCTCAATCAAGTTGATGATTATCTCTTCGAGAAAGGAAAAAGAGTGGAGCTCACCAATTAATCAGGTAAGGACCAGACCGAACAGTGAAACACTCAGTTCTGAGAAATATGGGGTAGCAAGGCAAACATTATACTCCACTGTGATGCGCTGCTCAGCTTCAAGTACTGTTACTCATTTTTCAGTCCTATTCTATTTCTTTCCTCGCGTACAAAGACAAAAAATGTAATACGTGGATCATAAAAATGTAGGTAGTGGAATGCTACAAGTAACAACACAAAAGAATGCACGAACACCAGAATAGTGATGAACCAGCTTTCAGTGATACTGTAAATTGTTATAATTCATGAAACAACAGAATACCGGGAGGAACTACGCGTCTTTTTGTAAATTCAAAATCACAAAGGTACATGTAAAAAACAGAGGAAAATATATGCTTACGTCTGCTTCTTTTTCTTGCACAATAACTGTCTACTGAATGAAGTGTTCCGCATATGGTTACATTCAAAGTACAAAATTATAAGGGATCACCAAGTCGTAGAGCACGTAACAACTGCTTGTGCGTAATTTAACTCTGTACATCAGTCACGAAATGTGAGGCAAGTTTAAATGAGGTTAGCTATCCGAATTAAGTGTAGATAGACCGCGGTCCTAGGAGGGTCCCTAGGGATGGTTAACCGCAGAGGCTGACAAATGGAAATAAAATGGAGGAGACGCAAAGCAATCCGAGCGGTGCATCCACTTGAGCACCTGCCAAGCTCCCGCGTATACTTCTCAATGTGCCGCGTTCTTTGGCAAAAGCACAAGAAGTTGTGTCATCACTTTAAACACGCGAAGATTACGTTGGCTGCGCTCACGAGCACATGAATAAGCATACAACGCACCTGATCAACTTCTCCAGGCTACCCATCGCTTGCGAGCTGTGAAGAAGCGAGCGCAGCGTTTGTCTTTCGATATCCTCCTCAGCGATATAGGTTGAAATCGGTGATAGATCGATCACTTGAGGAGACGTCACGTCGCTTCCGTCTCCCTCGTCCCTGAAAAAAAGGCGAAACTGTATTGGCACAACGAAGTAAAGGAAATTGAAACGACCAGAAAACGTCTATCGCGACAGATCGTACCGAGAACGAAACACACGTTTTGGAGGACTTGAGAACGCATAACCGCTTTCTGCGTTGTGTATGTGATTAGCTTTTGCCATCAGTCTCAGTATATAAATCATCAAGGTGACATGATGGATAATCAAGCCTGTGAGCAGGTGAGACGTGAGAGACGATCGAAACAGGTGTGTGCATGGATACACACTCGCAACTACTTTAATAATAACCGATGAGTATGAAAGAATGGTCTTGAAACATAATAACTGCACTGCAACTCAGATCTTCTTTCAGTACTCCTAATAACACCCGAAAAATTTGGCAAACCTGTTGTGATAGTGTCACCCGTTACAATTCTCTTTGCTAATGTCATCTGTAAACAGAGGTATTTTCAGCAGAAACGGTGCAACTGTTTGAAATGTGAGTGCGGTGAGAATCTAAATTCTGCTGCATCGTAGCTGGCTACTTTTGAGGATGCAGTCTAAAATCTGTGAGGTGAAAAGGAATATAGCTGGACTGAGAACACTTATATACGTATTCCTATCTCTGCCTGCCACCCAACCAATATTCAAAATTCTGCGGTAGTTCTAAAATCTTAAACTGCATCTAGAAACTGGTTGAGTAACGGAATGACAAAACTGGTGGGAGGTGCAAGTCTACGACAAGTGTTAAGAGCCCTCCAGGATTCGCATATTTTCCAATTTGAAAACGGTTGCTATCAGTAGTCAGTAACAGTAATAACATTCAATATGTGTGACTTCTGATCCCCGCCTACGTAAATATTATATAGAATAAAAATGAGTGTAATATAATAAACAATAAATATTATATATTGTATTAGAAAGATGTTTAATTGTTTGCAGCGTGGTCTTATGCAAAAAGTGTTGCATTAGTTCTCATGAGGGGGCCTTATCCTTGTCCATAGTCGCAATCTAACGTAACGGGTCTATTAAAAGAAACTTGTTCAAGTATTAGTGCAACGCCCTGCAGAGATTCCACGAAAGAAACGTTATGGAAGCCCGTGGTGAGATAGTGAGTTCATTTATCCTACTCGATAGACACGTGTCACTTCTCGTTTAATTTAATCTTGTTCAAAATCACCCCGAATGAGCAGTATCGCAGTTGCGGTTACACCCCATCAAATAACTTCAGGACATTGTACCCGTTCATATAGAATTATCGATGGCTAACCAAGAAATATTGCTGCAAATGCCTAATATCTGACCTAAACCGGTTTTTGATTAGAGTTCATTCATGTCTGCTTCGAGTGAAAAATCCAATAGACACAATACAATCTAAACTTCAGCTGCTTTCATATTTATATCGAGGAGCGTTTGAATCGAGAAGAATGCGGTGTTTGCGCTCAAAAGCGAAATTAAAGCGTCATTGGAGGAAATGAGCTGCAGTTTCAGTGCTGGTTCGTAGAAACGGCAAAAGACCGGTACAATTTTCGGCGCTCCTTCCCGCGGATTAAAAAACCTAAATGCAGGCACATGCTGAGCGCAAATGAAGATAAAGAGAGGGAGATGGCAAAACTTCCGTTATGCAAGCATACATTCCAAATCTTCGCGAACGGAGTGAAAATCTTAGGCGAGAAATTAACAGTGTCAAGTTGAGTGGCATGCATTCATAGAAAATTTCGGAACACGTTTCCGTAAACTTTTCGAGCCGACTTTATCATTGGTTTTTCACTTAGCCAAGTATAATTAATGAACGAAAAAGGCTGCTCATTGAGCAGAGGGATGAAAGCGGAAAAACATGAGTTGTATAGCCACAGACATTCGGCAGTTTTTAATAATTCGTCAGTTCTAAGTGAATGGATGATGTGGTGATGAAAGCAGTGAGACAAGCACTATTTCACTGCTCACTAGGCAGGCGCGTTTTCGTACCCGCGAAGGCGTTAACCAACCCAAAAAGCTGATGAACCCGTCTAATGAGCTGAGAACGATTCCACTGCCAAATTGCGTGCTGAAACCTCCGCACACAATCACTTCCGTTCGTCGTCATTCTCCAGTCGTTTTAGTTTTGGTAAAGCGAAAACTATCACGCACACGCACCTGTGATCAACCATTTCTACATACACATACATACATATGCATTTGCAAAAATGCATATGCATATTCAGGGTGGCGAATAAATACGTGCGCCATGAATAATGATATAACCTTCTTTTTTGCCAACGAATATCGAAACAAATATGATTATCTAAAGGAGTAGTACATAAAATTTAATAATTAAGGAAAGTTCTCGAAGTAGCTACCATGAGCTTCGCTATCGGCTCTCATTCCTTCATTTATCGCATAGGTGTTGCGCCGCAAGAACTCCTCACATATGTTGCTCCATATTTCGGAAAAGGCTCGTCGAAGTTTGACAAATCTCTTGTTGTAGACTCCTAAGATAATCTTCCGAAACATATTCGACGGTGAGCTAAAACGGAGTGACGATCGGGCTATTCGAAGGCCATAAACCTTTCGTCGGAGAAGAACTGATTTCGTCAGAAGAAGCGCATTTTTATTTCTGCTCCATGAAGCGAAGCGCAACTTTCTTGAGGGAACTATTCGGCATGTATCTGTTTTCCGACCACATTGGCTTTCCTGTGAAAATAATAATGATAGAGCTTAGCATGATTTAATATCTTTTCTATCGATGAAATCCAAACACTCCTGCCAAGAGTACCGATGCTATTCTAATACATGAGGGATTCAGGAAGCACACTTTTTGTGTTAGCTCTTTGATTATAATTGCACGCGAGGATTGGGCTAATGAGATGGTGCCGGTTGTGAAAATTTCTAAGCACCTTATCGGTAAAAATTTTAACCCAAAGCAAAAGGACGTCCTTGCTGCGGCGCACCCTGACAAAATGCCGCAATTTCTTGTATATTTTATTCCGATTTTTCTCCTCCTGATAGGTAAGGACATGTGCCTTCCATATATGATAACTAAAAGCCCAAGCTCTTCTTCAGTTATCAATTGAACCGATTTGCAAAAGAAGATGGTGCTGCTTGGACATCTTATTCCAGCTAACATCATCATGTCGGCCCGTCGTCTTTTCAACAATCCTATGCCTTAATAGTGTGTTCACCGTCCGCTTCCGTTACCTTCATGGATTGGGTGGAGTATGTCCTACCTACAGTCACTGCACGCCAATCTCCTACGCGTTTCTATGAGGAACTCCGAGCCTCGAAAGAATCAGCGAGCCCGCCACGCCGCTCTGAGCTTCCTGCGCAACTGCGTTATAGCTTGAATAGTTCCTCGCTACAGTTTAGAAACAAATCTCGTCCATACAGAACGAGTAAGAACTTTCATATGAATATTTTGAGTAGAAAAAGTACCCTCAAATGTTTCACATAATTGCCAAAATCGAACCGAATTACACGCGCACTTATTTTTTTACGCCACCCTGTAGATATAGGTATGTTCACGCATTCACACCCAGACAGAAGAATAGCGAACGGAAGACATCAGAGAATATTGAAACCATTGGGGTCCAAGGCAACTATGTTTACGCTATGATTCTGAAACTGACACGGTTTGTTAGATGTTCTAGTAATCTTCTTTCGTTCCCGATATGATTCCACTTCATCTCGGCAGCATAGATCATTCTCTCCCAGCAAGGGCGTCGCATGGAGTTACCTTCTTGATGTTTCTCGATGTATTTCATTTTCGCGTCGTAAATTAAATTTGTTTTAGGAAACCGATACTC
Organism: Nippostrongylus brasiliensis; assembly: GCA_030553155.1. Taxonomy (NCBI): domain Eukaryota; kingdom Metazoa; phylum Nematoda; class Chromadorea; order Rhabditida; family Heligmosomidae; genus Nippostrongylus; species Nippostrongylus brasiliensis. The sequence goes on from CP130737.1 coordinate 28,171,574, forward strand.
GGTTGATCATTGTTATTTCAGTCGTAATTTTCCTTTTCTCAACTGTCTCCATTTATCCATTCTATCCCCTTTTTGTTGCCCTCGTAAGGATTGCTCTTTCCCTTTCACAAAATCGAGAAACAATTTGGAAGAACTGTTGTAGGAAGGAATTCAGACGTCAACGGATCGGAAAATTTCGCGCCGTACACAGTCTTTAGAAATCCAATCGCAGGGCCGACACTACTGCTGATCCTTTAATTTCTAATGAATGTGCGGTGTCTGATAAGGAATGCTAGTACACTCAGGTTTGGAAATTGGTAAAACGCCAACTCACAGGGATTTGTAAAGGAGCCGCGATAGTAGCCACGATGCCAGTTTGCCGGACTTGTTTGGAGACGAGCTCGAAATGCTGAAACTGACACATTTAAACCATCTATTTTGATGTGCTAGACTGAAAAGATTTGCTGACAAGCTAACAAATGGAATGACGCTCACTATGACAAGAAAAGACAAGTGTATTTGCGTTTTTTTCCAAAAGAAGTTCTAAGAAGTACAAGATTGAGAGACGTATTGCACATACATTATCAAGCGTTACAAGAGAATACATTCGAATTTCTGAACTAGCTGCACTGACTCGAAACGTCAGCTTAACACAACTGTAGGAAGGAAATTTATAAATTGACAATGGGATTCGGAAAACTTCAGATGTTTGAGAGGAATCCCACTTGAAAATCCGTTCTCTACATTACTTAGTCATCTATACGTATGCATTGCAAAATTATTAGATGTTTTTCACGAGATCGAACCATTTAAAAAGTAACGCCATTTTTTCGCTTCTGAAAAATGCCTCAACAAAAGAAGTAAAGAGAAAACTAGTGGATAATCTGAGTTTAATTGTGCGCTAGTTTTCTCATCCATATTTTCTTTTCTCCGAATTCGGGAGAAACACAGGTAAACTTCACAAAACGGTGTAGGTAAGGGCGATAAAAGTAAACACTGTTTAGGCGCAGCTCGGTGAGCGAATAAGAAAAGCTGGCTATTACATACGTTGAACGTTATCTCAACGTTCTGATTATATCAATAGTGATGACCCTCACTTTCTACAAAACGACACATTTTTTGACACATGAATATTTGCAATCACTCTGCAAGCCTTGCGATCAGAGATGAAATCAACTACGAAAAAATATTAAATATTGTTTGTGATATTTTTGCCGAGAGTCCAGGCAAAACTTTCCTGTATTGAAGCTTTGAAGGCCGTTTCGCGAATACAGAGTGAGGTATCAACTAGGCTGGAGTCCTGAAAGTGCACCACAGCGAATCCCTTCCGAAGGCGGCAAGCAGTTGTCAAAGGTCTCGTGGCCTCCAAAATCCTAGGGTTTAGCGCTGTCTGAGAAATCCGCAATCGTTCATATATGAGCAGCGTCGCTTTGAGGCTGAAAAAGTTTCTCTAAGCTAAGACGTTCTGCGTTCTGTTCCGAGAGCGTGCTCAAAACAAGTGAAGTGTATGACATGAGATTTCGTACGAGACGGAAAAACAATAGAACATTTCATGATCGACAGTCCTTAAATCTTGGCAAATACAGTAGTATCGAATACAGTAGTACGTAATTGACTGATTGAAGTCAAAGAGCCAAGAGGAACAATAAAACATTAAAGTGAAATTCTAGTTTTATTACCGCCTTTTGCGGATTACTGTTATGTATACCAGAATATGATGTTGTAATGGTTAATCTTGATAATGCCTTCAGCTTAACTGGTGCAATGCCGAATCCGTCTCACCGGCTGAACCCGTTGTTACAGGTGGGTGCTAGAAGTAAAAGCCTTCGGGCTTAAGGAAGGTGCTAGGGATCCGTAAGGAGTCGTCTCAGTAGCACCGTGGTTAGTGCACAGCCCCGGCTAGGTTGAGACGCGGGTTCGAGTCCCTCTCCCTCTCGATTTTTGCGATGAACCTAGCACCACTGTTAAAACGATAAAACAGATTTTGAAATGGGGCTTGGAATATAGTACACCCAGGCGCAAAATTATAGGTTCACTCCGCGATTTGTCCATATGTGTTCAAAGAACCTTTTGAGGGGATCTAGGAACATTATTGTTATATTCCTCACAATCGAAAACCTAGGTTTAAAAATTCTGGGCGGGATATCTTATCATTGTAAGATACTACAATTTACTACAATTTTTTAGTGAAAAATCAGAGATAATGACCGGTGCAAAATTATTTATTTATTTATTTATCAATGCACGGAAACGTGCGCCATTGAAAATGTGGATGACGACACATCATGAAAAAAACCCACTACAGTCAGAAATAAGGGTAAAAACAGAAACAATAAAAAAACAAGCAAAAAGAACAACAAAGGGTGTGATGCTGGTTCCCATTCTTTACTAAACGATGGCTTCGCACTTCTTCAATTAACCTGCAGATAGCTGTTCTGTTCCAATCTGATTGACATCCATTTAGCAATATCGAGGTCTGAAGCTACTTGGATAACTCTGGTCCAACGGGTGCTAAGACCACGTCAGCTTAGTGCACTGTGGCAGTAGAAAGGCACCAGAACGTCAGGGCTACACCTTACGTGTTCGGGCGGACTGTATCTCTTTCAGCTTCTACTGGAAGTTGCAGCACAGAGTGCCTTATAGCAGGCAGCCAAAAGCAGGTACGTCGACTGTAGTCGGGAAAGTTCCAAGACTAGGAGACAGAAGGCTTCCCTTATTTTGCGGAAGGACAGAAATGCTAATATTTTGGGAGAACTATCCAGATAGAATTCTGGGACCCAGCTGACACCTCATGAGGCTACCTGATGAATACAACAAAAAGGAGCTCAACTAAAAGGCTAAAAAGTAATCAGAAGAAATATAACGGATGCAGAATGAACCGAGCACCTCAGTCTGTTAGGAAACGTCAGTTAACACAAGAGCAACCAGGGTATTCTGGGATCTCAGGCAGTGGTAGAAATGGTCCATAGCATTGCATCGTAACGGAATTCACATTGAAATGTCGTTTGATACGTTCTCGTGGTATCGTTTTGATTGGTTGACCAGTGAATATGGGATCATCACCTTGCCCGTAGGACGGCGTAATATCAGTAGTCTGTAATTTGAAGAGTTCGAAATAAGTCTATTTTCTTCAGCCTGGCTTTGAACTTAGAGAGAGTTGTTCCATTAAGAATGTCGTATGGTAGCAGTTGTATCCACCTTGCGCCCCTGAAGAAAATGGAATTATACACCTTGATATATTGATTACTCTTAAGCGTAGGACAAGTTATCGAAAGAGTATTGGTTCGACCTCGACATTGTCGGAACACCCAATATTTGCTTGGTCTAATTTTTAACTCACCCTTCAGTAGCTTATAACAAAAGACCATGTCGCTGAATATTCGTCGATAGTGTAAGCTATCAAGGTTTAGGCTTCTTAACCGCGTTCTGTAATTTGGGAGTGTAAGGGGGTAGTTTGTGTCCGGATTACATCGATACATCAATAGTTTAGTAAATGTTTGCTGAACTTTTTCTATCTTGTTTCGAAGTTTCTTGGAATATGGACTCCAAACTGGGGATCCGTATTCCATTAGAGGAATAACGTATGCTTTATATAATTTCAAGTAAACATTTGGTTCTGAGCAGTGAATATTCCTAAAAATGGTGAATAAAACAGTAAAAGCTTTGTGGACTATAGTATTGACGTGCAACTCGAAGTCCAGATTTGAATTCGTGTATATCCCCAAGTCCCTAGTCTCACTTACTGTTCTGAGAGTGGAACCGTTAAACGTGTAGTCTAAATATCTGGCTTTACCTATGTGGAGAACTACTGTCTTACTCAGATTCACGGGTATGTCACAAGATTCGGACCATCGCATCATATTGTTAATAGACTCTGTTAACGCGCCGTGAATCATTTCATGGGTATCCTCATTATACTCTCCATACAACTTAATGTCATCAGCGTACATTTGGACTTTCACTAGGGTAGGCTACTCATAGACGGAGACCCCAATGGCTTGGTCCTGGTAAATAAGAAAAATCAACACCAAGTCTGAATTGCACCTCAAGGAGGAGATTCTTCGCATATTGTGGAGATGGTGGAGTACTTCTGGATTTATCGAGCTCCTACCCAAAAATGCGTTAGGATTATTAGACTTCGGTACCACATCCTACGTAATATCCACACAGTAATAAAAATAGGAGCTCCTACCCAAAATGCGTTAGTATTATTAGACTTCGGTGCCCCATTCAACGTAATATCCACACAGTAGTAAAAATGTAATATCCTACAGAATACCATTTGCTCCCGTTGCTTCCGAGTCTCACCGAATAGGAAAATTTCGACAAGCAGGTTCGTCTCAAAATGAGAGTGTGGAAGTTTTTCGTGCGGCGTATGGGACAAAGTAGCTACCAGCAAGAAGGCGACACATACCCAATAGGCTTCCTTTTCAAAGAAATAAATTTGAAAAATTGTGACATATATTCAAGTCGAAGGTTTACAACCTAAAAGAAGGCGCGATCGTTCTTCTGGAGTTACTCCATTGTTGGTTTTGTGTTTACAAAACATGTATAGACTACTCAGAGTGAACTCGATACTTAAACGAGGTTGCGCCAATCAATGGAGCACTTTTGGTGAGGCGTCAAATACCGGTAAAACTTGGGTAGATCCTTGATATATTCTCTCATCCTCAGTGTCAAGAAAGACAATTGATATATTGATGGCCAGCAGTGCAAGTAAAAGGTGGTAGAAATGGTAGAAAATATGAAATTCTTCTCTTTCACTCTACTGCTGGAAGGCTTGGTATGAATTACAATGCATTACTAGAAGCGGTAGTAGTCTTGTTCATCAGCATCGGTGAACGAATGGCTGACTCTTTTTATGAAAACACCTGTACACTGAAAATGGAAATAAAGAAGTTCCATCAATTTATTTGTACAAAGACCTACCAGGAACGATATAATAACAGACATAAGCAAAGGAAAAGTAGAAGCAAAAGAAAACAAGGGAGTGCCGAGAAATAGTTGTGATAACTACAAGGCGCAGATAATATGCGCTTCACTGAAAAAGAATGCTAGTATTCCACTGTGTAGAGGGGTGCAACAAAGACATTATTCAACACTAGTCTTTGTGTCAGCAGCGGTTGATGGGGATGGAAAGGAGCGGGAGAAACACCTGAACTTTGCCCATCATTTTTTGAGCCTAAATAAATTGGAGAATTGATAAATAGTGAACAAAAGCGCTATTTAGTGCTCTCGTTCACGATTTCAAAAAAATGAAATAAACTCTCAACCAAAATGTGATCATGGCAGAGCATATGCTTTCAGAACATGTGCCTGTGGCACCAATTATTTGCCGAAAGTGTGCTGCCTGTCTTCTTTTCACTGTTTTACAGATACCGTTAGTCCATCTTCTGACTCTTTCTAGTGTGCAGGTAAAACGTCCCGATTATCGGTAACTGGCCAAATCAATGGAGGACGTGCTTATTTGTTGTACGACCTTGATAGTATAACAGCAGGTGCAGAATTTGGTCGCATTTTATTAGGTTGGTGCAAAAGTCTTGCAACACTTTTGCAACATTATTCAAAATAACAGCAATTTACTGAAACAAAATCTCAGTCAACGATATAATCATCATTCATATATATGACTCTTCCCCATCTTTCGGACAACTTCTCAGTTCCTCTCCGCTAGAACTCTAGGAGCTGTGACGAAAAAAGTTGGCCGACCTCCATTTCCAGTTCGTCTCGGTTGTCGAATTCCATATCTCGAAGGTGTTGCTCTAAGGACCTGAATAAGTGATAATCTGAAAGAGCAAGGTCTGGAGAATAAGGTGGGTGCGATAGAACTTCCCAGCCTAAATCCTGAATTTTCTTCACGAGTTGCTCTTGCGACATGAGGACGAGCGTTGTCATTCAAAAGGTAGACTTTTCCCTTTCAGGGCGTTTTTATCGCATGACGGGAAATTCTACCGCACCCACCGTACTCTCCTGTCCTTGCTCCTTTGGATTATCACCTATTCAGGTCCTTAGAGCAACACCTTCGAGATATGGAATTCGACCACCGAAATGAACTAGAAATAGAGGTCGGCCAATTTTTTTCCGTCACAGCTGCCGGAGTTCTGGCGGAGAGGAATTGAGAAGTTGCCCGAAAGCTGAGGAAGAGTCATATATCTGAATGGTCATTATATCGTTGACTGAGATGTCGTTTGAATAAATTGCTGTTATTTTGAAAAGTGTTGCAAGACTTTTGCACCAACCTAATACATACATAATCCAAAAATATGATGTCAAACGTGGATATGAAATCGTTGTAAATTTACAGACAAATAAAGGAGAAGAATGAGAACGAATTTAATTTTCTCTGGATGACGTCAATTGCTGCATAAGGCTTTGCGAAGGAAGCACTCAGGTAGTGTGGAAGTGTGGAAAATCATGTAATATTAGTCGCAGCAGGTGAGGACATCAGTTTCAAGAGCGTTTAAGAAATTAGACTGACGGCTGCAGTCACAAAATCGCGCTATTTACGAAGGGTCACGTCTTGTGGGTATAGTGAGCTGACGCTCAGAGAGAGCTTAACCGCTCACATCAATGCAAACGCGTCCGCTAAACATAATCCCCAAAGTGAGAAAACACCGAATAACCTCCATCTCCGAAACGCCGCTGAGACAATAGCACTACACGATTTGTGTTGAAAACGCGGAGAGTTTCTTCAGGTGGTATGGACCAAAGACAAGAAGAATATAATGAGATTTTGTTTCGCATGATGTCAACCACGTTCATCAATGCCTCTTAAGTACCCTTCATGATACCTAAGCTTCTGGGCACCTGCAGGACTTGGTATTTTTCTCCTCGCCGATAAATAGCCTCAACGGTAAATTTTGCTTCGGCAAGTGCTTCTCACCCGTTCAGCTACAAACGTGTGAAATGGATCGTACGAACGCGATGGTAACGCATTGTCGTGCTACCAGGTAGCAGATATTCTCAGCCAACCGATGAGATGTGAAGGTCGCTAATTCAGGACGACGGCGACACACCTTGTGCATGACATGGATATTGTTTTATAAACTGTCCATACATCGTTGAACGTTCTCTGTCAAAACCAGCTTTTTCACTACCGGTCACATAAAATGTCATACGAGCGCACGACAAGGAACCGAAAGCAAATCAACGTAAAGAGTGATGGGATTCTTATAAAGATGACACCGACCTTCACTTCTTCTGGGAGCGACACATTTCTCTTTGTTAACGGTAGCGGTGAGAAGATGCGACTAGTGTTCCGGATGTCGACTAGAAAGATAGATATTTATCCATTTCGTGATGAAGCCTGTACAGAAAGAATGTTAACACGACAGGCTTATTTCGGGGTAGTGAGTTTACTGCGTTGAGATCTGATTTGTTGTGAGGGTCGCCTCATATCCCCGTTCTCACTCATCCTGTCCAAGCAGTGCGCTTAAGATCCTTTCACCGTACGCACGGCCTTTCGCGATGCGGTTTCGGTTTCACGGTGATGTCGCGAATTTCCAGTTTCAATCTGCGCTACATTCGAAGCGCTGCCGTCTCCCTTCTTCATCCCGCACTCTTCAAGTCGGAAGATCTGTGATCTTCTAAAACGCCACTTATGGTTACTATTAGTAGTTACTACTGAATGAAGTGCTGAAATTGTTGTCGATGCTGACTGGAACACTCCACCGCTTTTAAATACCACTAAGCGCGCAACGTTCGTTTTCAACTGCGATTTGTGTCCTGCTTTCGCTGTCAACTGTTTGTTGTCTGCTGATCAGCGAACGATGTCTTTGATTCTGTTCCACTTTTCTATATAACATCAACGTGTTCATCTCTGTGCTAACTCTTACCTTTCACTAACCAACCAATCATTACAACTTATCTCACTTGGGGGTGTTTTTGAGAGTCTCCCTTCCATTCCTCACTTTCACAGCACGCAAAAGGTCACAACTCAAGCTGTTCAAGCTATTCGAGTTTTGGCAGTGCGGATGTTGGCGTTAATGACGCCACGGTGTGAACTATCGCATTGAGTATTGAATTAGTATGGTGAGCGATTTCATTTAGCTTATGATTTTGAATTTTTCGGCCGAGCACATTCGTTAATTGTTACAATCGCGACGACAAAATGGTACAGTATGTACTTGCTTTTCTTGCTTAGAACAGCAGTTGCACATATTCACATACGCCGTCGGCCATATGTTCATATGCCGTTGCGCCTTATGCTGCGTACCAACGACCACTTCGAACTGCAGGAGGTCTCGCTGAACACCCTACATGTTTATTGTGTCTTATCTAACAAGGAGGGTCGTCGAAGTGATGGTGAGCTCTAGCGATGCAATTTCTATGGGATGTAGGGCCCCTCATCGGATATCCAAAAACATGAAAAAATTTTCGGAATCGCATTGTATGGTTCTGAAAAAGGCCTGCGAAAACGAGGAAGCGCTACACAGTAAACCGCTCATCTCGACCGTAACTTACCTTAAACGGACGCAAATCTAAAACCTGATGTTAAATTCGTGATCAGCGACCCAAAGAACCCTACAGACGAAGTTTGGACGAAATCGGTTATGTTTACCCAGGCACCTCACTTACCCGCCCTTACCACAGCTAACGCTCATCACCCCAAACGGAACCAAATCCACTATTAGATACCGTCACTTGTTGCAAATCACGAAACTAGTGTTATATTCGTGACAAGCGCCTCAAATAGTCGCAGTAGCAAAGTTTGGGCGAAATGGGTGACCACGACATCTCGAGCCTCATGTCAGGTGTTGGTGTTGGTGTTGGTTGCCCAAGATTCAGTCTCTGATGAATTACTGTGAATTACTGAAAATATTATGCCTCTATTAAGACTCTAGCTGTCAGAAATTCTTCAGCATCCACTACCATCAATCCAGAAATTGCATGAGTCTTACTAGAACTGCTGACCACGAATTTTAATTTTGCTTCTGGAATTCCGACTGATGAGCGTTAGCTATGGTAAGGGTAAGTGAGGTACCTTGGTCAAAATACCCGATTTCGTCCAAACTTCGTTTGTGGGGGTTATTTGGGTCGCTAATCACGAATCTAACACTAGTTTCTGAATTTGTATCCATTTAAAGTTAGTTACGGTAGGTATTGGTTACCCATTTTAATCTTGCCATTTACCAAAATTTGTGCATTTTCTGCTGCTCCAAACATGATTTTGTTCCACCTCCATGACAAAATCGCAAAATGAGCACGATTTGGTATCAATGCGATTGAAGCAAAACAAAATTGCATCAACAGGACCCGAACCCATAACCATCTGAGCGAGAGCCCGACCACATCTAGAGGCCGAGATCAGCGCTTTGATGAGTAGCCCTCCCTCGTTTTCGCAGGCCTTTTTCAGTACCATGCAATGCGATTCCGAAATTTTTTTTTCATGTTCTTGGATATCCGATGAGGGGCCCTACATCCCATAAAAATTGCATCGCTAGAGCTCACTATCACTTCGACGACCCTCGTTGTAAGTACTGCAGAAGAGCTGAAGAAGCGATCGGAGTAGCCTTTCATTCACTCACTTTCTTAGATAAGTAGATGGTATGACTTAATTGAACGTTTGGGCCGCATCACGATTTCGATATGTGTGTTGTGTTGTATGATGTAATATTATTATTTGGTGCAAAGAAATGAAACAGAATGAGCAATTTCAGCCTATGCGAGGCAGTATGAGTGATGTGGCAGCTCTCCGAACAGCTCTAGGGAGCGATCTCTGTGCTGAACATGACACAGATTTTCATTTGCGACGGTGGATTGTTGGCTACGAAGGGGTGAGACTGTTTTGTATCTGAGCATACCCGCGAGAACATTGTAGTTTTTTGTGTGTTACACAGGATGCAAATAAGGCTGCCGAGAAGTACCGAGAATACAAACGAATTCGGCACTCTCTGGGTTATGATAACTTAGAGAACGTCCAGAAGCTCTACGAAGATAAGGTAGTTTTTCGCTGTTTGAATCCATTCGTGAATCGTTCTATTCCTCTCGTGCACCAATGGATTTCCTGAAAACGTCGTCCTCACGATGCCTCAAGGTTCTTAATCCTATGTTTACTTGAAGGCTTTTCAAATTAAGGTGGTCCACAGTGAAAAGCCGACGGGCAAGGGCTTGTCATTTGGATCAGGCTAGATGAATGAAGATTTCCATCCTTATTTACTCTTGGATCCCAGCGGTTCTCTGTGGACAATATAGTCGTTACAATTTCGTTACAATTGTACTTGAGATTATCGATTTACAGACTAACTGTGCTCGCTATATTCGCCAGTCCAGGCTGACTGCTGAATGGTTCAATCAGAAGGACAATGGAATCGTGTTTGTCGAAATGAGCGTGGAAGATCCGAAAAAGGTCAGTTAGAGAGAATTGCAGATGTCAGTCCAAGGTGACGATGTTTTATCTTCAGTTCATGCAAGCGGTTCGAGTTAGCGAATATTTGCGCTCCTTTTTCGGATACTGTGAGTACTTTCAAAATCTCGTTCTGGAGCGTGAAAAGCGAACAGGGAGACCATCGCATGGTGAGTGATTCAGTGTTAGCGCTTGTTCACATATATGTGTGAACGATGCAGCTTTCAATGATGATCGAAAGGAGCAGAACCATTAACACCTGTTTATTTCCCGATGTAAACATCACACCTGAATTTCATCCTTTTCAAGCGATCTCGGATGTTGCTCCTAGTTTTTTTTTACCCCCTGGCGGCCTGTGCATAAAAAATACTGTATAAACGTGAAGTAGGCGTAAAGGGGTAGGCGTTGATCAGCCGCGCACTCGTCTTCCATTCAGAGACGTGAAGGTACGGTGAGTGCGTGTTTAACTTATACATACATGTAGAATGACTTGCGAGCTGAGCAGCTGTTAAAGCCAGTGTCTTCACCTTCTCTGACAAGTCTGATATCAAGTTATCAGTCACCAGAGGGATGGAAAGCTTGGTTAGCCGGATCGATAAGTTGACCGTGCCGTTGTCACTAGCGAATCCTAAAACCACTTCACGTGCACAATGATAAAAAGCTATGGGCTTAGAATGATTTCTATGGACACGTCATTCCAGCGTGAAGTATTCGTTAATATTGGCGAATATTGCTTATTGAACTATGCAAAATTTTGTCCAAATTGGAGAAAGATCTGCGCGTAACATTCAAAAGGATGCTCATTAGCGTGGTAGCGTGTGGTAGTTATGCTTCTCTGACAACGTGACCCATTCTTCAACAAACGATGACTGTCGTTACGCCACAACACCTGGACCCGGATTCATGAACGGAACGAGCGGTCTCCCATACCTCGTCGGCGCTATACCCGCTCGATTCCGCGAACCTGCGGCCATTTCGCATTCGTGAAGGGCGGGGTTTCGGAGACCTCGACGGCCTATGACACAACTGCCGTAGCACTCACTGTGGGCACGCGCCGTCGACACGTGAGCCGGGCGATCGATATTCGCTGCTCGCAGTGATTGCGAGTACGAGGTCTCCGAAACCCCGCCTCATCGCGAGGTGTCGGAAACCCCTCCTAAACCCCGTCTAAACCGCGGCGCGCGTTCACGAATGTCGGTTTGTGCGTCGTATGAGGTATATTTGGTCGTATACCCTGCCGATACCCGTCGTGAATCCGGGCCCTGGATTCTTATTTACTTGTCAATGATACTCAGGGCCCACATTCATCAATAGTAGACCGCGATAAACCCCGAGATATAGCCTGTGAACGGCGCACACCTTTCTCTAACTATCCTAGACTTCCTACGTTAAACGCAATCTCTCATCGACTCTGCCGTCTGGCTCTGGATGCACCGCGGTTTCGGAGACCGCTGGTCCGTTCGTGAATGTGGGCCCAGGACTTCTGACACCACAGGAAAGCGAGTCTACACGAGTACTCCCCTGCAAACCTGAAAAAATCTCATAATGTTTCTCTATTAATCGGACGCCCCGTCAAATATCTCATGGACCACTGATTTGAACAGTGGTGATGCTTGCCGAAGTTTCTGGAACTACTGCTTTGCTCCAATTCAGCTCTTTTACAAATCTCAGGAGCGAGTGAAAATCGAAGACGTGCGTCTAAGATGCGTATGTATTATAGTTGTGCTCGAATGAATATTCGAACGTTCGAATTCGAATAATTCTATTCGAAATCGAATATTCGAATTCGAACATTCGAAAAAACGCGATTTTCGAATGTATTCGAATTCGAATGCTCGAAAAATCGCGATTTTCGAATGTATTCGAATTCGAATGCTCGAAAAATCGCGATTTTCGAATGTATTCGAATTCGAATGCTCGAAAAATCGCGATTTTCGAATGTATTCGAATTCGAATGCTCGAAAAAACGCGATTTTCGAATGTATTCGAGTTCGAATGCTCGAAACATTCGTGTTCGAATGCTCAAATTCGAATGCTCGAAACATTCGCATTCGAACGTTCGATTGCAGCGAAATCTGCGATCTATCGCAGATCTACAGCGAAATCTGCGATCTTAAGTGTTTGGGTTATTCAATCAGTTTATCCCAATGTGGGTGATCACACAAAGTGTTTGGGTTATTCAATCAGTTTATCCCAATGTGGGTGATCTTGTTCATGTTAGTCAAACAAAATTCGGACATCAAGCGAGGCGGGTAAGAGGGCCACGGACAGGCGGGTAACGGCACTTGCCATCAATAGGGTGTACCAACGTATGAACTTGTATTGGCGAAGTTCTATGGAGGACGAACAGCTTTGATGGCTTAAGATAAAGGACGCTTAATCCAGAACACGTCTAAGCTGGGCCTACGCTCCGAAAATTCTTCAAGCTACTCAGTACGGCAAAAAAGGAAGTTTGAGGTTGCAAATGCATTGGTGGTTCAATGAGGACGTAAAAAGTCTAACATACCAAAGTGTCCGTTGAGGCATAAAGAGCATCAAATCTCGGGTAGTTGTAGAAAACATGGAGAGGTGGAGGGATGAAGCAAATGGGCAACGTTAAATCCATAAAATCACGCGAAGGTAGCCGTTGACAAGGTCGAAAACAATCTGTGAAGGGGTATTTTACACTGCCTCCCAGTTCTAGCAGACATTCCACAAAGATAACATGGTATTGATCAGATCACGGCAAAATTGCATTTTGACTATTTTGTTTGTTCACAAGTTGTGGTATACTAAACTTTACTTCCGAAGTTCGGTAAACGCACTGCGATATGGTCATTTCGGGGCGAAATCGTGGCAAGCTTGCACAATTGATTGTGTCTTAAGTCTGAAAATTTGTGCAGTACATGGAGCAATCCATCCCATCTACTTGTCCGTAGATTTCCATTTTCTAGTGCTTTTCCTTTCTAGTTGCTTTAAGCAGTGCTTACATTATTGGGACACCCTGTACAGTGCTTATCAAAAGTATATGACCACCCCCCAAAATTGTAGATTTGGCTTTTTGACGGAATTTCGTGATGTGGGGTTATTTTTACTGAATTCCCCATGGTCGAAAACCTAACCAAGAATCTGTTCACAGACATCTGCAAAGTATGAAACTTTCTAGGAAAAAATGATTGGTTTTCTACTTTAACAAAAGTATAAGACCACTACAGAGACGCTTCCATTTTATTACAACACACAACAAATAAATACAAATTAATACTTAACATGCCCACCACGATTAGAAATGAGCTCAAAAATTCTGTTTGGAATACTTACTGAAGGTCTTCCAGGCACTGCTCTTTTTCCATACTTGGCAGGATCTTTCAAGTAGTTGATCACAGCGCACTTAGAGCGACGAATTTGGGCAGCAATTTGGCGAATGGAATGTCCTGCCTGGTGTAGAGCTCGAACTTGTGCCTGCTCCTCGAAAGATAGCCGGGTACCACGGGACATGTTGTCAATATGACAGTAGATAATAGTAGAGTCAATGTGTACGGACTGGGTTTATCCAAGTTGTGAAACCGCAGTTCCTCAAATCGCGAAATGCCGTCAAAAAGCCAAATCTACAATTTTGGGGGGTGGTCTTATACTTTTGATAAGCACTGTATTTGCTTTGATGAGATCTTCCCTCGCGAAACGCAAGTTCTGTCCGAATGGATATTCGAACATTCGAAATCGAATACTCGAATTCGAACGTTCGAAAAATCGCGATTTTCGAATGTATTCGAATTCGAATGCTCGAAAAATCGCGATTTTCGAATGTATTCGAATTCGAATGCTCGAAAAATCGCGATTTTCGAATGTATTCGAATTCGAATGCTCGAAAAATCGCGATTTTCGAATGTACTCGAATTCGAATGCTCGAAAAATCGCGATTTTCGAATGACATTCGAATTCGAACGTTCGAAAATCGTTGATATTCGAATATATTCGATTATTCGAAATTTTTGGGAGAGCACAACTATAGTATGTATCTGTAAAAATTATTGCTTTCGTTTGCACTTTCACGTTGGTAAGTACACAGTTAAGACAGGCAGTTGAGACATGCCCGTTCAGGAAAATCATTGATACTCTTGTTATTCGACAATGAACGTGATTCTTCATTGAGGTATATGTATTTTCGACATGAAAGCAATCGCTGTCACGTCTTACATGTCGCCCACAAGTGCAATAAACAGTTTAATGCAGGTAATTTCCTAATTTATTTGGCTGGTGGTCATCGCCAAGCGAATAAGGAAACTGTTATAGATCACAGGAAAGGAGTAAAAGTTTTAGGCTCGAGTTAATATATGGTTGGATTATTACACAGAATTACTTAAACACGTGATTGTTGTAAATCCGCCAACACTCCTCGCTCTAGCATGGAAGGTAGGCGGTAGGCAGACTTTTTGAGAACATCTTTTCCAACTCTGTAGCAAATAATTCTTTGAATGAAGGTTATTTCATTTCTGCTTCCGGCTCGAGTGCATAATAGATTTCATTTCGCAAGCAAGTACCCCGACCAGTTGTCCACCTATTTGAGGTAACGCATTCGCATATTGTATGTTGTAGCGAATAATGAATTCGTACTCGTAAATTTCAGCATTGACGCGATCCCAGCAGCGTTCAGTGGAACGTATAAAGCTGAAGGTGATCTAGAAAATGGTTGCTTCAAATCAGCAAAAATCACTGAGGACGACTTTGTGGTTAGTTATTCGAGTGTGAGCTTATGAGACCAAAACGTGGAACGGGTTAAAGATCTTTTATTAGATTTGAGGCTTGACAGCCTATCTACAGTAGGGAAGAAAAAGATGTGTAAATTCGAATTTCTGAGAACAAACAGCCCGAATCGAGAGAGTTTTCAATCCAACTAATAGTTTCAAGAAGCGCTTGAAAACGGTAAAACCTTTTTGCGAACTTCAGATAACGAAAAATTCCATCGTCATTTCCAAACGCGATTCAGTTCAAGGTGTTGCTCCTTTGTGGAACATGGTAGTGAAACCTTGGGATCATGCTTCAAATGAGTTTTATTCTTTCCTATAACAATATTGCATAAGCTTTGCTATTTATGTATTCCGAGGATGAGTTTTGCTATAGTTTATTATTATTACAAAACGTCCACCAACACACAGTGGAGCAATTTAAGATCGATTCCGAAACAACATTTTCGCATCGTGTAGTCGCAACGTTTAAAGACATTCTCTCTCTGATCAATTCGTCTTCAAACCATGATACATTCGATAAGGAAAACACTCGGTACTCAAATTCGGGACAATTTTTCAAAGTGGAACAGCAAAAGTTTCAATCTAAACGTGGGCCTCAATTTGCTCACCAAATTTCAAATCAAAAGCTCCAGAATTCCATATTTTAGCGACCTACTTTCGTAACCTACTACAAAAGAGATTATGCTACTCCAATGTACCACTTTTGATTGACATTAAGCCAAGCGGTTTCCTTCATATCATCGTTTGCTATTGTCAACTGTTAGCTGTACTGAAATTCCTTTTAATTAAAGCTTCTTATACGCTTCTTATACATGAGCAAAGTGAAATTTCTTTTTGCATTACTGTGTATCATAGCTAGTGAAACGCTGCTGTTCTAAACCTCGGATAACGCACATGAGTATCACCCCTTTCCTTGTATTCACCCGACCTTTCAAATAAGAAAGGATGAAGACTTAAATTTCATATGTTTCACCCTTAATATGTAGCAGATCCGAAATAGTTTCGAAATCGCACTGCATCATTTCCATCCGCTAGTTGTTATGTTCTAGGTGTTTTGAGTTAAAAGTTAACTATAGCCATTACATTACTTGAGGAGAATGGCTCAATTTGGAAGGCAAACGGCGTTGAACCAGTGCCAGAAGTGCGAACCGTGAAGTCCGGAGACGAAATCAAAATACGATTGTGCCCTGGGAGGAAAACGAAAATGATCTACCAATTCACCACGAACGCAGAAGTTCAAGCCTGGTTCCAGCAAGGCAAGCTTCTCTATCGTTCGTCACTTGCTATGAAAGCGTTGTTGATCTTGGGCACGTGGGTTTCGATGAGTAACGTGTCAGTTTCTGTTTTATGTTCCTTCAGTTTTGATGTTATGAAACACTATTCGTATTTAAACACAGCTAATAGGCCCAGTTGAGAGCGCGCTTTTCCTCAGAACGAAAACGGCATGCTTTATATAGCATAAGAATAGTGATATTAGGAGAATGGTCGATATATGAGCGCATGATAATTATCGTTTTGCAAAGGTAAGCTAGTAAAACAGATGAATAGTCCATTGTCTTTTAGGAGTGCAGGCCATTCTCCTCAGTGCGAATAAGTGGTAGTGTGGCGGTATAGAGCAATGAGATTACGTTGGAAGCGTACTCGTTCACACCTTATTTTCAATTCTCGACCACAAACACCTTATGTTTCTCTGTTGTTTTGCAGTAACTTATTTGTCCAATTCAGACGACGTCGATCTGACACCGCGTTTCAGAATGTCAACGCCGAAGTTGGCAGAGGAGGAAATCATTGTACTGCCTGCTGACTCGCCTGTCACATTTCGTGTATGTAATCGAAGTAATATTTTCGGTGCAAAAATCAGAATTGCTATATGCTTTCTGTAGACGCAATTATCTTTGTAGCGTAATAAACAATTCTCCGAATTACAGGCGCAGATTTCGGCTATGTAATACAGTGCGTAGTAAAAGTATGGGGTCACCCGAAGAACTGTAATTTTTTATTTGTTAACGGAAATTCGTGATATGAGATTGCTCTCAACGAATTTTCCGTAGTCAACAACCATACCAAAAAATGATTCTGAAAGATTTCTAGAAAGCTTTCTAAAACGTTTTCAAGAGAAAATATGGATTTTCCACTGTATCAAAAGTATGGAGCCATCTCAGAGTCGACTCCACTTTATTACAACGAAGAGCCAACAATTGCAGATTAATACTCAACTTGCCTATCATGTTTGGAAATAAGTTGGAAGATTCGGTTCGGCGCACCTTCTTCTAAATTCTTCATGATACCAGAATCTAAATAGTTCCACGCCGCAACGATCACCTCAGTTCTTCGACATTGTTGAACTGTCTTCCGTCTCTATATGTCGGACGTAAAAGTATTCCTCAGATATTCTCAATCGAATTCAATTCCGGCGAGCAAGCTGCCCAGTCCTGTAAGGGGATATTCCTGGAGTTCAACCACGGTATCGTCGATTTACTCGTATGTACCGATGCATTGCATTACACAAAATTGAAATTCTCCGTTGGCGTTGGCGAGAAAACGGCGCCAGATGATCTTGAAGAACCTTCTGATAATACTTTGCGTTCATTCATTCGACACGTATTGAAGACTAGCCGAAGGACACCAAAGCTACAAAATACTCCCCAGACCATTTGGGAACCACCGCCGAAGTTGCGTCTGCTGAAAACCATCGGATTCTTCCTAAAATCGCGTCAGTAGCGGTGAGATCCATTGGGTCCATCCAAATTGAACTTCTTTTCATACGCGAAAGTTACCTGGAAGCAACGGACATCCTTGAATTGGAAGGATTTCAAGAGCGAAAAATGGTGCACCTTGTTCTAATCTGAAAATGGGGCCCCTTGTTCCAATCTGTCGTCATGTTTTCACACGCTAATGGAAATCGTTGGCTCGGTGGTGTTCAGTCAACCTACAAGCCTTCCTCATCACCTCACACACAGTGAAGCTGCTTCCTCTTGCTGCTCTCCAGATCGATGATGTGGAGTTCGATAACAGTCGCTGAACATGTCGAACATCCTCTCCTGAAGGCAGCGATGGGTGAGGGTAGTGTTGTTTCTTCGCAATGTCGGCTTGACCAAGGGCGCGCGACAGTTCCTGTGAATATAATTAGCGACGGCTCGAGCTGCGACGCATCCACCGCAGTCGCCGCGTGGGCGGCGACGGTGAGCTGACTACGGCGACTCGACCGTTGTCGGTGGTCCTGATGTCGACCAAATTCGAAGGCGCCCGCCCTCGATTAATGAAACACTTCACAAAAGGATTCAAATAAGCACTCACTGGATTCAAACCATGGAAATCCGTACATTTTCTGGATCAGAATTTCATCCTCTTGAATGAGCTTACATATGTTAGTAGGAACGCCCTTTCAGTATCACTAACGGCTGTGGTTCCTACACTTCTGAATCGTAAACCACTTACTCATTTTCTAGTTTTGAAAAACCAGTGAAAGGGACGTTATACAAAGGACATCCTGTGCTATAAGAAAAGAAGCGAGAATGATCGAAGGGGAAATTCTGAATTAAAGCAATCAAATAAGTCGGACAATACACTTCAATGTTCCTACCGCTACTTTGGTTAATAATACTGATGACTGATACTATTTCACATAAATTATAATAACATTAATAATAGTAACAACAATATCAATAATATCACTACTTTGCAAATTCTGCGGTTCGACGCTGTAGTAGCTTTGAGGAGGACTGTTCGTGTAGTTATTGTTGAATAAGAACATTATTGTAGATTATCAAGGTGAGAAGAGGGTCCTTCCATCACCCGTCCTTTTATTTTGTTTTTTGACCCTTGCAGAGGTGTACCCTTATGACTGCAAGTGCTGCTTTGACCTGGAGACCATAGGCGGAACGTTGATGTCACCAACTGGTCACATCTATTGATTAATAGACACGTCCCATCTATGGTTCGATTTGGATGGCTACTTCACGCTTTTCATTCCAACTTTTCATAAACCAGGTTCCGCTCTTTTACTTCTCATGAAATTATTAGCTTCGTGTCTCTCTTTCATGAATTATTGGAAAGTTCCGTTAATGTTACTGGAAGAGCGTTACTTGTTAGCTCGTTCGATAGAGGACATAGAGGATGAAATTCTGATCCAGATAGTGTATGGGTTTCCATGGGTTTGAATCCAGTGAGTGCTTATTCGAATCCTTTTGTGAGGTATTTCATTAATCGAAGGCGGGCGTCGGGACCACCGATTACGGTCGAGTCGCCGTAGTCAGCTCACATGCGGCGACTGCGGTGGATGCGTCGCTGCTCGACTCGTCTCCAATTGTATCCACAACTGTCGCGCGCCTTGCTCGAGCCGACATTGCGAACAAACGTCCCACACCCCGCCGATGGCCTTCCAGGCACTGCTCTCGTTCCATATTTATATTATACTTTAATGTAGTTGATCACAACCTTCTTTGGAGCGACGAAGTTGAACAGCGATTTGACGCCTGGTGTGACCTGCGCGGTGTAACGCTCCAACTTGTGCCTGCTCCTCGACGGACAGCCGGGTACCAAGTGACATGCTACTAAAACGATTGCAGACAGTGCCAATGTCTACGAGTTTGGTGTGACCAAGACTCAAACCTGCAATTATAGCAAACGGACATCATAAGTGACCCTATACTTTTGATACTGTGGAGAAACCATATTTTTTCTAATGAATTCCATATTTTGGAAATCTTTCTGAATCATTTTCTGGTACGGTTTTCGGCTACGCTGAATTTTGAAATTTCGGTGCTCGCTCTCGACGCCGACACCCGCCCAGGTTTCGGTCGCGTAACACATCGCTGGCAGTACAGAGGCATTGAATATCGAGGCCCCAAGACCAACATCTTTAAAGGCTCTTTCAGACGACGCGTCGATAAAGTGACGCGTGACGCTTGTGTGATGAAGGATAGGTAGGTCAGCGTCATCGGTTGATCGGGTTGTCACGCGTCATTACGAGTGACTCGTCCGATCGACGTCGCGTTGGCCATGGTGTACTTGAGCAGTTCGCGCGCGGCGAACCGAGCGGCGAAACCCCAGCGCACGACGCTTGACGGATGACGTCTGCCTTGACAGAGCCTTAACCTGATCGGTGACTTCGCGGATCGAACTGAAGGCTGCCCATGTTCTGCATCTCCTGCGGGCAATTTCAGGAGCCAGGTCGCTCTCCATGTTCAGCTCTCGTCCCAAATAGACGTAGTAGTCGACTCGTTGCAAAGCGACTCGATTTAACTTCACTAGTTCCGTGTCACACCACTGGTTGACCATAAATAGCGTTTTGGACATATTCGTGTCCAATCCAATCTTCATACCGGCCGCTCAGCATTTCTTCCGCTTCCGCTGTGCTGATAGAGATGAGAACTATACTGTTAGCGAAGCGGAGATTGCTGATCCGTTTGCCATCTACAGGGTAGCCTTGGGAGTTCCAGTCCAAGTTCTTCATGGCATCCTGAAGTGCCGTTGTGAATAGTTTCGGAGAGATCGTGTCTCCCTGCCGTACTCCTTTCTCGATGGGAATTGTAAGCTTCCGATGGAACAACTGTATAGTAGTTGATGTATTCGAGAAGCATTCCTCAACGAAGGGCGATGGTACGCAAGCATGCACAAGAGTGTTCAGAACGGCGTTGATTTCCACCGAGTCGAACGCATGAAGACAAGGACAAGTGGGCTGTGGTATTCGCGGCTCCTTTCGATGAGCTGCGCGACAGTCTGAATTTGGTCTATGCAAGAGAAATTCTAGCGGAAACCTGCTTGCTCGGGCTGATTATCGTCCAAGATTCGTTCCATCCGATTAAGCACTATCTTGGTGAAGATTTTGTATACAACCGAGAGAAGGCTGACGGATCGGTAGTTCCCGATATCTTCCCGCTGGCCTTTTTTGACGATTAAAACTGTCCTCGATTCCTTCCACACGTTCGGAATCCTACCTAGACGGAGGTAGTGATTGAAGAGGAGTGAGCAAAGGGCAGTAGCACCTGCCCGACGCAGATCGGCCGAAATACCGTCGGGTCCAGAGGCAGTACCTGGCTTCATCCTTCTGATGGCGTAAGCGACTTCTGACTCGAGAGTGGGAGGTGCTTCTTCAGCCGGAGGCATCACACATTTTGCGACAGGAATGGAGGAACGAAACGAATCCGTGTAGAAGTCTTGAACAATGGCTTCAATCGCTCTTCAAGACGTTTGCGTTACTCCGTCCTTATCCATTAGCGCTGTCATTACGGCCTTCTGATCGCAGAGATCTCGTTTGCGGCGCTCTATGCTTGAGCCTTTTTGAGCGGCTTCTAACAGCTTCAGTCTTTTGTCGGCTTGTATGGATTCCTTCACTGCGAGTCGACATGCCTTGTAGATGGTGACTCTTTTTAGATGAGAGGCGTTAGTATCCAGCTTGACAGCTCTTCTCTGCTCCAGAAGTTCCACTGCACGTGCGTCAAGCCTTGAAGCGAGCGACGACGTGGTTCGACATGAGCTGCTAGCACACCTCAACACTCCGCTGACGAGGAAATCGTAGTCTTCTGATGGATCTTGAGACATTTTCAATCATAGGACTCTATGGCATGTTCCAAATCTTACTTGCAGATGGAATGGGAATTTCAGTTGAGACTTATGCATGGAACGCCTCCAAAGAATTTTTAGCAATGCTAAAATCCTACTGCTTTTTAGCAATCTCGTGACATGTCAGTCCCAACGTTGTAGAACTCCATGGGTTGGAGTTACCCAGTCAATGGTAGAGAAGATGTTATTTATGTTACCTGTGCTCAAATCGCCATTAGCGATGGATCTCGTTCGCCAGCGGAAGGTGTTTAGCCAATCGGAAGTGTGCTCTAATTGCCACTGGTTGCCATGCCGATGCTACCGTAGTGTGCTTGAAGAAGGGAGGCAGCGGGCGGGAGCCGAAAGCCGTGAGCACTCAGCACAATCGAGCTACTTCTAACACCTCCGAAAATATGTATCCCTCTTTGAGTAAGTTTTGCCGATCTTCTCAACGCGACAGCACCGTCCACTAGTGTTCCTCATTCGACGGCGGGGAGATGTAATGTTGACGCTTACGGAAATCCGGGCACCAGTCAGCGTCTTTTTTTGGCCGTTGCCCGAGTTCCACAATAGAGCGGAAGCGGCGCTTCCGCAGCTTATTTCCTGACCCGGCGGAAACCCCGTTTCCTTCCTCTCTCTCATACCCTGCCTCCAGTCATAGCGTTAACCACTGTCCACTACGAACATACATATTTCACCGCGCGTCACCTATAGGCAGCTATTGATATTTATGTCTTTACTATTTTTTGAATTTCGACTTTTCGGGGTATCAGCAATCCTTTATTTAGTGGTATCTTCCTGTGTGTACGCAGATGGTTATTTTGATATTTTCCTCTTACACGTTTGCAACGCATTTTAGCAAGCTTCACTAAGTAGTCACTCTGGTGTCGTATCTGTTCTTATACAAAACACATTTCAATCACACCACTGA
The DNA here is from genome assembly GCA_030553155.1 of Nippostrongylus brasiliensis. NCBI lineage: Eukaryota > Metazoa > Nematoda > Chromadorea > Rhabditida > Heligmosomidae > Nippostrongylus > Nippostrongylus brasiliensis. Next base: position 28,194,099 of record CP130737.1, read on the forward strand.
CCTGCCACCAAATTTTTGTGAATTCTTTTTTATCTAGACCGCATCGATTCCCTGGGAAAATACGATACGAATTTTAAGTGTGAAAAATGCTCCGGCATCTAACAGACACACTTACACCATCCACAGTCAGTTCATGTGCTAATCACAGCAACAAAACCTCATTACATTTGAACCATATTTCAAGATGGATATGAGAACATGTGCCAACGGACGCCATGGGATACATCACTGTCACAACCGGAAACCACTCGCTTGAATACAGGTATGAAGATACGTCGCAGTGATTGAGATGTCTCAGGGAACGGTCAACCCAATTCCCAATGCTTAATATTTCGTGGAGTGTTAATTGAAGAAGAGTAGGAAGCTCCGTACCGCCATTGATTCTCGATCGCTGTTGAGCTTTCAATTTGCATACAAATATAGATATTTGTCTTGTGAGATCAGATAGCGCCAACCCGAAAGCAATGGTTCTTCCATTGTAGCGTTGATATACATAATTGTGCCCTCGAATCTCATTGTTCGTTCACCAAATATCTTGGCACGCAGATTGATCATATCTAAATAAATCGAAATGAACAACTTTTCTTCATTCTTGTGTCGTACGGCTGATTGTATTAGCTATTTGGTTTGCTATGACCATGTAACGCATGCAAGCGCGTTATAGAAATATTATAGTTCGGTTGGAAGCTGACACGCAAAAGACCTTTCTGAGAATATAGAGTAGATTTTCGCCTTCAACCAGTTATTCGGCGTACGATGTGTTTTTCGCCTTTTCGAATATCATTTCCTGGCACGTAGGGAGCTGCTCGATCATTGCAAAAACTTGAAAATTCATTTCGTACTTCAGCTCGATGAACCTTTTTGGCTTAAGTCTTTTAACAGATTACTCAGCATCCAACTGATTCCGAGTTACGAGGCTGGGTCGCTGAAAAAAAAAGAGTGAGCTGCGGACTCTGCTGGCGTCGGAGCGCAAAGTAACGGACAATTCATAAGGATTCTGAAAAACTTTTGAAGTACAAAGGAATAAATGAGATCCTTGACTATCGTCGAGTCCTTCTGTAATTCATGCCGTTTGTTAAGACATTTATTCAGAGGAGAATGTCGTCGTGATCACGAATCGTCTCACTCTCGAACCCAAATATCTAAACCTTCCAACTTTCGTCTAATTTTCTCACCCGCTCAACGGTAAACACCGCTTTAAGTTCCAGTGTCACTTCCAGCTCCGGCATAGCTTTTTCACAGCGATTCGTCAGCAAATAAACTCCCGATAGGTAATCTCAGCTCAGCGTTAAACTGTTATGTCGTTTCATTTGCGTCTGTCGTAGTTTCCATAGTTAACCTCCGAAATATCTACTTCACTCTTGTTTCACATCCTTCTCCATCTAAATATTGAACCTGCCAGTTCAAAAGGCCATAACTGCTTCAATCATGCTCACACTTCAATTCTTATACGTAGCGTCTCTTGTCAGTCGCGCAAGAGTGTTACCTTGAGAGAAAAAACTTCCTTTTGATGCATATGGTAATATGTTCTTGTCATGCCTTCCTTTTGAGAAATTCGGAAATCCATGTTATTTGGTTCGTGATACATAATTGTTTCTGGGAGGTGTGGAAACATTACCATTTTAAGCAGTTCTGCTAAACAAATCTATAATCCTGTCCTCCGAATTCATGCTTTGAAGCCAAAAAAGCTCCCAATGCATTCGTCAGCTATATTAATGGTTGTTGAATTTCGTGAACATAAAAAGTACTTCGATCGCCGTCGAAGTTCTACTCAGCTCTAGGGCAAATAACAGCTGAGGGTAATGAAGTCATGCGTGGAAAATTAAGCAGACACGATAGGAATCTCGTAAGGCACGTTTATGAGCCTTCACCTTTAACCTATCTGTGTCGAGGGGAATACTTGGACACATTTCATTTCAACGGACTAAGTGCTCGACTATTATGCTGCTGTCCAAGGCGGATGTAATGCTGCATTTACCTTCTTTGCCATATAATTGCTCCTAGTCCAAAGCGCCTCCGAGCGTTGAGGTTGAGGTCCCGAATGAATGTTCGGAACGAGGGATCCCTTGAATTCACTGGTTCTTTCAGGATGCCTTCAATACACGTCACTTCTCTCCCGCATGCCGAACCAAGGTGAGTAGAAACCATAAGAATTAGTTCCATTACCAAGAAAACCAACTGAACGGAAGGTATAAGGTTGTAAACCTTCCGACTGAATATTTTTTTCACTGCTCAATTTTAAAAGTCAAAAGCAAACGCTCCCACATTTCTCTCTCGATAAGATTTCAATAATGTTACAAAGCTCTCCTAAACAACACGTCATCCGAAAGATTTCGGTAGAATCCCCACAAAATGCCATGCCCAAGCCATAGGACCTCATCTGCATCAGTCCAATAAGCTTCGACTAGGCGTTCAAGTGCAGGGTCCAACCCCAAAATTCGGAGAAGGGCGTCCTGTATATTGCTCCGGAAAATCTTGGTTTAGAAAGTCAGGGAAGACTTCGATGAGCTTTGAGTGAACTGCTCCACCGTGGACACCTAGTTCCTATTTCGATGTGTTGAAAGCCGTCACGGAAGTCCACCAACTATGCATCCCTCAATATTAGGTTGGTGCAAAAGCTTGCAACACTTCTGCAACATTCTTCAAAATAACAGCAATTTACTGAAACAAAATCTCAGTCAACGATATAGTCATCATTCATATATATGACTCTTTCCCATCTTTCGGGCAACTTCTCAGTTCCTCTCCGCCAGAACTCTGGGAGCTGTGACGAAAAAAATTGGCCGACCTCCATTTCCAGTTCGTCTCGGTTGTCGTATTCCATATCTCGAAAGTGTTGCTCTAACGGCCTGAATAAGTGATAATCTGAAAGAGCAAGGTCTGGAGGAATAAGGTGGGTGCGATAGAACTTCCCAACCTAAATCCTGAATTTTCTCACGAGTTGCTCTTGCGACATGAGGACGAGCGTTGTCATTCAAAAGGTAGACTTTTCCCTTTCAGGGCGTTTTTATCGCATGACGGGAAATTCTACCGCACCTACCGTACTCTCCTCACCTTGCTGATCTAGATTATCACTTATTCAGGTCCTTAGAGCAACAGCTTCGAGATATGGAATTCGACAACCAAGACGAACTGGAAATGGAGGTCGGCCAATTTTTTTCGTCACAGCTCCTAGAGTTCTGGCGGAGAGGAACTGAGAAGTTGCCCGAAAGATGGGGAAAGTCATATATCTGAATGATGATGATATCGTTGACTGAGATTCTGTTTCAGTAAATTGCTGTTATTTTGAAGAATGTTGCAAAAGTGTTGCTTTTGCAACATGACTTTTGCACAAACCTATTACATTGTAAAGGAGTTACAGTGATCACAGTCTACAACAGCAACGGTTCTTTGCCCATCGGAAAAGATGCCAAAGTACGGCCGAAATTAGCTGCAATATGTCGCCCACACAGCTCAGTGCTGAGGTCACACCGCGTAAAAAACTGTTTTCAAAGCAGCTTCAACTGACTCAATAGCTTGGATGTTGCAGATGAGGGGATGATGTAAGCTACTTGTAGCGGAAGATGCCAGTGGGTCGATTAGCGCACACCGTGAACAGGGAAAATCGAAACCAAGTCTGGATTGCACCTCAAGGAGGAGGTGCTCCTCATGTTGTGAAGCTCTCCTGACGGAAGAACAAAATTCATCAATTAAAACCATCTCAAAACGGTAGAAGTTTTTGATGAATAAACCAAAAGGCTTCCATCCGTATGGGGTAAAATAATTACTAGCAGGAAGGCGGTAGATGTTGGTATAACATGTATCAATCGCATTTTGTTTCAAGGAAATGAATTCGAACAGTGAAGATATGAAAAATTTTCAACGAATGTTCAAAGGTAAAAGGTAAAGGTGCTGATCAGTCTCCTGAGGACGCGCCGCCGCATTCGTGTTCCGTTCAAGTCGTAGATGCTTAGTGAATGCGTATTTGGCCTATGACCTGCGGGGTCCAGCCGCTATACCAGGTCAGTGTCTTTACCTTCCCAGACAAGTCTGGTGCCAATTTACCGGACTGCGGAGGTATGGAAAGATTGGTTAGCCCGGGCCGGGGTCGATCGCTCGACCGTACGACAGCAGCGCCTCTTACCGCTGTACCATGCGGGCCCCAATGAATGTATACAACCTAATAAATGATACTGATCTCAATACTTGGTGCTTAAATTCTTTCCACTATTTCATGTACTTCCTAAACTCACGTTGCACGCTAAATGTCACTGGAAGTCAAATGTCTTGCTTTACCGAGTCGCATTTTGCCGATTCTTTTGTTGTGTTTCAGCTTGTCGATAAGGATTGTCAGGTTTTTGAAAATATTTTATAGTGGTTTTCATATGCCATTTTGTACAAAAATATCTCAAAAATCGCCAAGTGTAGGATCAATCTAAGACGATATATTGATAGAGCATGTTCTAGTTATTATAATGTGCTACAAACATTTGACTCAAATCGCCTATGAAATATAGATTTCTCTGTGCAAACATTTTGGTGGTGTTAATAGAATATTTGTGGATCTTTCAATACCATACGCAAGCTAGAATAAATCTAGGTTTTTCATAAAAATATACAACGATTGTGTGCGCGCCTTTGCCCGCGCCGTGCACTGTAATGGCAGTGTCGGCGCCTACAGCGTGTGTCAGTCAAAGTGGTATATTTTTATGAAAACTTAGATTTATTCTAGCTTACGTGTGGTGTTGAAAGAACCACAAATGTACTATTAACCTGGGAAAAATGGAGTCGGTTCCTCTCCAACTTTTTTGGATATAACAGTTTACGCAATCTCAACTTTAAAAGGAATTTTCTCTCAAAATAAGAAACTACTCTCAAAGCGAACGTAACTATCCCAAAGAGAGTATCATCCTCTACAAGGTGTTGAAATTTGGTATAATTTTTTCACAAAGTTAGGAAGCTATAGAATTTTGTTTAAAACATGGTCCTGAAATTTGAGCGGTTTTTGACCACCAAAATGTTTGCTCACAAAAATGTATATTTTATAGGCGATTTGAATCAAATGTTCGTAGCATATTATAATAACCAAAACATGCTCCATCAGAATATCGTCTTAGATTAAACCTACACTCGGCGATTTTTGAGATATTTTTGTACAAAATAGCATATGAAAATCACTATAAAATATTTTTAAAAACCCCCAGAATTCGTAAAAGCAGTTTGTTTCGACATATTTTCAAATAGAGTTCTCAGATCTATTAATTGGTATCAGGTTCTTTTTGATTTGAGCTACTTTTGAATGAAAATGAAAAGTGACATATCTTTTTGACCGCTACTGTATATATTCTGAAATTCCAAGTTTTACTTTCCAGGAAGCGGACAAATACAACTGTGGCAGTTTCTTCTTGAATTGCTAGCTGATGCTGCCGCAAATGCTCACTGTATTGCTTGGGAAGGCGGCAGCGGTGAGTTCAAGCTGGTTGATCCGGATGAGGTGGCACGAAAGTGGGGCGAAAGGAAAAGGTAAGATTAGCCTCTTTCTAAAGGTTGAGCATGAACGTTACTAGAATTCTCCAAGTTCTCTCTTCTTGAAACCTCGGCATGATGTTACCATTGTCGTGTGCAGCTGCGCCGACGAGGTTAATAGGGTGGATCAATTTATAACGGCCTAATTCGAAACGTTAGGCCTTAAAAATTGATTCACCCCACTAATTTCGTTTAGCACAGTCGGCACTTACCAGTTAAGCTGATAGCATTTTGATATTACACGAAACTAGTCTGTTTTTTTGCCGCTTTTTGTTTAGCGGTTTATGGAAGAGAACTAGTTGAATGACATCGGTAGCACAGTGGTTAGTGCAGTCTGCCGGAAACAGAAAGACGCGGGTTCAATTCCCGTCCGATGTCAGTGCTTTGCGAATAACCTAGCATCTCCAAATATATAAAACTTTGATCTATCCTGATAACCTCGTTCGGCACAGCAGCACACGACTCGTATAGTACTCCAGCGAGAGCGCTGTACGCTCAATGACGGCTGCGCACGTTGATTCGAGCTCGAATTTGGAAAACTTGCCCAAAGAAGATAGCGTTCCTGCTGCTGGTCTTCAGGGTCTTCTTGCTCTAATAACCTATCGATTTTGTGAGAAAATATCGAAAACGGTGCTTCTTGACGCACGCACCATATTTCTTTCAGTAGCATGTTCGGTGCCGTACTGCCTGTGAAAGTTTCCCCAACTTGGTTCAATACATTTGAAACAGATTATTTTTCATTGATAGTGTTTTCAGCAAACCAAATATGAACTACGACAAGCTCAGCCGAGCGTTGCGGTACTATTACGATAAAAATATTATGACGAAGGTTGGTGCGCTTTGTATGCATTTCATTCTCTGCGCATGCCTGAATTATCAAGCATCCTCTCGTCCTGATGAAGATGGTTTACCATTTTAATTCGGGAACATTTCTTTCATTTCTCTTTCATTTCAGCCGGCCATCTCCTATCTTCTCACAATATAGGCTTCTTACTTTCCTCTCGTCCCTATTTTCATTTTTATCAGCGGAGACCAAAGAATTCCTTCATAGCCACATGATCTTTATACACAGAAAACAAGACCACAAGTTTTCGAACACTTTAAACAAACCACAACAACAGTACGATATTACTATAGCCGTATATATTACACCCATAACAACTTTTTTCCCTAGTTACCTTGAACTACTGCATACACTTGTATTATGTGTGTAGTGAACACTGCAAGGGACGAGGCTTTTTTCGAGTTTGTGAATTTCATTTACAGGTCCACGGCAAAAGGTACGCGTACAAATTCGATTTTCAAGGGCTTGCCCAAGCCTGTCAAAACTCCATGAACAGCAGTGGTGACATCTCCACCGCCGTCCAATCGTTCACGCCCTATCAGAACAGTAAGTATTCTCAGACAATTGTAAGAAATGGGAAATAAAATCAAACCAGAAAGATCATGTGATTCTACAGAAAGAATGTTGGAGTTACTTAATGCTTATAAGCTCGACTAAGCACAACGTAACGGTTCTTACGGACGAAATTGTCGTTATCTTATGATCTGTAGAACCACTGTTGAGAGCTGAAAATTTGGAACGTCGCGTTTAGAGACGGCACTGAGTCGAAGACTGTTCGTCTCAGTAGTCTTCCAACATACCAGGCAACTCTACTAAACTTAGAAACATCAGGAAGATCCGCTCAGAAATGTTAACGCACCACCGCTAAGCGTTATACTGTCACGGGCAGGAACAAAATGCTTTCCAAGGACACTGTAATTGTACCAACACTTAGGCCTAAGGTATTATATTAGGTTGTAAAGAAAGTTCTGTCATTATATTTAAAGCGTCATAACTCTACTCATGTCCAGCCGTTTTCCTTAATTCAAGTCCCATTCGAAAGAGCACATCTTCCTCTAGGGAAGGCAGTATAAAGTGTCCCGCTATCGCGAATGTCTGAAGATCTGAATTAATCAAAATATTCGACGTTCGGACCCTCTGCTCCGAGTGCGAATGAGGGTTGCGGGTTCATCAATTGAAATGGATTTTACGGAGTCATTTTCATAAGGATTTCCAACCTACGACGAAGAATAGATATTATGCTATGATGAGAAGAAATTTTCCCGTTTTTTACACAACGACGAACCTTCTAAGACGGTTAAGAAAACAGATTTCCACGACACGAAGACAATGGTGACGTTATGACGGACTGCAGCAGTACTAGTGTGCTTTTTGTTTCTTACTCTTCACCAAACGATAAAGAAGGAAGTGCACATCGTGAATATATGTAACATTCAAAACGATTCAACCGAAGCTAGGAACCATAGAGTCCATTTGACATTTTACAGCAACGCAAATCCACGAGTTTTAAAATATCATCTCCAGAATTCAAACCAACGACACATTGAAACCCATCTTCGTCCGTCGAAATTGCCAGACCTCGGACTAACTATCTGCCAAATTTCAAACGTTCATATGGCTTCTCAAGGAAGAGAGGATCCTAATACCAACACGATGTTGAATCCGCCTTCGATCATTTGACTTAATTCCTATCTTTAGACTTTTGCGATAGCGGCACACTTTATACTGCATTCCATAGACAATAATGTGATCTTCCGAATGGTGGTTGAATGAAGAGAAACGGTGAGACACGAGCTGAGTTATGGCGTTTTGAATATATGCTGCGAAAAATGACAGAACTTTCTTTACAACCCAATACTCCGGCAACTCCTGGCTGCGACTCCTGCCATAGTACTGTCCTGAAAGGATCTGCACCATCCTTTTTTGCCCTTGTGGTAAACTTCCCAGTCCCCGCACACAGCAGCATACAAAAAACCTAGCTGCAGTGCTGTATAAAGGGTAGCCATGCATTTTTAGCCTTTTAGCCGCCGCGACGGGTCCATTGCCGGAGTATACCATAGGCGTTAGGTGTTGAGCAAACAGGACCCGAAAAGCTTGAATGAAACGGCACTTTGAATAACACAGCCTGGAGTCTGTATTGGACATTGTAAGGGTAAAAGGGTAAATGTGCCGGCGTTGATCAGTCCCCTGAGGACGCGCCGTCGCATTCGTGTTCCATTGAAGTCGTAGAGGCATAGTGAATGCGTATTTGGCCTATACAATGACCTGCGGAGACCAGCCGCTATACCAGGGCCTGAATTCATGACGGGTATCGGCACAATATAACTGAGAATAAACCCCGGTTGGCGCGATTATTCGCACTCAGGAACCCGCCGCGAAGTTTATTTGGGGGATATCGCGCGTCTATTCCACTCCGCGACGGGTTCATGAATGCGAACAATCGCGCCGACCGGGGTTCACTCTCGGGTATATTGTGCCAATACGCGTCATGAATTTAGGCCCAGGTCAGTGTCCTTACCTTCCCAGACAAGTCTGGTACCAATTTACCCGACCCCGGAGGGATGGAAGGCTTGGTTAGCCTGGGCCGGGATCGATCGCTCGACCGTGCGGGTGACAGCGGCGCCTCTTACCGCTGTACAACGCGGGCCCTATTATTATTGGACATTGTATAGGTAATAACTGAGATCACTTTCTTTCTAAAAAAAACTACGTTCAGTAACGAAACTCACCTCATCACAAGTGCCGTATCCACTACTGGGAAGTTCCGACAGGTTAGCACAGGCAGTGAGTTTTTAAACTGTTCTCTCCTTACATGTATCTCAAATTCGCTCACTCTACATCTCCCACCAACAATTTCCGACAGATGTGGGAATATTTCCATGGTCAAAGGCATTTTGAAGAATCTACAAATGAATTTGTGCGAGCAAATATGTAATGTACAGTACTTGTTGAAAGAAACAAATCCAGAAAACACTATTCTAATAGCTACTGAATGGCGATTAATATCGATGCACGATTATGTGCGTTTTATTTTTCTGGTGTTCACGAAGCGCACAGGATTTTGTCAGCCACGGGTGCTTTGGAATCGTTCAGTCTATGGTGGTTTCAGTCGGGCTCCCGTCTTGGTCCCAGTTGAGTGAAATATCAAGCCTGTTACCCGACTTCGACTTCAAGCAACTTCAGGTGCAGCTTCCCGAGTGAATTATCACCGAAATTTCAACAGGCTCTTTCGATGAAGTACCTCGGGGTAGCATGAATATTTTGTAGCACAAGGTAGTTTGCAAGCCAGGGAGGGTGACGTTCATTCGTGCTGTCGGCTGAGAGTTCGTGTCAGTGCCTGCTGCGTGAACTATGCACGAACGAAGTTCACATTTCGGAGTGACCATCATATCATTCAGAAAAAAATGTTCGGGGCACCCTTTGCAATGCCCCCTGCTTTCCTGTTATCCGTGTCACACTGCAAGTTTAATGTCATTGATTTTACGAAGGTTTTCCACTCTGAACGGTATCACAGTGTTAAACGTCAGATGATTCCATGGCTAGAGTTGGAACGGACAGCGTTCAACAGCCCCAAGGACGCGCCAGCGCAACCGTCCCCTTTTCAAAATCGTAGGGAAAAGGTGGATATGTACAGGGTGCGACAAAAGTTCTTGCACACAAATATTTGATTGCATAAACTATTGCTTAAAAGCAAATGGGACGAAATCATTAACATTTATCACTGCAGACAAGTTACATATAAAAACCAATAAGATTTCGAACTGCCCTCCTTTTGCACGATTACACGCCCTCAGCCTTTCGGGGAATGCTTCCACGGCGGCACGCAGGACCTCTTCGTCTATTTCCTCCCAGGCTTTTTCCAGGGCTTGTAGCAGCGACTGCTGTACCGCTTTAGCTTTGTGAGCTGGGGCAGAATTCTGCTGAAAAGTCCAATCGTGATTCTGGAAGTGTAAGTGTGCCCATCAAAGAACCTCCTTCTCCAGTTCAGTCTTCTTCCTGTTCTCCAAGTAACTCTGACTATTGATTTTGACTCCGCTTTCTACAAAAACCAGAGGTTTTTTCCCATCTGCCGTAATCCTTGCAAAGACCATGATAGTTTGGGGAAATCCTGACTTTTGAGCTATTTTTCCGTGCTGATTGGCTTCCCCCATATCCACCAAGAATCGTCTCATTTTGATGGTTTACAAATTGCTCAATAGTGAAGAGAGACTCGTCAGTGAAGACAATTCGCAGGTAGCGTGCCGCATCGAAACGCTTCAGGAGGGCTCTGCATCTTCGTACCCTTTCTGCCCTCACAGAATCTGTCAGAACCAGCGCTTTCTGGATTTTGTAAGCACGCATCCTAAGTTTCTCTTTAACTATTCGCCGGACGGCATGCTCGGAAACTCCTTCCAGCTGCACCAGCTTTCTCATTGATCTTCTTGGGTTACGACGAACTTTCTCTCTAATTCTTTTGACGACCTCCGAAGCAGTAGCGGTCTTCGGCCTACCTGATCTTGGTCTGTCTCTCATTGTCCCAGTCTACTTCAATCGTTTCAAGTTGCTGTATATCGTGCGCTTCAAGATGCCGAGTCTTGTAGCGATTTCCGAAGCCGGCACTCCCTCGATGCGCAACTTCATCATTGTAGTGCGCAAACATTTTACATCCGTCATCTCGTAGAATAGCACCTTCAACATCGGAAAGTTTTCATATAAGAGAGCAAGGAAGTACTTATAATAACGCACAAAAACTTGGTTAATCGGGTTGGTTCGTCCTGTATAAAAGTTTTGAAACATGGGTGTGCAAGAACTTTTGCCGCACCCTGTACTTAGCCAAGACTAATGTTAGTGGCTACACCTCTCAATACAACAAGTTGGGTACCAATTCATTCGACCTCGCAGGGATGGAAGGTTGGCCTTGGCAATACCCCGTATCGATCACTGGACTGTAGCGTCGGCGAGGGAGACGTCTATTATCACATCACCACGGCCGCCGAAATTTTTTTTATCAAGCTGCCCTGAATCTGATGGTGCATGAATGCGGACATGAAGCGCTTTCCTGAATCCTTACATTTCTTCTTTTCAAAAGGTCTCACAAATAGCCGGATTTATCAAGCAGTGCTGTCAGGTGAAAGCCGTGCATACATTCTAAATTTTCAAAGAAAGAAAGTAAAGCGATGTTACTCTGCTTACACCACTGCAATATGGGCTTTGAAAAAATGTCTCCTGAACTTCTCACCGTTTCCTATTCCGTCATTCATTGCTAAGCATCGGTTTACGTCTATGGCTTTTCTTTCTGGCTCCTTTCGATTTTCTTATAGTTCAGCAACGTACATACATTTGATGAAAATTCATAGTCCAATTCATAGTAATTCATGTCTGCTGTGCACACATGAAAAACATCCGCGGAGATATCAAGCTGTATTCATCCATCGTTATGATGCTCCATGCTCTAGGAATTTGTTACTGACTCGCCCAACAATATTCTTTTCCCACGTTCTCTCGTGCTCCTAAAGAGCTTGTGACTTTTATCCAAGTCTTCCAGTTTTTTTTGTGTTGAAATGAAGAAATGTGTCTGCTTTGAATAATGGGGAAGACCTCGCCCTCTCTGAATAGCACTAAGCATTATGTGCAAAAGCTACCACTAATTTATTGCAAGTTCTCTTACCGATCATACCTTCAATGTTTCGTGATCTGGCTCCATTTCATTAACAAAGCCCTGGTGGATGAGTTGACTCCGGCTCCACTCTTGAGAATGTCAAACAAGTGGAAGCTGGAGAAAACTTCGTTTCCAAACATTTAAGGACCAGAAGGAGGGCTACGGTCTACAACACGCCATTGAGTTTTCTTAGTTGCACTTTTTTAGTTCTTAGTTTTTCTTACTTAGTTTTCCTTTCTTATGCAACAAAAGAGTTTCTTCTTCACGTCAAATGCATAATTCAAATAAAGTGTTCCCGATTTAAGCCGTTATTAACTATAATCCGATATCTGAAAAGCTGTTCGTAAACAACGATGTTAATCTCCTGTTTTCAGGTCCCCGTGTGCAGTGCGTACTGGCCAGCTCAACCACAGGCCTACATTTACCCTGCAGTATCCTATTATAATACAAAGCCAACGCTTTGAATCAGTCCAACGGAGAATAAATATGATATAATAGTGTGTGTTTCGGTTAATTTTGTATGCATCGTGAGATGGCTAGCAGGCCACTACTCTTCCCATAGTCGAAGATATGTTATCCTAGCTGTCGGTCTAATCCAGAAGTTCCCACTCCCAGAAGTCAAAACGGAGAGGCGCTGTTGTACAACTTCATTTTCGGATACTTCGTATGGATAGCAGATCCATTTTAGGATTATGCGCAGTAGTACACCATTTCTTCTCACTACAGGCGCAAGTGGCGGTCACACAGTCACCTAGAGTATCGCTCTTGCTCTTCGAGTAATCAACCAGATATGGAACAATTTTATATTGTATCCAATAAACGTGTTTCCGCTTACTTCATTACGCGCAAAACTTGTCCACAAACGCTCTTCTCTGCTGGCCAGAACCAAATCCAGACCAAGCGTTCGCTTTGAGCTTGAGCTCCGATAGGGCTCCTTCTTCTGGAAGGAATGCTCCTGGTTTATGTCAGGAAAAATCGCAGCTTGCCAATTTGATTGCATAGCATTTTCGACATTTTCGAAGACCTTTCGTTGTTGCTATGTTCTACTGTAGATTGCAACATCATAAAATACAGTAAAAACGTTGTTATCACTTGCTCACACTCTCGTCCTACAAAAAATTCACTGGACCACCAACGTTTTGCACACGCTTTTCTTATTTTCATCGAATCGCTGTTATCAAAACATCGTTCATAATGTTTTCCGCGTTGTTTGTTATGCAGGAACTCTACGATAACCGGAAAAGGGAGCTAGAAATTTCATTAACTGAATAGGAGCATATATGGTTAAGTTCAGGAGCTAAACATTATTCTGAATATATGCATCATGTAATTGTAAAATGATTTTGCAGCACTTAGGCATTACAATCCTGTCTTAGGGCTCGTTCAGACGACGCGCGTCGAAAATGCAAAATCGAAGCGCAATCAATAAATAACGTCATTGATCGAATTTGCTCCTTTGCGTTAGTGGCGCAGTTCGGTTGCGCCTCATATAGGCAAAAAAAATTAGGCATATAATCACATAGGAAAGAAATAAAACGAAAAAAGTGAATTTCGTCAAAATTCCCTTTAATAAGGAATGACAGAATTCTAAAAAACCCGAGCGACCAGTAAGTTTGCCTATATGAGGCGCAACCGGACTGCGCCACTAATGCAAATGAGCAAGTTCGATCAAGGGCGTTAATTATCGATTGAGCTTCGATTTTGCATTTTCGACGCGCGTCGTCTGAACGAGCCCTTATGCTTTGTGTGGCTCCAAAGTTAGAACTACTGCAGGTTCCAGAATGTAGGGTGCTTCATTAGCATTAACCTTCTCTGATACTTGTTTATCTTTTAGGAAAATTTACTTCGAATGCCAGCGTTCGACAATTTGCTTCAGCATCAAATCATTCTGGAAATGTTTCAGGTGAAGGGTACAATTACGGAGCGCCGACGATGTCCTCTGGTGTTGCGTTGTACGACCAGGGTATGCGCGTATGAGTAAGCGACACGCCCCAGTCTGTCGCACCGTGCGCGTCCCAAACACCCTCTTTCATCACCACATCACCATCAACTCGCTCTCTTCAGATACCACCATTTCGACAGACCGCCAATGGGCACCTGTTGCTCGCGCAGTTCGCGAAAATCGCAAGAGGTACTCGATTGCATGTCTTATTAACTTAACTTAACTGACATTACTGCGAAAACACTGGCTTCCTGCTAGTGTCTGCGCTATGCTGTGAAAACTCAGCATGTGCTGCTGCCTTTAGCTGTTGCTGAAACAATTTCACTTTTGCAGTTTTTCACCGCGTCCTATTGCTTTGTTATCACATTCATTCGCCGGAATGTGCAATATTTGTTCAGTCGCTTTCGGTTTATGCAAACAAACGAGTTATGCGGACTGAATAGTCACACAGAAGACCTTTGTACGATATTACCAGCAGTAACTGTGAGAGTTTTACGAAAGATTGCCCACTATATCATGAAGTAAGTCGGCAACATAAAAAAGCTGCTTTTCAAATGAATTAATTCGGTTACTTATAGCACCTTTGAAAAGCTCCTCGTACGCGAAAACGTTATTATCGATGCAGACGCTAGGATTAACATTGGACCACGATTCAAACAATGTTCTATACCGCCCAATTGTGCCGGCGAAGTTCCCAATTTTGCAGACTCCTTGTGAAGAAGCGTCGCCTCTTTAAGTTTCCGATTCCTTCAAAATAGCGCATTGAAGTAATGGTTTTATACGGGACTCAATATAGCTGACCCGTAATCATGGCGGTTATTTGCCCTGATCGCACCCTCGCTCCTTCGATGGTAGAAACATCAATCTTCTGCTTCTCAGATTCTGTTTCTTGGTCTCGATGTCGCAAACAGTGCGTAATCGTTTATTGGTCGCAGCCCTGTTCGAAAACGAAAATGGACCCTTGAAGAAGATTTCTGAGACTTATCGTTTCGAGATCACAAAGTAGCATTTTTCAAATTTATTCGACACGTTTGTTCATTTTACCCTGGTAAGAAGCCTTTTTGACTCCACAAAACGATTTTGTCAACTTCGCGGCAAGAGAAATGATCTGAACAGTGAAAAAATTTGCCTATATCTCTGTAGAACATCCACATCTATACTAATATTTTCATATTATACGGCATTGTTTTCGATGCCCACGCAGTGGACACTACATCAATTTTCAGAAATTCGCATTATGCACTTTCGCTGAATTAACTTCTGGAAATAGTGTCACGAAGGAGTCCAACCTTTAACATCATTTGAACACGGATTGTCTGTCTCCTCTGAATGCGTACGGTTATGAAGAAGCGCTGCAAACTTTCACTACACGTCTTGTTGTTACTCTTATGAATATCGTCCTTTGAAATATTTCTCCTCGTTTTTCTTTCCTTTCCTCTGTATGGAAAAGTGGAAGACCAACGTGTATATGGATGTGGACGCACATCTATGTATATACACGACAGTCTTCCACATCTGCATGCACGTTACTGCATAGTGGCTTCACTGTCGAAAAACTGGACTCAAATGATTTGATGATTGTGTAAATGTGTATCGATGCATCAGTATTGAGAGTAAAGTGCTCTTTACTCTCAATATTGATGAATCAAGTCGCAAATGTAGTTGACATCGGGAGCGGCATCGATTTGTGTCTCACCTTGTCGTTGTTGAAGAAATAGAGTATGGGAGAATGGTCGGCGGCGTCCACGCCAAACTAGCCCCCATTTCGCTGTTCCTTGACAATTTTCACTTCGTCTCACTTCACCTATGTGTGAAACAACGCGCAAGTGACTGGAAGAACATGAAGTATTCAGTTAGTCGATAATTCCAATTCTTCATACTTTGCTAACACTTACCTACAAGTCCATAATGTGACCTCCAATAAGAAGTCAGGCAGTCAGTTGATTCGGGAGTGTTCTTGTAGAAATTTTCGTCAGAATTCCAATTCCATCGCTGAGAATGCGAAGCTCACTGTAATGACTGCCTCTATTTCCTTGAAACCTCGGCATGATGTTATACTTCGTGAATGCCGCTATGCCGAACGAGGTTAGTGGGGTGAATCAATTTTTATGGCCTTTTGACTTAGACCACTATAAATTGATCTGCCTTACAAAACTCGTGTCAATGATATACAAAAGACAAGCATTTCGCTACAACATGATTTGCAACAGAAAGGCAAAACCCTCGTGATTCTGATAGCGGTCACAATGTCATGTTATGCGCTGTTTGTGCTGACGGCAAAGAAACGCCGACGCGCAACGGCGTACCATGTCGCTCTCGTTTGGTGCACAGCTTACAGGGTGCGCAAAAATTACCCGGAATAAAATAACCCATTGTAACTCCAACAAAAATGTAGTTCTGACAATGAAACTCAACATACAGTTTCTCTATTCCCTTACTGATAGAAATTTATCAAGCTCGTTCAATGTTGCCCCTATCTTACGGACACATGTCCTTAGACGAGTAGCGAACCTATAACTCATGGCACGGAGGTAGCTGCTACTATATCGTTCTTTGCCTCAGCCAGGGAAGCTTCCAGTGGAGCCAAATTTTTGTGTTGTGCAGAGGAGTTCTCGCTCTCAGTAACTGACCAGAAAAGAAACTGAGGCGGTTCAAATCTCGTGAGTTCAGAGGTCAGCCATCTTGTGCTGTGCGGCGTGGGACAGCAAAATTATGGGTCGTTGATTGCTGATCTTTCTCGATTTGGCTTTGCCATTCGCACATTGTGAACTGAAATGAACTCAGGCTTGGAATTTATCTGAATTCAGTGTATACGAACCCATTACTCCAATATTAGGCCGAAAGCTTAGTTCTAAACGTCGTTATCAATTGTGCCAAACGAATAACTCGTGACACGCAGGTAGTCCTCATCGAAATCATTCCATGTGTTTGTTAACGGTGCTATCAGAGGCAGCAAAGTTGCACATCAGATAGAGCACATTTTTTGCTCAAAAACCTACTAGACTAGAAAATTAGTTTGCTCAGAAACATTAAAGAAAATTGAGGTGAAAATAGCAGTACGACCAGAGAGGTGTGGACTGATGATGACCGTTAGTTTCAGATTTCGTTTTGCTATTACCGCTGTGCAAGCATTCAAGAGCTCAAACTCGGACAGCGTTTGCATGTAGTATAGATGTATAACATATTCCAATGTGAAGCTCAGAATCCAGTTCTGCCAGTAGTTGTGGCCTGTGATGTATTATTCCGGGTAATTTTTGCGCACCCTGTAGAAGACGTTCGACGCGAGTACCGGCAGCAGACCATATCTCCAAAGGCAACATGGACGATCAGTTGGCTATTGTCTGGTTGTGCTCTGATTTTTCTTACTTCGTTGGTATTGAGCGTGTTTTCATATGGTAGAATAATTTATTAGTGCTTACACGATGTACTACTTCGTCAATTGATTTTCTTATCCCTCACAATGTGTCAGCGCTAGATGGGACTGCTTTCCCACATTGCGCAACACATGTTTTACGATTTACAGAAGTCGTCTCCTCTCCTCCGTCTCGCAAAATCAAGTCAGAAGAAGTCAACTGCTTTCGCACATTTCATGCAGAAACATTTTCTGGCTGTGAACCACACTCGTTTCCTAAGCATAATACATGTTTCTTCCGGCAGACTATGAATCAATATGTGAAGCTCACATAACCATGTCAAGTGCATTTATATAAATATTAGATCGTCGAAAAAGTTTCCCGTCACTTTTGTCAATGTTTTCAACATTGTTCCTCTCCTTTATTCCACTCGACATCCGACCATTTATGCATGATTACCATCAACAGCATCTTATTTATCAGATAAAGTTGGAACTCTCCTCCTCCAGACGTTCTAGAGTTTTGATGAAAAGAATTCGGCGAGCCACGTTCTGAAGTACACTCACTCGTCGAGCTGGTTCTCTATTAATTGAAAGGAAAACGAATGGAGCAAATATTATTTTGTTGGGGCAAGGTTTGAAGAATGTCTTGGATAGGTCATCGGTAATGTCGGATATTTTTGAAATTTTTAAAAGGTCTCCTTCTCAGTAGGTGAATGCGCGTCATGGTGACTGAAGAAGGTTTTCCCACGTTTTCCACTAACGGCTGCTCCTTCGCCATCGAAGTGGCGATGTTAGACATCGTTGGTGAAAGTAGCATCTGCAGATAGTAGCTCCTATCGAATGCCTCATTTGCAGTTCAGCTGCAGACCGATCATCTACCATTTCGGGTGGAGTTGCGGTTTTGAAATTTTCGCTGGTTTGCTGCAAGTGAACAGCAGGAGATTTGGCGTGTGATTGGTGTACGCTACTCACTCCTTGATGCCACTAACCAAATTGCCGGGCGAATGAAAATTTCTTCGGAAAGTTGAGATGGTCGTGCATGCACCCGTCACCATCTGTAGATGGTGGCCGCTAAAGCATGCTCAACTATGTGCCCTATTTCCTTATCTTTTGAAAGCCTCGGAGACGGACAGCCCGTGAAGGTATATGGCTCTCGAGTTCCTCTATCAACCCACGGCTACTACGCCGGCCATCCTCTGAAGCCAGCTCCAGAAGACCCACTTAAGCAACAGCAACTGCCCTCCCCCACTACTGTTGATCTTTGAAGCCAAAATGGGCCTTTTTGAACACATGAAACCAAACTTTTGCTGCACTAAGAAAGACAATTGAAGGACCTACCATGGTGCATAAGCCATTAACTGAGCTTTCTTCAACGCGTTGTTTTATGAGCTCGTGAAGGAAAGGCAGCTTAAGGTACCTACAATCAATTTCGACTTTCTCTGCAATACCTGTAGTGCTGAACCAGGACAACTGTGGTATATGTAGCTCATAAATCAACCTACGTAACGATTATAAAGGTGAGATCCCGAGACCCGTTTTAAAATTTTGGTGAGCGGTCAAACTGAGTGGCGGGAAATTTTTCCGACGACCTAATATTTAATAACAAGAAAATGTAATGCTGGGCAGAGCGTCTTCGTTACTCATTTCGAAGTTATATAATAAAGAGGAGTACCAAATAATTTCAGAATTTGCTTTTGCTGTTTACTGAGAAATCTGGAAACAAGGACCACAAACATCACTTACGAAGTAAAGTAAAGGAACCGTATGCAATAAAACGATTGCTCTATCATCAGATCTTGAGCCCCAATTGTTTTCTTGTTTTCACTTAGCAATCTGACCACCACTGGTCGTGATTTTTAAGACCATGGCTCTTTTTGTCGGTGAAGTTCCTATGTATCAGCACCCTTTCTGAGCTAGTGCATGACTTTTCGACCTAACTGTCTCGCCGTTTTTACCGGTTGGACTAACGACGTTCGTCGAAATGTGTATTAGTGGCTTCTCCAATTTAGTTACGTGTTCAGCTAGCCACTACAACCGGATGCGAGAATTCATTCTCGCAACTTGTCAGAAGTACACGAAGAGAGGAAAAATCCTGTGGTTCTTTGAACCACGGGATTTTTTCTCTCTTCGTGTACAGTACGTGTAAATGTAGGGTTCGTCCCTAACCACTCTAATCTACAGAGCATACTACAATGGACTGTCTTCTATACAACCGCAGTCTGGTATCCTGGAAAGAGAAGAAAGAGAGATAGTGATGGATTAACGCTAACGACAGACCTTCGCTATTTCATTTCGATAACTGCCAAAGTTTTCTACCATGGCAAACAGTTGGCTAGAACGATAGATGATGCCCATCGATAATCACAGATGATAAATTAATGCATACTAATTCGAAGCTTAATTAGGCAAAGTGACCGACTTTCAGTTTCAAACATTCGGAGGAGAGAAAGTAGTCTATCGCGAGGTTTCTGTGCAAGACCGTCATCAGACGAGGTCCACGGATCACTAAGGCTTGAAATGTTGCGCTTTCTAGCTGAAAGAAGACTGATGTGGTTCTGTTTATTTTTGATCAGTTGCCGATATTTCGTTCAAATCAGGCGAGCGATGTTGGCGAGATTCGGGACGACGACCTCAAAGGGATATTCCGCGAGTTCGACTTGAACGGAGACGGCTACATTCAAAGAGTATTGTTCCCGATGTTCGTGTATGTCGTCGAATTTTCCATCATTCTGTATTTAGGACGAACTGCGGTCCGTGATGCAGAAGATGGGACAATCGCCGACAGAAGAGGAGCTTGACGCAATGTTCAATGCAGCTGACCAGGACCACGATGGCAACATTGACTTCAATGGTCTAATTTTTTGATTGATTTCTTCGTCTTCCTGATGGAATCTAAGAGGAGCATATTATTTTTCCATTGTAGTAGTATTCTGAAGTGCACACATAGTTATTGCATGAGGTTGGCAATTACATAAGTTCATACTTTTTTATATCTTGCATCATTAACACTGTAATACCTCGCATTCATTTGTGCGAACCTCTTAAAGGCTAGTGTTAGGCCCTTGTTATACATTCGCTCACCCCCAGCGTAACTCGTCCATTCAGTATCAGACACCGTGGGGCCAGACACGTTTGTACGAGTTATCCCGTTGACGCTGGCGTGGTGACGCTCATGGACTGTGATGCACACGCTCGCGTACCTTCCACGCTCTAGTCGCTGCGCATTGCACTGCGATTGAACCTTTCGCTGGGGGTGGGGCGATCACCTCGCGCATTGCTCAGTATGCTTCAGGCGCGTGCGTGCGTGCGTCGCGTACTCAGCGTCTGAGGTTAGCGGCTGGGCGCTCACCGCACGCAAGCCGCTGACGCTCACCGCGAGCGAATGTATAACAAGGGTCTTAGGTTACGACATGTAGTACCCCTACGTGCAAACTCTTTCTTATCGCAGCAGATGTTCACAACGTCGAAGACGAAGAGTCATGAAAGTTTTTTTTTAACAGTAAACCATATACTAGTCGAATACCGTCAAAATGCCGACTTCAGAATTTCTGCAAATCGCTCACGCAAATCCGCTCTCTTTGTCACTAAAAGCTGTATTCGAAGAGCTCGACGTGGACGGCGATGGTTATATCACAAGGTGAGTAAGAAATGACTTTCACTGTATGTCGTCACTCGCGCCGATCTCTTCAATTGCCGATTGTAATTTTTTCACTTAAACATTTGTTGATACATTGCTTTGACCCCGTTGAGTTCACTTTTGATAACGTCCCGTGGCTCTTTTGTGAGTCCACCAACACTCACAAACGTCATCACCGCTGTTTATTGACTGTATGTATTGAGACGTCTGTCTGTTTCGACTAGAGCTCTCGATTCTCGTTGAAAACACCTATGCTTCCCTTCCATTTTTTACGCATGAAAGATCGCCTGCTTTCTTTATCATCTTATGGCTTCACTACGGGATGAAAGTGTAGTAAACGGAGGTCTTCTCCTAGGTATAACCTGACTCTTTTCCATAAGAATTTCATCGCAAGTCTCTTACCAATTTTTGGTATTATCGCTTAGTTGGGAAGTAACTGCTGTGAAAGTTGTCCACGCTCAAGATGATTTGAAGTGCAGCGACCCTGAGAACTTATTCCTACTGCTGAGTTTCACGCAGAACTCTTGTTCGAAGAGAGTAGTCATCATAACAACATCTACTTCTACTGTTGGTTCTTTTTCATCAAATGGATGAATAACTTCCATCATTGCTATCCAAACGTTCACTTATACGTATGACACTCATTTTTATTGCTTTTTATTGAATGCATATGTCGTTGCTTTGAAACTTTAAATCTTGTTAGATGTACCGTTCCATTTGCTGAATGATTCTGCTTTAGGTCCGAACTACGAACAGCCTTCCAGCGCATGGGTCACTCACTTTCAGATCAGGATATCAAGGCTATCTACAAACATGTCGATGTCAACAACGACGGGAAAATCAACTTTCACGGTGAGAGCTGGAAAGGATGGATTATTCTTGTTCGAAGACACTGCCATCGGAGATCACTCTTCTGTTCACTACTACTCAACACAGGATATAAAAGACCCTTACAGTTTAAGTTCTGGGCTGCCCTGCTAAATTACAAGGGAAAGCATACATTTGTTGCAGTAGAGCTAGTGAGAGGAGGCACGCAAGGTGTGGATCAGCATAGACATCGTTGGAACCATCTCTAGACAGTGGAAGAATGGATCACTGGCTCTGAGCCCTGTCGTTTAAATTTGAATTGAAAGGCTGATCATTAAGATGTGGGCGCGTTGGTGGCAACTTCTGAAGTGTAAGTGTGCCATTAACCTCAAGCTGAAAGCTAAGCCTCAGTGAGGGGGAGCTGTTAATAGGTTCTTCTTTTGCAAGTCCATATTCCATTTTCTAATGGCTATGACGATCAATTGTTGCGATGCACTATCTCGCCACCATGTAGGGTTGGGTGGCCAACAGTTGCAGTTTCCTTTAGCGAAAACCATATGGGCAGAATAGAAGTAGTGTAAGTCCCTTGTTATAGCCTCGCTCATCCCCCAGCGTAACTCGTCCATTCAGTATCAGACATCGTGGGGCCAGACACGTTTGTACGAGTTATCACGTTGACGCTGGCTTGGTGACGCTCACGGGCTGTTATGCACACGCTAGCGAACCTTCCATGCTCTCGTCGCTGCGCATTGCACTGCGATTGGCCCTTTCGCTGGGGGTGGGTCGATCACCTCGCGCATTGCTCTGTATGCTTCGGGTGCGTGCGTGCGTCGCGTGCTCAGTGTCTGAGGTTAGCGGCTGGGCGCTCACCGCTCGCAAGCAGCTGACGCTCACCACGAGCGAAGGTATAACAAGGGCCTAATATATCCAACAAACGGCTGTGTAGCCTCTTCGTCGCATTCACCGTACTGCTGCTGTTAGTACTGTTGCTTCCCCTGCTACTGCTTCAGGGTTTTTATTTGAGCAATAACGGTGGAGGGAAGGCGAATGCGCCAACTAGAATTCTGTGCGGGAACCAGTATGGCGCCTAATTATGAGGAACGAATTTATTACCCCTATAATCGTGTTCGCAAAACTCCTGTGTTAGATCGTCGTTTCGAACACAAACGTGTCCAATTAAATCAAATTCCTTTAGAAAAATGTGAGCAGACTGTATCTCGTTGACCACCGTCGCTTGGAGCTACGTTTAGTCCCAGTACATTTTTCAGAGTTTTGTCAGATGATGACTAGGAGAAGATGAGTGCTAACAACGACTACGAAACAGATCGACCAACTGCTACAATAATTAGTTTCTTCTGCCGAGAATAATTTATCTCAATGTATAGCACGTAGCATTTCACGATTGTTCGCTTGGCATTTTTGTTCAGAAGCCAAGACCACCGTATTGCCTTGCTACTGGATGTACAAAGCATTCGTTATCTGTTGGTTGCCTCTCAGATTTGTGATCTAAAGTTCTATTCAACACATTCTTGTACACGTTCTTTCTTACCAGTTTTCCACACGATAAACGGTACATAATGACGGCATCGTTAGAACATGGAACGATTTGCAGGTTATTGAGATCACGTGTTAACCACATCATCATGGAATGAATATTTTTAAAAAACACAGTAAAGCAAATGACATGGAAGGCAGTTGGAATGGACAGCACAGTAGGGTAAATAGAAGATACTCACTCAAAGTGGGACAAATTCAGATGTTGCACAATACTACCATTCTGGAAGATATCATGCATACGTATATTTTACGATAACGATGTGAAGACCTACGCCTAGCGATTTCTGTTTTCTATCACGGGTATGTTTCTCCAGTACGAGAACCATAAAGTGGTGCCAATTCTCGTAGTGGTAACGAATTTGAGAGTTCGGACTTTCGGAGAATTCGATAAGATGCCAGCACCGCAAATAGAAAGGCGAACATATATACCAATGTGCCGGAAGCGTGTAGGTAGAAGGCGACACCGATACGCTGCTGGAATGAACACCGACTAATCAAGGTTTCTTATTTATTATTATTATTATATATTTTATTCTTATGTACCGTGCTACACTATATTTGTAAACCAAGCCGATATTGATGACAATGGCATAATCATTTCGACATATATAATGATTTTAAACAAAGTGGGGCAATATCATTTGAAAGGGGGTAGTGAAGTTGGCATTCCATTCGGATCCACTATGACAACTTGATTTGTGAGCGAATTAAGCGGATCAACTTTAAGTCTCTCTCCGTTCTCATACAGACGACATCTAATTATTTGGGAAGGGGACGTTAGGCAGGAATCCTAATTGCCAACTTATGGCGCGCGCAAGGTGACAGTACCTGCAGACCATTGGCGAGTTCACGGCATAAGCCCTTGTTATACCTTCGCTCACCCCCCAGGGTAACTCGTCCATTCAGTATCAGACACCGTGGGGCCAGACACGTTTGTACGAGTTATCGCGGTGACGCTGGCGTGGTGACGCTCACGGGCTATTATGCACACGCTAGCGAACCTTCCACGCTCTCGTCGCTGCGCATTGCACTGCGATGGACCCTTTCGCTGGGGGTGGGGCGATCACCTCGCGCATTGCTCTGTATGCTTCGGGCGCGTGCGTGCTTGCGTCGCGTGCTCAGCGTCTGAGGTTAGCGGCGCACGCGATCACCGCTCGCAAGCCGCTGACGCTCACCCCGAGCGAATGTATAACAAGGGCCATACACTTGCACCTTGGTCCTCGTCGTACGTGATCTTGGCCGCGACCGAGCTCCTCGTTACGGCGATGGTGACCCGACAGACGAGAGGAGCCCGATGGTTGGCGAGAAATGTTCCAACCGCCTTCGCCTACATAATTAGCGGCCATGTAAATGACCTAACGATTCGGTTATACATGAGCGAAATAAGTAAACACATTGAAAATTTAGGCTCTTTCCAATGAGCTCAGTCTAAAGACAATGAGAGCAACTGTTGGCGACCATTTTTGGATTGGGAAACCGATAAAGAAATATCAACGGAAAAATTTGTTATTATAAATTACGCAGTTCCCGGCATTTGGTTTCAGAAGATCGACGGAATAAAACGCTCAAGAAAGCGCGATGCTGGGAGGAGGCTCAAGATCGACAGAGAAGTGTCGAAGTATTATATGCATGAACCACCACGTAGTATTTACAGATAACATCATCTTGTAGATTCGCTGGTCGGTATCATGCAGGGCCCGGATTGCGGCCGGTCGGTGAAATTCACCGCGGTTATCGGGGAAACCGCGATTCGTGAGCGCCCGGTTGGTCAATTCGCCGTTCAACCGGGCGGTGAACGTTAACCGGAGAGCGTAACCGGCGCTCCAGCGGCAAATTCTACGCTAGTAGGGACAAAATTTGCCGCTGGGGCGTCGGTTTCCGCCGGTTACGATTTTGGTCTCAATTTTTTTGTTGTTATCTAGTTTGTTTTTGAGTTGGTTGTTTTGTGCTCAGTTTTTTTTTGTTATCTAGTTCGTTTTGAACATTCTTGTTTTGTTTGTTTTAGGGCTCGAGCACAGGTTTTCGCTGGTTTTGTTTTTGATCTCAGGTTTTTTTGTTATCTTTTTTAAGACTTTATTGTTTTATTTGTTTTAGGCTTTTCCTCAGCGATTTCTCCCTTGCTTGTTGAGCCGTCCACCCATGCAATTCGTAAATTACGATTTGCTTGGGTGGACGGCTTTATAAAACATTATAAGCCATCCCTGCCTTACTGATGAGTCCCCTGGATGGCTTTATTTCTTTAATTAGCTTCATAGTTTTCCGTCTAAGGCTAAGGGACGAAACGGTTTGTTTACTATTATTTTTATTAATTTATTGTTATTGATTAATGTGATGCTATTGATACGTTGATACATTTTTTCGTCTGAGGCTAGGGGACGAAATGGAACTTATTTGATTGTATGTTTTTGTCATATTTGTGTTTACTCATTATTTATATGCAATCCTCAATCCTGCCATCTCTCCCTCTTATTTATTCCCTTCCATTCCATACAGCTGCGAGTGCGATTATCGATTTCCACACCACTCTGGCAGGAGGGGTTGAGTTAGTACCAGAGAGATAACGAGGTATTGTGCTAAAATGTCCACACACGCCACAGTACGAGCAGTTTGAATTCTGTAGTATTATTATCAATGTAGTTGTCTGAGATTTGAATCTTGCTCCGTGGTTCTCTCTGAAACCCTGTTCATAGCATTCGCGTTTTTCATATCTCGTCTCCGTTCATTAGCCTCTCCATTTTTGTTACAATAAACATTGAGTCTTGAATGATATTCGGATTTTCCTATAATCTCATCTCACTAGAACTGCATAAAAGACGATTATTTTAAGATTCAAGGTACACGGTCTTGAAAGTCGAAAAGTGCTCAGCAACAGCTATTCTCATGGATTTCTGATTGAGCCCATTAAAAAGAGCTCAAGAATTATAATATCCTCCCAGATTACGCTCATGTATAAGCAAATCGTTAGACCATTTACACGGCCGCTAATTACGTAGGCGGCTGGAACATTTCTCCGACCATCGGGCTCCTCTCGTCCGTCGGGTCACCATCGCCGCAACGAGAAGCTCGGCCCGGCCAAAATCGCCTGCGGCGATGGCGAGGATGCAGGTGCACGCGGCGAACTCACCAATGGTCCGAAGGTACTATTACCTTGCGCGCGCCATGAGTTGGCAATAAGGATTCGGTGGTACAAAATGTTAACCGCTCGCCAAATTCTCGTTTGATGCAATATGTGATGGCAGATTATGGATTAGTTTTGTACCCATTGCAATTATATAATTGTCGATCACTAACGTTTCATTCTACAGGGTGCGTCAAGTCTTCGGACTCGCTGTTTGAAGATCATTATATATGGAGTGCGCCCTGCAGCCATCCAAACTTTTATGCGTAACTATTATAGTAATCTTGCGCTGCAGTATAGTAAATTTTCCTTGCTGATCGTTGGCCTGTTTGGAATGTCTGGAGTAAAAGGTTTGCGCACTGCTATGGCGCAAATGCACAAGGAGGGAGTGTCAGGCGCGGACATTGCCAGAACTCTACGTATCCCAAAGTTCACGGTGTACGACAACTTGGTCTATATTAAAGAGCAAGGCCTGCTCAACACCACACAGGGACATTGAGTCGCTCAAACGAGCTTTGAAGAAAGTCTGGAAAGAAATTGATGAAGAAGTCCTGCGCGCCGCTGTAGATGGGTTCCCTAAGAGACTTAAGGCCTGTGTTCGTGCTAAATGAGGCCGTTTCGATGCCTAAATATGTTCTCATGTGTACAATGTCTAAAGTAATAAACTTTATGAATTTCATTTCATTTGCTTCAAAATAGCCGTTAAGGCGACCAATTATCTGACGATGAGTCCAAAGACTTTTGACGCACCCTGTACTTAGTATGTATAATACCGTCGCCAGATTTATGCGACGACACCGTGCTGGTGTGTGCAGGTATCGAACGCACCATATTTGAAACATTGCAGCTACAATGAAACGAAGACCTGAAATAACATGCAAAGCATACCTCGTATGTACCCACGAGCCCCTGTACGAAACGGTTGTCTACTCGATGAGCAGCGAAGAAAAATATACCGTCGCCGATGACGGCCATAAACACTGAAATGAATGAAATTGTCTCTATTCTATACAACAGTAAGGCCGTATGCAAAGGCGTAGAAATAAACTATATACAATTCATAATAAGAGGAAGTGATCTATTGATGGTAAAATGTGTGAGCGAAAAAAAAACTTAGGGAGCAGGAATAGTAAGCACCTTTCCTGTTATCCATGTGGCTACCCCAGCAGCTTAGGACATTGGACAAACAACAGACTAAAATCGAACAAGACTCACGAGACAAAAGGACGAATATTGTGAAGATTACAGCGCATCCTCCGCTGCATGGAGCACAGAGACCACAACAAAGCGCTAATGAGGCGAGTAAAAGCGAGACGACAATACATCCAAGGACAGCCTTGTGCCATGCTGAAGAGCACTTTTATTCTAATTGAAGAGGAACTGAGGCCATTCTCTTGCAAGGAAATAACAGTAAGTTTTTTTTCTTTGAAAAACGCCAGCTGCAGAAACCAGTATTCATATACCGGCAAGAGCGCCGTATTTTCTCGAAGAATGTATTAGGGTGTTCCATAAGTTTCTGGTCTATTTGGCCCCTGTGCATTGTACATCTTATAACTTGTTTAAATAAGATCCAAACGGGAAGCAATTTTTGCATTATGAGGATGCTTCACGATAGTTTCCAACCGCATATTGGTTGTCTGTTTTGCTCCGTTGTCTGCACTTTGGTGACTTCTTGAAAATGAAGCAGAGGTCGAGCTATTGCAACATGCTTCTTCACAACTACCGTTCTGGTCTGTCTGCCTACGTTGCTCATCAAACTATCGTGGCTATGTTAGGCAAAGATACCTGTTGCCAAAGTTGGTTCGAGCGCTTTCGAAAAGGAATATTTGACATCACGGATAAGAAGCGTGTTGGAAGTCCGATTGGGCCGAACAAAAGTGCTGTTCTAGCAGCAGTTAGAGGACAGCCTGTCCGAAGCGTAAGAATGATATCGAAGATTGTCAACACTCTGTGTACTATTGTCTATCGCTAGCTGAAATGGTGTAAAAGAAGAGCAGTCTTGCAACGATGGATACTCCATGCACTGACTCCGGCTCAGGAGCGGCAACGAGTAGTCACCTGCCAGAACCATCTCAACCGTTCCAGAACAACTTTGTTGTTGAGTTTAATAGTGGCACAGGACGACAAGTGGTGCATCTACGATAACACCATACGAGTGATCCATTGGCTTCCGAAGCACGTGAAGCCTGAACGAATTCCAAAGCTGGCCCCTCATGTGATGAAGATTCTGCTCTCATTCTGCTTCAGTAGTCGTGGAGTCGTGCACTATTAGCTTCTACCGGATGGGCAGGTAATTACGACAGACTTGTTCACTGATTATATCGATTGATCACCTATGATCGTTATCTTGTTAAAGTTACTTGAAGTTAATATGGTACGATAGACCAGTTATTCATGGAACACCCTAATAGAAGAAACGTGGTATCGATCTGTGAAAGTAGACCCAAGGTGTGACTAGAACAGAAAAACAGCCGCATTCTAAAAATAGTCAAGAAATGATGCTTCTTACCAAAGAAACGGTGGTGTTCACTCTCACCAACAGCATTTTTACGATCAACATCTATACTTTCGTCAATCGCCTGAAGAGTAGAATGTAATCGACACGAAACCTTAGTAAACGCTACAACGGTTAGACCGCAACTATGTCATCGGTAGTTACGAAGGAAGGATGAGTACGAACGACGGTTAAGGGAGCTCACCTGCTCAGCAGCGTAGTCAAATTTGTAGGTGCAGTGTAAAGATTGTCCATTACTGAATTCTTTCCCTATCAAATACCGCTCCGCACGGGCGCAATCGAGCCAAAGTCCGTGCTGGAAAGAAAGTCAGATTTACCACCAACAATCTAATGTAGAATGAGCTCAGCCCAAGAAACTTCACAGAATTCTTCACTCTCGTCTGGCTGTTGCAGCAAGGTACCTGCATGATTGATTTCCATGAAATTCACCGATTGCACTACACATCACTCACTATGGGGGACACAGTTATTCTAGAGGATGGACACTAGGAATAAGTTGAAGTTACCAAATTGGACATCTACTTTTTTATCATTGGCGTTTTATGCCGCACAATTACGGGCCCTTTTGCCTCTTATAGTCGTCTAATATTGCACGATCATGATATCTTTTGGTGGTGTTCCTGCTTCGCTGAAATACCACACTACCATCTTACCTCTGTCTCTTCACATGGGGTGACCGCATCACCTTCGATCGGAAGGTTTTGCGCGACACTTTCTTTCGTGCGACTATTGACCATTATTGTGGTTGTGACGTTTTCCTCCATCAAAAGACCTGTCAACCTTGGCCTGACGCCTGGTGCCGACACCCCCTCCTAGCCCCTTCCTTAAATTAAGTATATTGTACGTCTGCTTATGTGTAGAAAATGAACATTAGTTCCTGTCGCCGCAAGAAAAAGAAAAAACTATCGAAGTAAGAAAAAAACTATTCAAGGCACACTATAAAGATAATGATCATCAAAGCCGAAGGAATCCTGCATTTCAACGCGTTTGTTGAACTACATCTATTTTCTCAATAGCCCTCAGCACTTGGCCATCTCTCGACTATTAGCTAGTCGAGAGATGAACAAGTGCAGTCGCTTCATCATCCAACTTTCTTATGCTTCATAAAAACTCAAGTTGTACAAAATGTGCTCACATGATGCTCGGCACGGAATTCTCTAATGTCCACCACCTGCCAACTTGGGTTCAACAGACCAGCAGCACTGAGAGCAAATGCGATCGCCATTAGAATTAAAGCAGTAACAAGTATACACGCTTGAGTGGACTTGCTCCTCTCCTGGGTCATTGATGAGCTGAAA
The DNA here is from genome assembly GCA_030553155.1 of Nippostrongylus brasiliensis. Lineage (NCBI taxonomy): Eukaryota > Metazoa > Nematoda > Chromadorea > Rhabditida > Heligmosomidae > Nippostrongylus > Nippostrongylus brasiliensis. The sequence goes on from CP130737.1 coordinate 28,224,315, forward strand.
TTTATCGTATTACTTCTTGATCGTATTTAAGTGTCACTCAAGAGTAGTTCGACGACAATAGTGCTAAGTTTGAAGGTTTGAGAAAAGATGAAAAATAAGGTGAACGAAAGCTGCTTAGGAAGGCGGTCAAGTTCAAAGAATAATTTGTACAAGTTTATATGAAACATAGCACACGAGAGTCCAACTAAACTGTACCTACAGTACCGGACATAGCTTTTGATCACTTCCCGGAAAAGCCGCATAGGAGCGTTCCAAAACGGCTTTTTTCAATAACTTTGTTGAAACTCAATTATTTGTAAAAATATACATATATTTGAGCTCAGCAGCTCGAGCTCTATCGACTGGTATTCCAAAATCGGTACAAATGCAAAATATGACCCTTTTGCCGGCCCCTCAAATCTCGCCTGGTCGGTCCTTTGGGGCTGGTCGGTCCTACATGCCATCAATGGAGATAACCTTAAGTTGCTTTCAGCAGATTTCAATAATATGTTCACTGACATCCCTCATAATATTTTATTAAAAGCACTATCTTTCTTATCAACTTGTTTTAATGATGCGAAGAAAAAATACCTAGCTGTTCATAAGAATATCAACCGCCTTTTTTACACCGACACTAGTGACTATAAGCGATATAATTATTACAATAAACAAGATATTATACATATGACAGAATAACTTATCAGTAACAGCTACTGCCACTTCAAAGGTCTTTCATTTAGGCAAAAGAATGGTGCTCCCCAAGGTGGCAATTGTAGCCCTTTGCTGGCAAACCTTACTATTTCCGTTATGGAGTACAAATGTAGCATTAGTAATCATTTCAATAAGATTTTCTGACCTTACCGTTATATGGATGATTTGCTCATCACACATAATTATGTACAACTGCAGATTTCAATAATATGTTCACTGACATCCCTCATAATATTTTATTAAAAGCACTATCTTTCTTATCAACTTGTTTTAATGATGCGAAGAAAAAATACCTAGCTGTTCATAAGAATATCAACCGCCTTTTTTACACCGACACTAGTGACTATAAGCGATATAATTATTACAATAAACAAGATATTATACATATGACAGAATAACTTATCAGTAACAGCTACTGCCACTTCAAAGGTCTTTCATTTAGGCAAAAGAATGGTGCTCCCCAAGGTGGCAATTGTAGCCCTTTGCTGGCAAACCTTACTAGAATGATAATCATTTCAATAAGATTTTGTCATAACCATCATAACCATATTAAATAACGTATATAGAAACATTCTCAAGCTTGATATGGTATAGGATATAGCATAAACATAATACATAAAACGCTACATGAGTGCTTCAATAGAAATATACATTTGGCGTACAAATTTGGCATGGGGCAAAAGGGTATAAAACATCTATTGAGACATAAAATATGTATAACTTAGGTTTCCCTCGCTCATATAGCTTGATTTTCTCTACTAATTAACTTCGATGTTTACTGCTATCTCTAGATATCTAATGGCAGTATCGATGTTGCTTTAGGTATTCCGCATTTCCCGCCACCTTTGTGCTACATGGCGTCGGTCTCCTCCTCCTTGCTATGCCGCTACTCATTATTGCTCATTTGCCGTTCTTATCTTCTCGTCGTATTTGATTCACGGATATTTCTTGACTAGTCTAGTTCCTTTTCAGATGTGATCCATCCCTATCCTTGAGTTCTCCAAAGAACTCCGCTACACTTATTAGAACAGTAGTGCAGGTTAGTTCAATTTATAATTTGTTTTCCTATTATGCTTTATAAAGCCTCTCCTAACATGCTGATGAGTCCCGTGAGAGGCTTTATATTTCTTTACTAGCTCGTACATGTTCAGGGACGAAACGAGCTTTTAATTTTTTTCGTATTTAATTTGCATATTAGGGAGAAGGCACTGTCTGGCAGTCCGATCATCACGCTACGTTTTGCAGTTTCTAAACAATCATTGTGTTATGGTTATCTTTCCAGGCATTGCGCAAACGTCAATTCCAACTGCTCGCAAATTCAGCTGTCCCTAACTTACAACTCCAAAACGCAAGATAGTGCAGGAGTCGCAGCTAGTAGCACACTATATGCGACCACTTTTCCATTTCCTAAGACAATGCGGAAAATTACCTTCGAATCTTCGAGAACAGGCTCAGGAGGAACCGCTGCGCAACAGCTATGGACAGGCAAAATAGCTCTACTGCTGTCCAACAACAACATCAGGCCGTCTGCGTAGCGTGGTGAAACGAGTGGAAATACGACACATGAATACTGTATAACGTAAGGAATCAGCAGGTGAGCAGAGCAGCACTCAACCAGGCCATTCGGAGGAATTCCGGTTTGCTCAAGAAGATGGTCAGTGTCATGAGCAGAAGGGTATTTTACGTTATCCAGTTCACCGACTCAGTCGCGAGGAAGTAAAGAATTCCAGACAAAATTGAGACTTGAAGCGAAGAAAAATATTAGTATGTGGAAAAACTGAAAAATCCATCAGGAGATTGCTCGATTACTACAGTTTTGACGATGCTTTCTGTGGCCAATAGCATTACGGCGAGACAACAGCTTAAAATCTGATTCGTTCACGATAAAACACGCCCACATATTGAGACTCGGAAGACTTCTGCGGTCATGTTTGAGCCCACGCAAAGTATTCGCCGCGTTAGTATTTTATATTGTACCGGGTACTCGTATGGTAAAACTTAATGTTGCATTCATATCATACCTGTTGAATGGAAAGAACCAAGAACGCCGAATTTCAGCTTGTGCTCAAGTAGTCACGATGTGTAATGTGTTATGATTAAAGTACTTCAAACTCTCTAGAAAATCTGTAATATTAGGTTGGTGCAAAAGTCTTGCAACACTTTTCAAAATAACAGCAATTTATTCAAACGAAATCTCAGTCAACGATATGATAACCATTCAGATATATGACTCTTCCTCAGCTTTCGGGCAACTTCTCAGTTCCTCTCCGTAAGAACTCTGGGAGCTGTGACGGAAAAAATTCGCCGACCTCTATTTCCAGTTCATTTCGGTGGTCGAATTCCATATCTCGAAGGTGTTGCTCTAAGGACCTGAATAAGTGATAATCTAAAGGAGCAAGGACAGGAGAGTACGGTGGGTGCGGTAGAATTTCCCGTCATGCGATAAAAAAGCCCTGAAAGGGAAAAAGTCTACCGTTTGAATGACAACGCTCGTCCTCATGTCGCAAGAGCGACTTGTGAGAAAATCCAGGATTTAGGTTGGGAAGTTCTATCGCACCCACCTTATTCTCCAGACCTTGCTCTTTCAAATTATCACCTATTCAGGTCCTTAGAGCAACACCTTCGAGATATGGAATTCGACAACCGAGACGAACTGGAAATGGAGGTCGGCCAATTTTTTTCGTCACAGCTCCTAGAGTTCTGGCGGAGAGGAACTGAGAAGTTGCCCGAAAGATGGGGAAGAGTCATATATATGAATATATCGTTGACTAAGATTTTGTTTCAGTAAATTGCTGTTATTTTGAAGAATGTTGCAAAAGTGTTGCAAGAATTTTGCACCAACCTAACACCATAACTCCAAAACGTAAGAACGGAAGTGGAGTTCGAAGCCGAATGATGTCCAGAAAACCGGAATTCTGAGAATTTCTGTTTGCAGGACCTCTTACGCGAGAATCAATCTCGCAGACTAGCTGTGGAGGGGTTTTGTACACATACACACGTGTATATTTTCTGCACAAGGCTAACGCTCATTTTAGTCGAAAGCAATAGAATAGCATGTTGAGACGCGACGAAGACGTGGCGCCCTCAATGGAACCTTTCGATACTTATTGTCAGTGAAAAGTACGACACAGTGAAAAAAGGCGATAATCAAGAAACACAGAAAGAATGGGAGGGAGGTCGTGGTCACGGCAGGTGTAATGAATATGGAATGGAAGACTGAAAATAATGATCGACCCCACTTTGAGGTAAGTTCTTCTCACTTGCGCGACAGGAGCTTCAAAGGTGATTATTGTGTAGAAAACTGCTAAGTAGCTTCCCACGATAAATGGCTGATGTGAAATTTATATGACAGACAGGCAGACATGTGCGGAAGACAAAAGCGGCTCTATTAAAAAGTAACGCTTTCGGTTCGGAACACATAGCTCTTATTTATCACTAATATCAATGGAGCTCGAAACTACACTTTCACGACAAAAGCCAGTATTGTAGATTAGAGAATAAGAATTCAATTCAGATGTGGATGATTAAAAATGTGTACGCCATCGTAATATGCTAGGAATGCAACAAAAATTGTAACTGCCCCCGATACAAAATCCATGTATTGATCGGCTAGAATGTGTAGATGCGCATGCACGTAGGAGAACACGGCAGAGGCCGGGCCATGACCTTGAATGATTGATTCGGTTGAGCGTGAGTCAGGTGGTAGAAGTGATCATTAATAGGTGGACACCCGAGCGATGGTCGCTATGTGAAGGAACACACATATACACACCACGTACCACACACACTGCGTCGACAAACGATAGATCCAAAGCCTTAGCTGGGATGACATTGGTGAAAACGACTACTTCGGGCAAGACTGATCTAACAGTTTCTAAGCGTTTAGATGGAACATTGTATTTCTACACATGAGAAACGTCGACCGTTGCCAAGGTGAGCCACACTCAGGACACTATTGAGCGTAGAATCACTTCGATCTATGTTTATCATGGAGTGCATGCAATGACTCAGTACTGGCGGTGAACTGCTAATTGCTTGTTTTTATTTTCGCTGTTCTTTATCTTGCATGATTAGATTATTGGAACAAAGCACCGTACTTCTTGTTCCATTCCTTTTCTTGCAAATCCACATCGTTGTGCTGTGTTGTTGATCGAATTCGGAAGCATGTGCTGCTCTACACGCTATACTTAAGGTTAGCTGCCTACATAGCTTACCGAGATAACCGACGAAGGAGATGGAATCAGCTTGCACGACTCATCTCGTACCATTCTACTAAACCTTGGCGACATTTTTTTTTATTCTCTTCTGTTTCGGTATTTGAGGTGCTTCTTTCCTCTTGGATTTGCACTTACGTTGGCTTGGAGCTAGGATTGATCATCTCTGCTAAATGTTTGATCAAATGCCCTTATGTGTGATTACGAGAATGGTTTCTCCCTATTCTCTTTCGATTCATTGACAATTTTTACCTTTTTTCCTTGAAACTTTCTGCTACTACTTATCAAACCATCTATGTTGTTATATTACAAAGCGTCCCACATCGCTGAACCCGCCAAGTTTCGGCGAGTTTTTAGCGAAAAAAAACATTGAAGGAGCACTCACGAAAATACATTACCAGTATAAGAGCAAACGATAGATCGAATCATTCCTGCTGCGTTAGGTCGTTCAAAGAGCAACTGGATTAGCTTGTATATTTGGCACGGAACACAGCCGTTAGTGCTGGTACCATTGAGTATCAACTACGCAGCCAGTTGCAATCGTATGATCATATCGCGATTCATGATTGATCGCTTCTAATGCTGGGCACTACGGTTCTCTCATCATTCTGTTCATCACTTCTCTTTCCGTATTTCGGGTGCTTTTTTCCTTTTAGATTTTCACTATTATTGGTTGATCGAGATTATCCCATTGAGATTAGGTTGGTGCAAAAGTCTTGCAACACTTTTCAAAATAACAGCAATTTATTCAAACGAAATCTCAGTCAACGATATAATAACTATTCAGATATATGACTCTTCCTCAGCTTTCGGGCAACTTCTCAATTCCTCTCCGCAAGAACTCTGGGAGCTGTGACGGGAAAAAATTGGCCGACCTCTATTTCCAGTTCATTTCTGTGGTCGAATTCCATATCTCGAAGATGTCGCTCTAAGGACCTGAATAAGCGATAATCTAAAGGAGCAAGGACAGGAGAGTACGGTGGGTGCGGTAGAATTTCCCGTCATGAGATAAAAAAGCCCTGAAAGGGAAAAAGTCTACCTTTTGAATGGCAACGCTCGTCCTCATGTCGCAAGAGCGACTCGTGAGAAAATTCAGGAGTTAGGCTGGGAAGTTCTATCGCACCCACCTTATTCTCCAGACCTTGCTCTTTCAGATTATCACTTATTCAGGTCCTTAGAGCAACACCTTCGAGGTATGGAATTCGACAACCGAGACGAACTGGAAATGGAGGTCGGCCAATTTTTTTCGTCACAGCTCCTAGAGTTCTGGCGGAGAGGAACTGAGAAGTTGCCCGAAAGATGCGGAAGAGTCACATATATGAATGATGATTATATCGTTGACTGAGATTTTGTTTCAGTAAATTGCTGTTATTTTGAAGAATGTTGCAAAAGTGTTGCAAGACTTTTGCACCAACCTAATATCTTTTGCTGAATATCGCAGAGAGCTTGAAGGTGTGCTAACGCTTTTCCAGCTCGTTTACGGGTTCCTCTGCTCTTAAATATCGCTTCCTCTTGTCCCTAAGGTCTTGCAGCAATACTAATGCCTCGCTGAATGCTTTCTTGACTACTGCAATCTTCACTTCATTCCACCTAGTTGGCTGATTAGTCGTCCCCGATTGTTAGTCAACACTTCCTTTAGAGCAACACTTCCTCCGATGTAACTATCGATCAGCCTTGTAGTGTAACAGTTCCTCTCCATCAGCCGACCCTTGGGTCTGACGCTGATACCGACGCCGTTGTTGTTATTTTTCAACAATGCAAAGGTTACTGCTTGTGACGGTATTGAACTCTCATCCTCAATCTGTCCTTCAAACTTCTCGGTCAGCAAATTTGTGGAAGTTCAGCGTGCATTTATTTTTAACGGTGTCATTCGTTTAACTACACCATTTATCGTAGTATCAAAAGTTAGGCACTGCAATCATGTGATCAGCGGTTTCAAATTGACTGCTAAATCTGAAGCTTTTCCGTCCTCACATATTTTTTGACTACAATACTTTTCTTTCCAAAAAGCTTTTCAGCATATGGACGGCGAAACTGCTTTCTGCAAAGGCACTTCCGACAAAGTACAGCATTTCCTGAGAGATATGGCAAATGTGAGTAGGTATTTTAGCTCATCAGCGGACGACTCTTTTTCTTCTGGGAATGATGAATGCGCTGGTAGGAACTAATGAGTGACCATTTTATAAATCCAAGTACCCATCGCTACTTTCGAGGCACATTTCGAGAGCGAGATCTCTATCGACACCGTTTTTCGTTCTATGGTCTTCACTAGGGCTCGACAAGATCATAAAAATCAGTTGTTTTAAGTTAGCTAATGTTGCTACTAAATATGTAGGACTTGGTGCGTATTTTTGTGATGTGAAGTGACACCTATGTAGATGCGCTAAGACATAATTACTCTTATAAATTGTGCAAAGTTGAGTTCTTGACGAACCGAACCTATCAGCTGCAGTGCGAGAATGCAGAGCAAAACCAGCAGGAACTATTCGGAATAAGGCGAGGATGCACAAAAAAAACAGTTGATTTTAGCGATCTGGAAAAACTTGAAACATGCATGCACACATTTCTAGCAACAATGCACTCATTATATAACTAGAGTGCGTTTCAAAAGTGTGTATCCACCTTATATTTGGCAGTTTCACGCTTCGCGTTCGTTTTTACGAACCGGCGTTAGTTGCACTAAATTCCTCGTTGTCGAAAATGTCTGGTTTGCTCTTCCCAGTAGAACTAATCATCTCCAGCAAAGACAGAGCGTTTTGAATTTTTTGTTTGTTTCAAAATCCGTATCCACTTGCAGAAAATACAATTTTTAGTTGATTCCTAATGGTCGATTGGACCACCATTTTCTCTTTTAACATTGAACACTCTATTACACATGCTACCAACAAAATTTCGGATCACGCCGTCGCTGATGTTGTCTGTCTCAAGCGGTCACCACTGCCCTCTTCAGCTCTTCAACGGTACTGAACTGCTTGTTGTACGCGTAGACCTACCGGACAACAATCCTCCACATGTTTTCCATAGGGTAACAGTCAGGAGAACAAGCTGACCAGTCCACTGTTTGAATGCGTTTGCGCTGGAGCCAATCAGTAGTTGAACGAGACACATGCACCGCAGCGTTACCTTGCTGCAGAACATGTGTCTGCTTCCTTCTGCCTCCCAAGGTACTCCAGACTGTCCATTCGACAAGATGGAAAGCTGAGCTTCAGCTTTCCGCTGCTGCAGAAGCCGCCCCATACCATTGAAGAGCCACCTCCAAAGTTTCGTCGAGAGAACACCATGGGAGGATGTCGCAAGTCTCGCCAGTAGTGCCGGAAGCCATCAGGACTATCTAGGTTGAACTTCTTTTCATCACTGATGATTACCTAACACTGAAACTCCGCCAAAACTTGCAACGTTAATGTGACGAGGATGTCTCCACCTCATCCCACTGTGTCCCCATGTTCTTTCGCGCACAATCCAATCTCGCCCGCTTGTAGAAGTCCATGTGGCGAGCTGCCTTCTGCATCGTCCGTCTGCAGATGTGGTCGTACATCCGCATTGAGTACCAGATCGTCGTTTGCGAAGCAGCTGGACCCGTACTGGAACGAAATTTGCTGAAACTGCATGTCGAGTTCGACACCATGCGACCAATTCTTCGGTGATCCTAATTCGAAAACACGTTCAGGTGAATGTGCTGATAGGTAGCCGTCAGGATTCCGAAGGTTACAATTCACGTATTCATGCGAACAGCCGAGCTGGCAATCAATGGCGCGATTTGACAAGCCGTTTTCCTTGAATGCTCGGATCTGCGCTTGTTCCTCCAATGACAACGCGGTTCCACGAATGGGCATTGTGGTTATTTTGTAGTGTTGGACAAGAGCACTATTTATAATCCTAGTTTACCGCCAAAACGAAGCTTATCGTTTGAGGGGGAAGTAGAAGCGCGTTGCGCTCAAAGTGGATACATATTTTGAAACAAACTAAAAAATTCAAAAACGCTCTGTTTTTGATGAAGATGATTCTTTCTGCTGGGAAGAGGAACGCAGGTATTTTCGACCACGAGGAATCTGGTGCGTCTAACGCCGATTCGTCAAAACGAACGCGATGCGTGAAAATGCCGAACATAGGGTGGATACATACTCTTGAAACGCACTGTAGTTTGCACTGTACAGACGTTACAATATTTTCAGCAGAGCGGAGTAACTGATCTAACCGATCCAGCATTGGCCGAATTCTTGTCAAAGAATGATGCGTTGGGTCGAGTGCGTGATGAGTTTTATTATCCAAAATGCGGCACGATGCCAGACGGTGAGTTTCTTCAGTCGCAGTCTAAAAAGTGTAATTACAGCCTGTGGAGTTCACTACTGCCTTTACGCGAAATATTCAACATTATTAGTTGCACATTTTGGTTGGACGACCATTCATTTTTCAAGCATTTCTTCATCGAGTTCATCTTCATCGAAAACTGCGGATGTTATGCACTTGCTCTCACAGAAAGTTGTTTTGCAACGTTTTGCTTTCGCTTGAAAGCGATTGTTCGGAAGCATTACGTTTTTCGATAATCCACGTCCAAGATCTCAACACCGACTAAATTTTTCGTTTCCTTTTGTCATACTTGTGTGATTGATTGGTAGGGTCAATCGCTGCCCTTGAACCCGGGTCGTTTCACATGCTGTGCGCAATCCATTATACGAATTTATGAGAAAACTGTCATAGCGCCACGCTACTATGTGATGTTAAGAATAAAACATCACAATAGTGTCGTGCACAGTCGACGACCAATACGACACGACAATGATAAGAGATAGCGGCCGGTGTCGTATTGGTCGTGTCGCGCTTGTCGTATACGACAAGTGCGACAAGGCATTTGCGTTGCCGAAGTTGTCGTACACGACGAGTACGACACCGCGTGTGCGGCGTCGTGTCGTACAGGGTTGTGTGGAATTGCGTGCGAGAAAAACGCGCTTTTGAACCAGGCTTTTTTTCTTTTTTCCTCGCTAGAAAATAGTATTTGTTAATTTTTATGTTGCTTCACCCTTTTTTAAATCATCTTGAATTACTTGCTTTTGTTTGCGTGTGTCAGAGCATTTCGACGTAGTTTTTGCTACTTTCTTACTGTTTCAAGCTTCCTAATAGGTTTTTGTCTCAGGTAAAAGAACCTAACCTAACAGAAAAAGTATCTAACATCAAAACTATGGCACTATAAACATAGAAACTAACCACCACAACGAAGTTGGAACAAAATTTAACATTAGGAGGAAATTAAAATGGGAATTGATAAAAAAATACGTTTGAAAAAAGAAAAACAACGAGGAGAAACAAGAAATAAATAGAAAATAGCTTTAAAAAAATTTAGCAGGGGTGCGCTCACAACAGCTGACGGCCCGCCTATCGGTTGCAGCGTACGCAATTTGCGGCCCCCGCAGCACACTTTACGCTCATTCGCGCGCGGCAAACCGTGCGGCGATTTGTCGTGACGTATTGGTCGTCGACTGTGCACGACCCTAATGGGTCTGCCACTCTGCTCGACGCAAGAAGCGGCTAGTGTGTGTAGCATAGCCAGGAAACGGCTGAATCTGCAATTTTGTTTTCAGCTGATTTATCACTATGTGATCCCGATTCGGATGCTATTTACATGTGCGGCAACTCACTCGGATTGATGCCGAAGGCTACCAAAAGAATTATGAATGAACAGCTTGACAAGTGGGCGAAAATGTGCGTCATTATGTTGCATTAGGACGCCTTAGGCGATGATCAGTCATTTGCACCTTCGAGTTAAACAGAAATCAGTTTCTAGGGGAGTTTTCGGTCACACTCGAGGGGAACTTCCGTGGGCCCACTGTGATGAGCACGCCTTGGAGGGAGTGGCTCATCTGGTTGGCGCGAAGACTGACGAAATTGCGCTCTGCAACGGACTCACTGTCAATATTCACGTCTTACTGGTAGGTCAAAAAAGTTGAGAAAATTGTCACCCAAGTTTATGTAAAACAACGAGGCGTTCGCAGTCGGTCATAAGTGACGTGGTTATTCAATTTAGACGGCATTTTACAAACCCACAGACGCTCGTCATAAAATTCTGCTGGAATCCAAAGCTTTCCCTTCAGACCACTACGCTATAGAATCACAGATCAGACTTCACGGCAGGACTGTAGAAGACAGCATGGTGAGGATTTTGTGGTACTTGCTTTATCACAGAAACAAGAGTGAGGAACAAGAACTTTAATCTTTTTCTGTACCAACATCAGTGAGTCCGCTTCCGCTTTTTCTCCAGAGTTTGTTTCTTCTTGTAGTTGTTTCATCTTGTAGTCTGTGTGCTCAATTGCTTCTTTTTGTAATGCCAGTCCAATTTACTGACTAAATTTCATATAACAACTAATACTGAAACTAACGCAGATCCTGCTCTTGTAGCTTTTCCTGAACCCGCGGCATGGGGAGAGCACTCTTCGCACTGAGGACGTTCTCTCGTACATCGAAGAGCATGGAGATGAAATCGCTGTTATATTCTTACCCGGGATCCAGTACTATACAGGACAACTGTTCGATATTCATTCAATTACCAAAGCAGGAAAAAACAAGGTTTGCCCAAGAAGTTAATGATAGATGCTTGAATTAAAATGCTAGGGTTACCTAGAAGCTCGCACTTCGCAGCTTGCATTTGTGACGTCACAAATGCGATAACTTCATTCGGTTTGTCAAACAGTCTGGCTCTCTTTCTCATTCACTATGATTTGTAAAGAAGCATAATTAAACCTTCCGCTAGTTGAATTATCAGGGATGTTACGTTGGCTGGGATGTAGCTCATGCGTTTGCCAATGTACCGTTGCAACTACACTACTGGGACGTCGACTTCGCCTGCTGGTGCTCATACAAATACGGATGCACAGGAGCTGGCGGACTAGCAGGCTTATTTGTTCACGAAAGGTTGCTGTATTGCTAATTAGTTCACTTCACTACAAATCTTCCAGAAAGTCCTAATCCTTATATAATACTAGCATGGGAAGTTACTAGCAGACAGTAACACCATTCGTTACCCTTTTGTGAGCCGATTCTTTAAAGTGAACATCTTCATTCAATTCGAATTTAGGTTTGTCGTTTTTTGAGCGTTTTCTTACAAAGACTACTAAATTTGAAGCAATTTGACAACTCATCCATTTGCACAAGGGCCGCGTTGTACAGTGGTAACAGGTGCTACTGACACCTGCATGGTCGAGCGATCGATCCCTCTCTTTACCTCTTACAAGGTAGGTTGCTCAGCGTGCCCCGAAGATTCACAACGAGACCCATATTGTTTTGTAGAGCATGGGATGACGATTACAACGGTATGGTTTGTTTTTGCTAAATGCAAATGGATGCCTCAAAAAAGGCAAAAAACCTCGAAAACTAACCAGTGGCAAATGGGCTTCTAGATCGCAACCACCAGAGATATCACCAGAATCGATCCAAATTCAAAAACAAATATCAGATTCGTGATCAGCGCCTCGAATAACCCCCGTAGACAAAGTTTGAGCTAAAGCGGTGATTTTGACCTAATCAGCCTTACTAGTGTTGAGTAGTTGTACGAAGGTCCACTTACCGAGGATATCTCTTTCCGATTGTTCCACTTTTTAGACTCTAATCAACACAGAGACTCCAATTTTAATGAGTTTCTTTGATTTATATCAGGATAGATCACTTGTGCTGTTGACAAATCCGCAATTCACAAATCTAACATGGGCTTCTCCATTGTGTCTGGCGTGAGCTTGCTAGGGTCCGTGGTAACAAAGTTGAGTAGTTGCGTCTAAATCACCAATTTAGCCCCATCTTTGTCTACGGGGGTTATTCGCGACGCTGATCGCGAATCTGACGTTTGTTTCTGAATTTGGGATTGATTTGGGTTGGTTACGGTACTAAAAGACATCGTCGTTTGTGCATACTTTGTTGGCCATACTCCTCCCAAACGCAATTCTATCCCGCAACTGCGACAAAATTCCAATAGGAGCGTATTTTGGTATCTAGCGTAGGAAGGCAAAAGAAAAGCACAACAAAGAGACCGATCCACCGACCATCAGATTGAGAGTCTGCATGTTACCCACTGAGCCATCATGTTGCGGTTTCCTTTGATTAACACCTAGAAGTGCTTTCGTCACTAGTTTCTCGCCACTAGTTAGTGGTCAAGATTTCTTGCCTTTTTTCGGGCCATCCATTTGCATTTAGCAAAAACAAACTATACCGTTGTAATCGCCATTCGATGCTCTACAAAACAGTATGGGTCTCGTTGTGAATCTTCGGAGCACGCTGAGCAACCTCCCTCGTTAGCCATTTGCTCGCCGTTATCACCATGCACCAATCAGCAACGCATCACGCTTACTATGAGAGGGAATCTACTGAACACTTTTAGTTATTTGTCCTGGTTCTAGAGCTTCGTCTCCGTTTAGCAAATTAAGCGTCGAAAATTTCTAGATTCAAGTCAGACAAGCGTGAAAGGATGCTGGGATGGTGGAGCCATCGTATAGAATCTCGTTTCAACATGGATAATGGTAACTATTCTTTGAACGAATGCACATTTACTCCACTTCCTGTATGATGTAGTTAGGAAACTGGTTAATTTAGTTCTCGACCTTGACGACGGTGCAGCTGGCTATAGAATCAGCAACCCGCCGATACACCTTGTCGTCCCAGTGATGGGTATCCTTGAGGTGTGCCCCTACAGCACTCGTCTACAATACTACATTCGTTTTGATTTGCACTTTATGCTTCTTCCGAATCAGTTTTAGGTATTCAAAACGGTTAACCTGGAGGAGCTGCGTAGCAGGTCATGCTACCTCACCGGCTATCTTGAATTTCTCATCAAACACTATTTTGGAGCGACTGCAGAGAAGAGGTTGTTTCACTTTCTCAAGTTGGTGACATTTCCTTTCGTATTTTTGAGGTTTCAGGCCAACAAAGATCAGTTGTGAAGTGATAACACCTGAGGAGTTCCATGAACGTGGTTGTCAACTATCGCTTCGTTTTAGTGTGTCCATCGATGTAATTTTTCCGGAGCTAATCAAGCGAGGAGTTGCCGTATGTTTGTCAAATTTCTCAACAAGTATCGCTTCGCATAGCTTGAACAAAATCACGTGCCATATAAAGATGCGGGGAATAATATGTAAATACGTCAACTAGTTACTGAGCTAATCGTCTCGTTTTTAAGCATATACATGGTGTCCCAAAAAAAATGTACCCACTGTTTCAAATGCCATATCTTTGGGGAAAGTGAACCAATCGAAACTATTCATAGGTCCCATGAAAGCTAAGAAACAAGAAAATTTTCCGGTGTTTAGTTAGGATTGCGCCATGCACTCGACCGAGGCCTGGGATTCTCGGACCTGATTGATAGTGCATGGGTTATATGCTTGCTTTATTTTGGTCTTGTAACCACTGTTTGAGAAGCTGAAAATCTTCTAACAGTGATGCAATCACAAGAAAAGAATTTCGAGGAATGTGAAATGTATGAATCATAAAGATTGCGCCATGCACCTATCCGAATCGTTGGATTCTAGACCTGATTGAAAGTTCACGGATAACATGTTCGCTCTACTGCACTGAGGATATGCTTCCAAAGTAGAACAAGCATGTTATCCGTGAACTTTCAATCAGGTCTAGAATTCGACGATTCGGACAGTTGCATGGCGCAATCTTTATGATTCATACATTTCACATTCCTCTAAATTCTTTTCTTGTGATTACATCACTGTTGGAAGAGTTTTAGCATCTCAAACAGTGGTTACAATTATTGATCGATATTGACGTTGTTCGATGATTAACCAAAACCAATATGTTTACTGCCTTAAAAGTAACTCATAGCAGCGATATCAGCTGTTTACGACCAAAATAGTGCAAGCATATAACCCATGCACTACCAATCAGATCCAAACATCCGAGGCCTCGGTCGAGTGCATGGCGCAATCCTCACCAAACACACACCAGGAAATTTTCTTTTTTCGCAGCTTCCATCCAAGCTATGATTCGTTTCGATTGGTTCATTTTCGCCGATGTTATGGCATTTCAAACAGTGGGTACATTTTTTTGGGACGCCCTGTATAATAACACGCCTTGTTCATAAAAATCCTTTGCGGAGTATTCGCCACTGAACCTTTCCAAACATGTCAGTGATTTATACAATGACACTCGTCCTTCTTCGGTAGATCTTGCACTGATCATGTTGTACCATCAGTTCGTAGGCTACAATAGTGTAGTGAAGTACCGCGGACCGTTGTTAATAAACGAGCCATCAGCAGCAGCGTTCCTCATTCACCTTCGTTGACATAGCAGTTGAATTTTCGTTACCTCGTTACCGGTTACGGTTCATGCGGGTATCGAGAAGAAACTTCAGAGACACGCGAAAATTGAATTTATTTGCCATCGCAATGTCCAAAATTATGGTATAAAGATACTGAACAAGGCACAGTATCATGTCTATTACAGGTAGACAAGCGGTATCCAGATGTTATTCGAGTTACACCAGTCCATCTCTATAACAATTACGTGGATTGCCATCGCTTTGTTATGGCTCTTATTGAAGCGTGCAAAGTTGCAGAGGCTTCTATGTAAGTGAACCACTGTTCATCATCTCTTTATGTGCTGATTGGTTTTTAAAGATCATCGCTATCTATGTAACGCGGAAAATCAATTATCTCTCCTTATTCGTTGAATAAATTCTTTGGTAGTGACTGTTAATATATCTAAGCTGGTTCGGGTTGTTCTTACCACGCCGATTGAATTTGGTGCCACTGAAGCCACACACGTCAACCGCAACCGTTTACCTCAAACTTGGGTAATTAAACCGCGAAATAACTATAGACGATAACCGAGAAGTGATAACGGAAAACACGTGAGATTATAATGGTGAGCTTCAATAATATCCGTGATTCGAGAGAAGATATAATGAGATATATGGGCGAGTAACACAACAAGTATATCATTGATGAATATGACGAGGAGTCAAACAACGTAAAACACAATAGGAGAGTTACGATGATGAGGAGTCTAGCAACGTAAAACACAGCAGCAGAGTTTCGATGATGTGGAGTCAAACAATGATGGGGAAGCAATGATAAGGAGCCTGAAACACGGTAACGGTTACGTTATGTTTAAAGGGTCCATTTGAAGGGCGCCCGAGGGGATCCGGTACAGAGGGAGCGCGGATTTGTGTAGAGATTGCGGAACCGGGATAATATCCGCGCTACTTCATCAGAATGACTGAAACAGGTTGCGAACGAGAGCGGTGCTCTTACTACGCAACAGCATGTTGTTGAGACACCTGTTTCAAAGCAACGATGCTATATCACGCTACTGTCTTGTTCGAAAAAAGAAATTCAAGAAAGCCTTACAGTAGAAAAGCGAATTTCTAAAGGTTGTGAGATTATGGAAGCAAGCTTTAGCATGTGCTTGATAATTGAAAACAACTCCGCCCCTGAAGTTTTTTTTTGTTCCCCACATTTCACAAAACTTGGCAGTGTCACAGTAGCAGTTAACACCATATGCGTTCGGATGCGTCCTTTCATTGTTTCCTATGAAATAGAAAAGGTATAATCTCGAATGTTTGAAAACTGATTTGAAGGGCAGTGAATGAAGATCTTACTGAGACGGGTCATGAAGACCTGCTGCAGTGATTGAGTAGGGTCCTGTGGAGCTGGGTCAGGAGTGTTCCTCGCCCAAATCCCACGGACTGCAGAGCCGATGAACTGGCAGAACTCAAGAGCCGTCATACTCGCGATATTTGTCCACCTGTTTTGTCTTCTCAGGACGCTCAGGAAACTTTACCTTCAGGTTCAAAAACGTAAATGCGCTGTTGAGTCGTTATTTTCCTTAAATTTTCTAAGTAATGACCATCTCACAGAAAATGATGATACATTGATCAATAATTTCCTGCGAGGAAACACTATAGGCCTGATATGATCTGTTTACATTCTGTAGCGGCGTTTTTGCTTTCGCTTTCTTTACACTTTTTGAAATCGTCGTCTCTCCAATGGATAACTACCTACCGATCAAGTAAAGCAATATAAATTATTTATTTTTTCACATAGACGTGTGCAGCAAAAAGTGTAAGCTTCCAAATAAGTAGACAACGACTTGAATCGAATCGACCTGAATAGTAAAGACAAATTCTAAGCAGAATATATAATTATGTACGCTAAACTGCATCAAGCCAAATCTCGATTGGTGTAGTTCATAAGTAACCAGACAGAAACCCTCCCAAACGACGCTAGAGCCGCAAATTAGTAAAATACTACGTACTACGAGGATAACTCCGGTCTGACAGGTACATGACCTCGCCAGCTTAGTGCAATTGTAACAGTTGAGAGGTACCGGAACGGCTAAAACCACACATGTTCAGGCGGACGAGTTTCCTTCAGCTTCCATTCTTCATTGCCGCCCAGAGTAACAGGTTGCTCGAGGTAGAAATGGAAAAAAACATGACTAAATAAGGTTGAAAGCAAAGCAATAGCAGGCTGTCCAAGTTCTAACGAAAGAAATTCAAGCGGTATACACTTGGCCATAGTCAAGTGAAGAGCTCAAGAACACTTGTTGAAGTAGAACAAAAAAAATAAAAAAAAGGTAACTCAAACGCCTATCAGCGAAAAGAGTCGCACCAAAATGAGTTACTCATCCCAACTATTGTGATCAAATCCAGCTATGAGATTGCTGCCTGGAAGGCAGTCGCTTTCCTGAGATCTGCCGTTTACACGGACAAGCATCTATGTTGAAGGACTTTTGCCGCACCCTGTATACAGGGCGCGCCAGCTGAATCCGGACAAATTTCAACTCAACTCTCCCGCCGCACCGTAACTTCGACAGAGGTCCCGATTGGAACGGTGTAAGAGAAAATCCTCTAGTATATAGTGATACCCTCATAACTGTCTGAATGCTTCCCACTAGTGCGGAGTACCACTGAAGAGCCGCAATCATCGAAAGCGTTCGCGCTGAACGCACAGGGACGGAGATCATTCGATTCCTCGGATACTCGAGATCGACGGTTTACGATGTTCTGGCGAGGTACAAGGCTTCCAAGGAGGGTCGTGCAACTCCGGCGACGAGAACACATTCGCGAGAACGTTTTCAAGAACAGCAGAAGCCGTGGAATGGGCTCAGGAGCTGATCTTGGAGGACCCGGGACAATCACTGAGGAACTTGACGACAGTGTTCGGAGTTAGCCAAAGTTCAATGACTGTGGTAGGACAATGGGTAATGGCTTCATCTTCAAGAAGGCCATATGTCCTCCAACAAGACGGTGCACGAGCCATTTAGTCCAAAACTGGCTGTCCGTTAACTTGGACATGCTTTAATCCAAGAAGTTCTGGTCCCAGAAAAACCCGAGTTTGAATCCCACGGACTACTATCATTTCAGCGTTGTTGAGAGAGCTGTTAACGAGACGAGCCACCCTAACGTCACATTTCTGCGAAGCGCCATTAAAGCAGTATTCGCAAATCTGGACCGAGCTTTTTTGATGAGGGCTTGCGAGCGCTTCTGGTCAAGGATGGAAGCGATTATTGCTGCTGACGGAGGGTACATTGAGCAATTGTAATCTTAATATACCCCTCTAGTAATATGCAGAAGGATTCTGAATTCGAGTTGTATTTTGTGCTTGTAAGGTTGTCTGGAAAAATAGAGCCGCCGTTGTCCGAATTTAGCTGGCGCACCCTGTATACACAGGGTGGCAAAAAATTACATGCGCGCTACATTCGGCTCATTTTTAACTATTGTACAGTATCTTTCTGCATGCTTATTCCTTACAAAACATTTACTTGGTGCCCGTTTTCGGTTTTTCGAGGGATAACTTTGATTTCCAATCCATTTCGAAAAACTGTTCAACTCGAAACATGATTCCACAATAGCCGGCGGGTGGGTTGAAGAGCTCAACTTTCTTTCAAGACATGGTGTTCCTCTATGAGCCGTACAGGAGATCGCGCAGCAATGGAATGGCGAAGTACATCTTCGAACAAAACCCAGAAGTGGGTGTGAATGGACTGTCAATATATAAGAGTGGCAAGGATCCTTAGTAGGAGGATTGACTAATAAAGTGATGTTAATAAAAATGGGCGTACAGCTCGAACATTTCTGCAAATGATAGTATTTGTTCAAATGATAGTAAGTGAAAAGCTAAGGCTTTGAATTCATCGTGTGCTTTGAGCACAAACTCTCATCTATCAAATGTAAGAAGAACCGAGAGAAATTGTGGGAATTTTTCACGGTGCGGTACAATGAGGTCGCAATGAGGGCAATCTCTGTTTAGATGAGAAACGTTTTGCTGTCTACGTGGTTTGAAACATTCAAAATCACCTTCATCTTTTCAAAACAGCTCCGCTGAATAACTGCAAGATTTAAGATAACTGCGATTTCAGTGCCTCAGGCAAGACTTTTTTATTTCTATCGATAGTATAGATAAAAGCAAAGCGAAAGTCTTCAAAGAATAGATCCTTATAGTAGCTGCAGTATTTCTGAGGAACTTTGAGGCAGAAACATCCCAATTTCACCGTTCAGTAACGGTACAAGCAGTAGTGCACCTCCATGAGACCAAAATCAGCTCCTTTTTGTCTACGGCTTTGTAGCCTATTAACAACCCGTAACTTAATGGGCTTTCCCGTTTGAATAATTGCAGGAGAAGAACTCATAAGTCCAAAATAAGAAATTTGGATAGATTGTGTAAAGAGTTGATCAATATTTAAAACAAAATAGAAAGCTACTGCTTGCGGCGCACCATTGATTTCATGAAGTAATAAAGTACCACTTATAAAAAATAAACTCAAAAAAGCTGAAGCCGGCCACTTCACAAACATTTGGTAGCTATGAAATCATATGTCCTGATCTCAAATATGAATGAATTTGTTCGAGCAATTGCCACTCTGTATATTCTTAGCGCGCTGCATTTGCCTTTAGCAAGCTGAGACCGAGTTTTGAGCCATCAACGACTCAAATTCGTGCTCGTGTGCATAACAATCGATTTCAACGATTTGTCGGTAGTCATCATAACTCATGAGATTATACCGAAGGATGTAATCAACGTTCCCATGCAAAGACTGAAAGTCGTCTCTGTCGTAACCTGCTGGTTTTCCGATACTTGCGCTAGTGGACGCGATTTTCTCCTAGTTGAACGCGTGAGAATCTGTTCGACTCTATCTGTTCGTGCGTTCGTGCTTTCGTAGAGCATCGGTCAGCACAGGAGGGCGTGTGCTACACGGCATCGGCATTGATCGCCCCATCGCATGCCTAGCAAAGTTCGTTGGTGATCGGACGAACTAGCGTCTTGATATTTCCTAGCTAGTCAACCATGTATCGTGCTACATACTTCCGACTATATCATCGACCAGTAAGGCGATTCTTCTGCACAAAGACTGACGCTGTCGCCGTTAACAAACTCATCGTCGCCGCCGCCAAAGAGACGTTTGAAGGTGAGTGCTGCGCATTGATTCTTCCCAAATTTCGCCCGTGAGCGAATTTTCTAGTGACACCTTCCCACCCCAGGCCCACAGGCATTTTCGTTGAAAACTTGGAGCGGTAATTATGCGTAGTCTATACATATATACTGTCCTTGTTTAATTTTTGAGGAATAAGTTATGATTCTTGGTTTTCCAAAAATATCATGAGTAAGTACTCTTTCTTTCGTTAGTTTTGCCTGATATGCTAATAAAGTAAGTGTTCAAGAAAGTGATCACTTAACTTTGCCCGGTTGGCTTGTGCTCAACTTTGAGGACTCAACCTAATCAGGCTGCGCATTAGATTTCCACAACACTTGTCGTAAAATCAGTCCATGGAAAATGACGTGGAAAGCAAATTTGATCAGTTTAAATCGAACTTAACGATCAATGTAAATACAGTGATCAATATTTCAGGCGAGCGACGAGTCGCACTGAGTCCAGCCGCCGTGAAACAGCTTTGTAGTAAAGGCTTCAATGTGCAGGTTATTTATTATTCGTATTTTGAACGTTTCTGCTGACCATGGTGGATCTGCATACAAAACGTGGTAGAATATCTTCATGCGTTTTGATCTGCATTCGTTTTCTCATTGGTTCATTGGAAGTCGTTTGGTTACGAGCCGAGTGCTTGGTTGAGCGTACCCTCCTACTCCTCCATTGCACCTGGACCACTTGATCCGTTTTGAGACAGTTGAAATCGAATGTTTTGATGCCGTTCTTTAGCGTGTCGGTATCGTGCAGAATTTAGTAATATCACACAAAAATTACAAGATGTCGAACGTACTGAGCAAGCACACGAACATACTGGAGAATTTCACACCCCATTCACCAGCCAAAACTCATTTTACCATGCCTTCTAAGTTTAGAAAATTTCAAATGAAACATTTCGTCGCTTTGCTTAAATCACAACATTGTAATTATACGTAAAGCCTTTTATTCTGCTGTCATCGGTGTCAAACCTATGGTGTATATGAATTATCATTAAGCTGTAACTTGCTAAATACTGAACATAGCAAAGCAGTGTAATCTCTTGCTATATAGCAGAAATGCTACTCATGCGATCGATCACCAACCACGTCGCGGCCAATCGACGCAGATTTTGTCGGTAGCCAATTCTTCCTTTATTCCCGTTCTTTGGTGCTTCATGTATCATCTCTGGAATCTCTTAGTGGCCTATTCATCATCAATTGTTGTGCTTGTCACGTAACCATTACGCTTTCTCTAGACGCCCCTTCACACTCTACTGCGGCAGTAAACCAATGTAGAGCAGTAAACAGAGGAGTACGGGTACTTCCGCAATGGCTGCGCGCTTTTGCGACCGTCCACTGGACTGTCGTTGGTCAAAAAAAACTATTTAGTGCACAGTTTGGGTGGTTTTCGCAGAGAAATTAGGAACTGGATACTGTGCTACTGTGCAGCTGCCGCGCGCGCCGCCGGTAACGCAGTAAAGTCTGAAGGGGCCCTAATGCAGTGAATAATTTTGCGTACACATGTGGCTCAACAACACCAACAATAATAGATAGGTGAGAGCCATCCTCACCATCGTTGGAGTAGCCGTTTTTCTGCTCGCGCAACTCGAGATTCAGCAAAAATTGACGTTAAGGAATACGTGGACTTAACAGAACGTTTGCGAGAGATTTGTCATTTTTATTCCGCATGCTATCATAACGAACGTCTTTCTAAAATTCGTTGCAATCCCTGCATCAATGAGAATACTTACCATGCTTTCCTTTCTTGATACCTTTTTTGATATCTCCGATCTGATGTCTCCGAAACGACAACTATGTTCCATTTAGATCGAAAAGGGTGCCGGGGCGGGAGCTCAGTGGTCTGATGAGGAATATGCAAGCCATGGCGCGGAAATTGTGGGTCACGAAGCAGCCTTTAGAGCCGACATCGTTCTCAAGGTATGTGATTGAGTGAGATTGTTGCTCAGTGTAGCTTTCGGCTTATATTGACCGTTCTCATAGTCTGTTGTCGCTTTACTGAAACAAGCTCGTGCGTTCATTGGAACATTCGTATCTAGCGACTGACAGGAAAATGTTTATTAGAATCGTGTTTGGTCACATTCAAACGAGAACCTGAAGATAGTACCACTATGTACTTCCCTTGTCCTAACGCTTTTGTGAATAGATATCGCCACCTCTGGCCTTGTGGCTAGACAGAGCTTCCTTGAGAGTTGAGGGAATGCGGCGCTGAAATGTTCTTCCCAGGAAAATATTAGGTTGAACCAAAACTCCTGTCACTTTTCCTTCCCCAAATTCACCCTTTCATTTCCAAGAAGCGGTGGACCGTTGGACTCTTAGGTAAGGTTGCTTTTATTCACTCATCCGAGTACATTTATTAGCATTCCGTCCGTCTGGGGTGGCAACAGAATCATTCCTTGTTTGTAGAAGCCGAAAACTGGAGACACTCCTTTTTGACATCGTCCACTTTGTCGATACAGTGTTCACTAAGGAAATGATCTATTAGGCCCGCTTACTGATATTCAGGTGACGCAAGATCCGCGCTATTGAGTGTTCTTAAAGTAGTTTAATAGAGGCGAAAGTTGTCTTCTCTTCCTTCTAGTTCTTCATCTGTCATATTCCCCTTGTGGGGTGGGCCGATCCCAGCAGTAGTGCAACACTGGGCCGACCCGTGTTGAAGAGCGAGCAAACTTTTATCTTGATCAATAGTGGCAAAAGTTTGTAAAAAAAGCAAATGTTTGCTTTAAAAGATTTTGCATTGCGCTGCAGAGGGGGTCCGGACCCGTTGTTGACCAAGACATAAATTCATGACGGGTATCGGCACAATATATCCGAGAATAAACCCCGGTCGGCGCGATTATTCGCATTCATGAACGCGCCGCGGAGTGAAATATACCCGCGATATCCCCCAAATAAACTCCGCGGCGCATTCATGAATGCGAATAATCGCGCCGACCGGGGTTTATTCTCAGGTATATTGTGCCGATACCCGTCATGAATTTAGGCCCAAGTCCTTATTCCTCCGAGAAGCGCGTAGACGTCGGAACGCTGGCATTTGAGTACTACAGGGTTTGACGAACAGTATGCTCTTGGATATGTTTCCAATGTTCTACGGGCTGCTTCAGAATCCGCGTTCACAATTCGATCCGAAAACAGTTGTTTTCTTGTTTTCCTTTCTCTACCATCTTACATTTGAAATCGACAGGGTTGTGCAGGTTTTGGAAGATCGTCGTCGCCTTTGGCTTCAAGTATCTTTATCGATCTGTAGTCGCGCTGAAGCTCTTTTACCAGTAACAACGCTGAAGGCCACGAATCGCGAAAAATTTGGGCGTTCTTCCAGCGCTTAAAAATTCAAGGAAAAGCTCAATCGGGAATTTCCGTAATAATTCGGAGTTCGTTAGCTTCAATTTAATATAGGACACATCACATCAAATGGCTCCACTAATTGGGAAGCTGTATGGACTGGAAGCACTGAAAAAGCAACAGAACTTTTGGATCAACCTAATATTTCCGTTGCGCTGGTAAAGTAACATACCACGAAAGCAGAAATTTGGTTACACAGTAACTGCAAAATTTGTCGTTGGTAGTAGCGAAAGAAGTGTGGTATGGCTCAAACTCTCCATGAATCGCTTCCCTCCAAGGGGAAGCAGCAGCGGACTGAACCATCATTTCATCCTTTTTTTCATTCCACAGGTGCGACCGCCATCGATAGCAGAGGCGGCACTTTTGAAAGACAACTCAACATTGATCTCGTTTGTTTATCCGGCTACCAATAAGATGATAGTCGATGAGCTGGCGAAAAAGAATATGAACCTGATAGCAATGGACTGCGTACCGCGAATATCCAGAGCACAGGTATGACGAGAAACCCTTATAAAGTTAACAATTCTGGGAATGTAATCAAACGAATAGGTTTTCGATGCTCTATCATCCATGGCAAACATTGCCGGCTATCGAGCTGTCGTTGAAGCTGCTCATAGCTTCGGCCGTTTCTTCACTGGACAAATCACTGCTGCGGGGAAGGTTAGTTCAGACATCTGCTCAAAGCAAAGTCGGACCGATAATGTTCTCAGGTACCACCTGCGAAAGTTCTAGTTATTGGTGGCGGTGTCGCTGGTCTTAGTGCGATTGGTACGGCGAGGGGAATGGTGAGTGATTTTTAAGTACATTCCTTCCTTCTTTCCTAACTGCCTTTTCTTGGAATTGCGACTGATCTGAATTTTTGATCAGCTTACTCATTGCGTGATTTCACAACGGTTCACTACTATCACACTCAGTAACGAGTAGCCTGTGGTTGAGCAATTATAACGAATGTTGTGAGATGTTTTGGTACCATCTTTTCAGGGTGCAATTGTACGTGGTTTCGATACTAGAGAAGCAGCTCGAGAACAAATCCAATCTCTCGGGGGAGAATTTCTCACCGTGTCCATCAAAGAAGAAGGAGAAGGTGTTGGAGGTTACGCCAAGGAAATGAGCAAAGAATTTCTCGAGGTACTCATACCCTAGTGGCATTATTCCTTGAGCACTCTCTTTCTCTCCGACTGCAAGTGAGCACCGGTTGATTAAGATTAACTATTCAGGCAGAAATGGCGCTGTTCGCTCAGCAATGTAAGGAAGTGGATATCATCATTTCGACTGCGCTTATTCCAGGGAAACCAGCTCCTCGTTTGATAACCGAGGTTAGTCTTAATTTCATTCCGATACGAATTGCGAAAGCAGACACAATTTGGTAGTTTGTCGGTGAAATGTGGTGATCATTTATTGATCCCACCAGAACTTACTTATGGGACCAATCATTTGAAAACTGCATTTTTAAGATGCTAGCACGAATTCAATGTGTACAGGCTGTTGGTGGTTCCAATAGCTTAATAATCCGATCGAAATAATTTGGCTATAAGAGCACAAATTTTAATGTAGTTAGGTGAATGCGATGTTCGATAATTACAGTGCTCGAATTATTCTCAAATTTCGTGTTAAAGGTGCAACGTCAGTCTCACCTTCTCGAAATGATTGGACGTTGACTTGATTTGAAAAAGATGTAATCTGTACAATCATAGTACGTAATAAGATACGGTCTAGAACTGCACAAGGGCATGACTGTGGAAACCCAACCTTTCCTTCCCCATCGCTTTATTGAGACGTGGACATTTCATTCCACGTAAGAACAAATACATTGGCCAATTGAAGAAGGCAAATCAAAACAAAACAGAACACGATTCTCCTGAGCAATAGAGGTAAGTACAACGAAATGGTAACAAAGGAAAAAAGAACACAAAAGAACGGAAACAGCAAATTTAACAGTAGGATGAAAGGATGAGGAACTAGAAGGGAGCTATAAGTTCGATGTAAGAGATTGTTGCAGTCGGTGGTCAAGAAACTTTCTAAAACGATCCGTAGACATTTTTAGAGCCCCTTCCTTGATAAAGCGATGGAACAACCGCAATGATCCGTGGGAGAAAATGTTTGCTGTGATCTGACTTTTCGCCACCGAGTCAGAGAGTCTTGTACCGCCATGCCTGGTCCTAGTTTCATCAGGTGTAAAATGGAAGAAGTCGGCGAGATCAACCTTAGCAATACCTTTGAGAATCTTAAATACCATAATGATGTCATTTATAGTCCTTCTCGTCTTAAGTGACGATAACCCTGTTTGCCGAGCTCTGTCCGCGCCGCTCGGAAGTAGGGAATAATGGAGTTTGAAACATCTTAAAGCCATTTTCCTAGTGAAATTATTTTGTACGCTTTCAAGCAGAGCAATATCCTTCTTTCTTGAAGGGTTGAACACTGTGGTACCATTTTCCAACACGGAGCGAACATATATTTTGTAGGCACGCAACAGAACCTTTGGATTTCTAGACTTCAGCGTCTTAAATAAATTATACGTTCGATTAATTGCCTTGTTTGCTATCATTTCTAAGTGATTAGAGAAGTCCAATGAGGTAATGATGAGGAAACCCAGGTCGCGAGTCTCGCTAGAAATATATAACGGGGTGCCATCTATATGGTATGCAGGAGTGTAGGGACTAGGGCGACGCATGATTGGTAAGATGTTTTTTCAACAGAGAGGGGCAGTTCCCAAAGATTAGACCATAGGTAGTAGCCGCCTGAAGCTTTTCTACATCGCTGGGAGCTTCAATAGCTCTGTAGAGTTTGATATCATCTGCGTAAATTTTGCAACTAACATCCAGTGAAGCGAGATTTGAAGGAATCTCAATGGTGTAGATGAGGAACAGTATTGTGGACAACACGCCGCCCTGGTGCAGTCCACTGCTAGTATGACATACCGAGACAAAAGCTTTCCCAACCCGCACCTGATACGATCTGTTCGTAAGAAAATTGTGTAACCACTCAACTATCTTGGGATTGATTCCTATCATATTCAGTTTCACGATTAATTTCGTCAAGGGGACTTTATCGAAAGCCTTCTTGAAATCAAAATAGGCAACATCTGTTTTTTGCTTGCTATCAAGGGCTCCGGTCCAGTCATTTAATGACGAGAGCACCGCGAGTTCTGTAGATCTACCTTTTAAGAAACCAAATTGATTAGGCGAGATAATATCGTGCTGTTCTAGGTGGCCTACAATGCGCTTTTTCACTATTTTTTCAAAGATCCGAGCAAAGATTGATGTAATGCTGACTGGACGAAACAGTTTTCTTGATAAATGATAAAGGAATCATCTCTGGAGTGAGAGAGTAAGATGAAGGCTATTTTTGAATCTACTTAACATTAACTTAACCTTCTAACATTCGGTCGTCAATCTTTTGCTGGTTGAAATGTGAAGTGAATCGTCCCTGTATGTTGTGGGATGATGGATCTGTTGACGTTGTTTGGAGCATCAGACTGTTTCCAGTTTGCAAAATTATTAATTTTCTTTGAACAACGAGAAGCCAAATAAATACCGTCCTTTATGCTTGGTACGACGACCGAACTGTGTCCTCGCTCGGTGCCTGTGAAGCAGTTCACTGTCTAACAAATTGTACAAGCAAAAATATTGCACTCTCAATCTGACTGTTTGTTGTTGATATCGAAAAGTCGTTATGTACTGTGAGGGCTATGATATTTTACCCGAAAAAATGTACACGGCAGGAGATGATTCGTTCAATGAGGCCTGGAAGTGTTGTTGTCGATTTGGCGGCCGAGGCTGGCGGTAACGTCGAGACGACCAAATCAGGAGAATGCTATAAGAAACATGGAGTTGTGCATATTGGATACGTGGATCTGCCATCTAGGTGCGTTTTTAGACGAATTGTGCGAGTTGTTCCAAGGCTGAAGCAATTCTATTGGAGTGCGGTTTTAGTAACTTGCTTACGTGAAGGCAGCCTTGCCTTATTTGGGAAGAAGAGTGGATCTTTCGGTCAATGTCACTCAACACACATCAACACCCTTTCCAGGTCTCTTGTAGGGGAGTTCTGGTGACAGCGAGTCTGTAATTAGATCAATCAGCAACCTTCTTTGTGAGATCCAATGCTAAAACGCATTTTCAGAGAGCTGTGACGAATGCTTAATAACGATCCCAATGTCTGGAAAAACGTTAATAACATCCACGAAAATCGCAAAAGGGGAGAGTGTCTTCAGGCTCCCGACTCAGTCAAGTACTCTATACGCGAACAACATTTCGAAACTTCTCTTATACATGGGGAACAAAGATGGCGAGCTTAACATCAATCTTGATGATGAGGTATGGGGTATGTCCCAGTGTTTCTGAATATTGCATGTTTCCTAAACTGAATGCGTATGACATCGAACTTGTATGTCTAGGTGGTGCGTGGAGCGACAGTTCTTCATAAGGGACAACTGATGTGGCCTCCACCTGTTACTGCTGATCCCTCACCCGTGAAACCGAAGGTAGTTCTACATGCCTTACTGATGCAGTTTATTTCGAACCGAAACGAACGCCGTGCTAAACTGAGTAGTTCCTTGGTTCTATGTCATGTTAGTGACCATGTTAACCTCGGTATCTGTAGAGCCCGCTCTAGTGTTTTTTCATTCGCTTTCCCCGACGATCCGAATGCTCGGAAATATTCCGGCGCATCCCATGTTGCCGTGACGCAAATACATAGAGCGTCGTGCTGTGCCGGTACTCTGTCTGGTCCAACTGCCTTACCAACCTTCATCTTCTTCACCTCTTTCTGGACCTCCTCCTCAGTCCAGAGCTGTATAGGACCTTCCACAGGCTCCGCTTCTCGGACACCTTCTCGAGGAAATTCTTCATTTAGGAGTTCTTTGAAGTACTCTTCCCATCTGGACTTGACTTCCTCTGGCGCTCTTAGCACTGATCCTGTAGCGCTCTTCACCGCCCTTACTACTCTAACGTCTAGACCTACCCGATGTCGTGCTTTTGCAAGGCGGAAGGCGAATTTTTCAGCCTGTGGTTGTTCCAGTTTTCCGTATAGGCTATCCATCTCCGTAGTTTTCGCCCGCGACACCGCATTTGGAATAATTTTGTTGCTAATCCTTTGCGTTAGCACTACCTCCGTTTAGTTAAGACAACATTTGAAGATTGTAAGGTATACTGACATTGAAGGAAGATGTGAAAGAGACTGTTCCCGTTCCCGTTCCAATGTCGGCCTTCCACAAGACTGCCCGCAGTGCTGGTGCCATAACAGCAGGTTCAACACTATCTATGAGATTTGGTGAAATTCTCTCCATCGTAAGAACTTATATTTGCAGGTTTGGGAACCCTTCCAGTTCTCGGTGTGCTGTCACCAAATCTCGAATTTGCTTCCATGACTACCACTTTTGCCTTGGCCGGCATCGTGGGTTAGTGATTTTTCTTCAGAGATCTGTAGAATATTCTAGATGATAGTTGTTCGTCTTTCTGCGGATTTACTGATAGCAATCTTCGGAATAGAAAATCATGAGCTAATGACACAGATAAATTATAGTTTTGTTGTCCAGGTTACCACACTGTATGGGGAGTGACACCAGCCCTTCACTCTCCACTGATGTCGGTGACTAACGCAATTTCCGGGACTACCGCCGCTGGTGCTCTCTGCCTCATGGGAGGTACTGTGCACATTCGTATTTTATATATTAGTAATGTGACGCTGGTGTAAGGAAGTACAACCTCGTTGCATAATGAACAATGTAATTTTTACAATAGTCATCACCTACCAGTCCATTAAGGTGGGATATTGCCGTCAAATTGGGCTCAATACCTCGCTCTCGGAGCTGCATTTATCTCTTCAATCAATATCGGAGGAGGATTCCTGATCACGAAGCGAATGCTGGACATGTTCAAACGAAAAGGTTATTATAAACAACATTTGGCCATAGCTTATGCTATCTGTACGCCAGAGAGTATATTGTAATTAGTATCATTCGGGGGATCGTTTTTAGAACTGGTGGCTTTGACGGAAGGTGTGTAAACCTTTCAAATTGAGCCGCCTCTTGACGAGAAAGTGAATTGGAGAACACTTCCCAAAGCAACTTTCAATGTATCGTGAGACAGATAGTGTACGTAAACATATTATGCTGATGTCGGATTTCGTGCAACTGGTCTCAACTACCCAGATCTGTAGCGGTTGCCTGACATAAGTTGCCATTAATCTCGGTGTGGCATCAATTCGTCAGCATAAAAGCTCTGAGGAAATCGAAAAAATGGATTCGAAATCTTCTCGGCTCGCTCCCAAAACTCGGGTAGGTTGGAAAACTTGTTACGCATGGTAGTGGTGTGATGATGGCTCGTCCAACGGCATTACTCTGATGGTGCTCGTGATTTTTGGGAGTTTGTCGCCCAGGCAGCTTTGAAAAAATCTTGGTCCAACAAAATTTCCTGGGTCATACTGTACTGCTGAAAATCAGTACGCGACAGTCGTGAGAAGCGACACCAAACAAACAAGATTTTCGGATGTCATCCAAATCTGTGTGTGCTAATTATGTGCTGATTATAATCTTTTTTACTCCTCTTTTCTGATATTTCACTCAATGGTACATCAATGTAAACAACACTACAAATGGCGCGCAGAGCGCTGCTCGTGTTTGTTGCAGGTAGCACTGCATTTCCAGCACATTTGGGGGCCAATCTGGATGTACATACTTTTATATGAGGACCAAGGAAGGACGCGCCAGTGTATCCATCCGCGCTTCGGAATGGTAAAATGCAGATGCATGATTGGCGTAATGCGATATGATCTACATCTTGTCTTCTCTCTCTCTCAGACCGTTCTGGTGCTCTTATAACAGAACCCAGAGTTATAGAAGTCTTAATCAAGTACGTCCTGCCGTTGATCAACGACTTTCACAAAAGGTTTTCTCCACCTGTACGGTTTCCCATTATCTTCTGTTCAGAATAACTTTAAGAAGAATAAGCTCTGAGAGCTGCTCGGCATTTCAACTTCTGAACTGCCTATCTTAACGGTGACGAATCCACTTTGTCTCGTAACCTTTCTCCGTTTTTTTCAGCTTTGATGGAATGTATATTTCAGATGATCCACCCGAGTACAACTACTTGTATGCTGTCCCTGCAGCATTGTTTCTTGGCGGCTACTATTATGGAGTACAGACTGTGAGTATTTAGGCTAATGCACATTGGTATACTAACGTTGCTCTAGTTTCGCTGAAACTCGTGTGCAGGGTGCCCCATCAGCTCACTCACTTGCATATCTTGGTTCTTCTCTTTGCTGTGTTGGCGCCCTAGGTGGCCTTTCAAGTCAAACAACTGCTCGTGTTGGAAATGCTCTAGGTAAGACACGTTTCTGCATTTCAGAATCAAACGTAGTATACGGAATGCCCGTGTCTCCGTTAACTTGGTCGTTAGATCGACTAGTGGTAAAGCTCATACAGTAGTTCGCGAAAAGATATGTCACCTTGCATTTGTGGGTACAGATTGGTGAAACCAAAAGGAATTTTATTCCAGTTGATAGTTCTAATAACTATTATTGAAAATACACTAATATGTGCCCTTGTTGAAAATTCTAGATTTTTTTTAGAAAACTTTAAACTCATTTTCATATGCATTTTTAGACGAATGTATCTTAAGAATTACTGAGCTTCTGCATGACTAGTGGTAATATTCCGATAGAGAATGATTGGCTAATTCTTATAGGGTATGAATTTTAGTTTCAAGTCATTAAAAGATAATAGATTTTTTGCGTGAATTTTTTATGGTCAAAAATGGTGAAATCTTGAGACAGTCTTTCATATAAAATTCTATATCTTAGTAACTAGGAAACGAAGGGGCGGGATGGCCGAGAGGTTAAGAGCTTAGGCCCAAGATCTCGATGATCAGGGTTCAATCCCGTCTCAGGCAGAAACCCTTGCCTAGCTTGGAAGTAGCTGAAAAGGGTGTCGAAAAGGGTATCAATCAGGTCCGAAATCCGAGGCGTCGGTCGAGTGATAGCGCAATCACTACCAAATACACACCGTAAGATTTTCTTTTTTCTCACCTTTCATCCAAGCTATGACACGTTTCGATTGGTTCACTTTCGCCAAAGTTACGACATTTCAAACAGTGGGTACATTTTCTTTGGAACACTCTGTATACAGGGTGCGCCAGCTAAATCCGGACAAATTTCAATTCAAATCTCCCGCCATACCGTAACTTCGTCAGAGGTCCCGATTGGTATAGAGTAAGTGAAAACCTTTTAGTTTGTAGTGATACCCTCATAACTCCATAAATGTTTCCCATAAGTGAGTAGTACAATAGAAGAGCCGCAATCATCGAAAGCGTTCGCGCTGAATGCACAGGGGCGGAAATCACTCGATTCTTCGGATACTCGAGATCGACAGTTTACGATGTTCTGACAAATTACAAGGCTTCCGGAGAGAGTTCTGCAACTCAGGCGAGGAGAACCCATTCGCGAGAACGTGTTTCAAGAACCGCAGAAGCCGTAGAACGTGCTCAGGAGTTGATCTTGAAGGACCCGATACAACCGCTGAGGAGGTTGGCGACAGTGTTGGAGTTAGCGAAAGTTCAGTAACTGTAGTAGTCCCTTGGATAGCGGCTTTGTCTTCAGGAAGGCCACATGTCTTTCAACAAGACGGCGCACGAGCCGTTTGGTTCAAAACTGGCTGTCCGATAACTTGGGCATGCTTTGGTCCACGGTGTCCCAGAAAACCCCGGATTTGAACCCCATTAGCTACTACGTTTGGAGCGTTGTTGAGAGGGTTGCTAACGAGACGACGCACCCTAACGTCACATTTCTGCGAACCGCCAGTAAAGCAGTATTTGCAAATTTGAACCGAGAATTTTTTGATGAGGGCTTGCGAACGTTTCAGGTCGAGGATGGAGGCGATTATTGCTGCTGACAGAGTCTACATTGAGCCATTGTAATAACAATACACCCCTCTACTCATGTGCAAAAAACTGGATTTGAATTGTGTTTGGCGTTCGTAAGGTTGTTTGATAAATGCGAGTCGCGGTTGTCCGGATTTAGCTGGCGTACCCTGTATACGAAGTAGTTGAAGAGTTAAGGCGCCTGTTTTGGAGTACTGCGTGCGAAGGCACATCGAGCTGTCTCGAGCAAAATGTGGGTTGTGTTGTACCCTTCAAAGATACATCGCGCAGCGATACCGCCTCACTGACGGTCGAAGGAAGTAGTGCTACAATTGGGCTGTAAATCATTGCAAACCAGGCTGTTTACCTTGGCTGTTCATGGTGAATCGTGGAGATGACAGCAGAACTACATAATAGGCCAATGAAGCCTACACTCAGGCTTAAGGCCGTATTATAGCAAACATCAATTTCTCCATCCGTTTTAGCATTAAACAGACAGATTTTGGTACGATGGAATAAAGGGCTTCTGAGTTATTTTTGTGACACGTTTCGTTTCCAGGTATGACAGGCGTCGCTGGAGGCCTAGCAGCCACATTGGGAATTTTGAACCCTGATCATGACACGTTGATACAGATGGGAACTGCCATAGGTTTAGGCTCACTGATTGGATTAGGCATCGCTCAGAGAATCAAAGTGAGTGGTATGAAATGCTCACTGGTGACCTCTTCCATTCTGTATTTAATTTAAAAAGTTGAAAATTTTCCTGCCGTTTAGGTGTCCGATCTGCCTCAGTTGGTGGCTGCTTTCCACTCTTTCGTCGGCCTAGCAGCGACTATGACGTGTTTCGCCGATTACATTGTCGAGCACCCTCATTTTCTTGCCGATCCAGACGGTCAGTGCAAAGGTTTACAACAGCTGGTCAATTGTGGCGCGTTTGTTTAGTACGTTTGCCACAAAACCTTTCAACTAGTGAACATTAATGAGATGAGTCTTCAAATGAAACTTACGACTTCTTTCAGATTCCTTTGCCATCAATACAGTAGGAGCTACAAATTTTGAATACCGTAACTTTTCTTTTCGATGTTTTCTGATGAAGTACGTCTCACTGGGCGTAGTCAAAGTTGTGTCCCACATCCAACAGTTGTGCTGAAGTTCCAGCTTTGTTCAAGTACTGTAGCACTTCTGCTTTTCAGCCTGCACCGCTGCAAAGGTATCTTTGTTCCTTGGTGCGTACATTGGAGGAGTGACGTTCACTGGTAGTCTAATGGCTTATGGAAAACTTCAAGGTTGTTTCTCCAAAACAGTCCGTCGATGTTTGACTTTATGGAAGGCATTTAGTACTTAGCTATTTTAGGTCTATTAGGCTCGGCAGCGACGTATCTTCCTGGTCGACATGCAATAAACTCGGGTCTTTTAGCTGGAAATGTAGGCGCTCTGGCGCTGTATATGTCGAGTAACGACTTCTCCACCGGACTTGGAATGTTGGCAACGACGGCCGGATTAAGCAGCTTGATGGGTGTCACGCTTACAATGGCCATCGGAGGTTAAGTTATTTCACGTTTTTTATTTGTACTACAATACAGCGTAGAAGTTTACACCTTGTGTCATTTCGCTACCACAAGTGCTTTTCGTCTACTATTAGGTTGTTAGCTAATTATTTGCCGTTTTTTGCAGGCTTCTGTTGTGCTCCTAGTATAGAAGCTTCCGAAAACATCCAAATAGCACTCAATAGAAAATTATTTGCTCTTTCACGACATGTATGTTCTATTTACGAAGCTTTGAAATTTTGATAGCTTTTTCACCATTGAAGTTGAAATCAAAAATGAGAAAAATTGACCCCACCGACAGTGAATTTTAGCTGCTTCGTTTCGAGACTTCCTTCAAAACTGCATCTGAAAGTAGACGAATTCCTCTATAAAATGTATGCAGTTTGTTTTGGTTTTCCTTGGTTTTTCTTTACTTACAGAACGTCAAAGAGGTGTATCTCGAAGAAAACAATTTTTTGATGCTCGTGCTGCCTTCCTGCCAAACGTTTTCCATCAGCTAAACACACCACGAGAGAGCATTTCTTGCTCTATCAGATGGTATGTTTATTTTTCCATGCTAGCCGTTTCTTTAAAACTTTTATCATGGAAGCGTTTTCAAAATTCCTCGACGTGTAAAACTTTTCGCTGAGAACCTTTTGAAGAATTCCAGGCATCATTCGAAAGAGGAGGATTTGTGCTATTAGAAGATTCATCAAAGTTTCTTTGATCGCACCAGGTTTTATTAAATTTTAGGTCGTCAAAGTGGTCGACAAAGTCGCGTTGGCCGCGCAGCGCGGCCACGCGAGCCGTCGAAGTCGCCTGTTAACCTCCTTTTTAACGACCTAAAAGTAACAAGACCTGGTGCGATTGAAAATCTGTGATGCATCTCCTTATAGCACAAATCCTCCTCTTTCGAATGATGCCTGAAATTCTGCAAAAGGCTCCCAACGAAAAGTTTTACACGTCGAGGAATTTTGAAAACGCTTTCATGATAAAAGTTTTAAAAAGCGGCTAGCATGGAAAAATAAACATACCACCTGATAGAGCAACACATGCTCTCTCGTGACGTTTTTAGAGCTGATGGAAAACATGGAAAACATTCGGCAGAAAGGCAGCAAAAGCATCCAAAAATTGTTTTCTCTGAGATACCCCACTTTAACGCTCTGTAAGTAAACAAAAACCAAGGAAAACCAGAATAAACTGCATACATTTTATAGAAAAGTTCGTCTACTTTCAGAAGGTATATACAGTTTTGCAGGAAGTCTCGCAACGAAGCAGGGAAAATTCACTGTCGGTGGAGTCAATTTTCCTCATTTTTGATTTCAACTTCAATGGTCAAAAAGTTATCAAGACTTCAACGTTTCGTAAATAGCAGTTGAATGTCGTGAAAGAGCCAATGATTCTCTATCGAATGCTATCTGGATGTTTTCGGAAGCTTCTTTACTAAGCGCACAACAGAAGCTTGAAAAAACGGCAAATAATTAGTTAACAACCTAATACATACATGGTGGTTATGGTTGTGCTCCTCACGTGACTTTCCCTCGAACCATGGACATGGAAGAAAAGTAACAGTGTGTCAACCCACTTTCCTTGATATCTATATCACGACATTATTAACCAGTCAGTAGCTACCAGTCATACACTGACGGATCAAACATCATTAATTGCTGAACAATCGTGCAGAGGAGAACTTCGCCAGGTCAACACGCTATTATATAAATTAATTCGTCCATTATTATCGTAAGCGGACGTTTGATCCCACAATTTTTGAGATCTTCGTGGGGCATCTAATACTATCACCAATAACGGTTTAAAACTATACCCATGTTATTATTTTCCACCCATATGGAAGACAGTCATTCCAGGTGCTGACATGCCCGTTGTCATCACAGTGCTGAATAGCTACTCAGGATGGGCTTTGTGTGCTGAAGGATTCATGCTCAATAACGATCTGCTCACAATCGTAGGGGCGCTGATTGGAAGCTCTGGCGCCATACTGTCACATATTATGTGCAAGGTTGAGGTTTTAATTCTTAGATTTTCAAAATTAGTTGCAGTGAGTAAAACCCATCGGTTGAGTTCGTTATTCTGTATGAAGCAAATGGATGTTCAGGCCATGGTCTCATGATGAGTGTACCTAGTTTTTGCTCCTCAAATGTTTTGATGAACACAAAATTCCTGAAATCTCGAGCCCTACAGATGCTGCTCTCTCCAGCTTTCAGCCATCTCATCTCCTGCTGCTCTCTCCAGCTTTCAGTCATCTCATCTCCTGCTGCTCTCTCCAGCTTTCAGCCATCTCATCTCCTTCTGCTGTGATCTTGTTGAGGAATCTCGTCAGCCATTCAACTCCGTATTCCCCGAATTCCCCGAGCGCTTTCCATGCCTCCACCGCCACTCCGTCTGGTCCCACTGCCTTTCCTACCTTCATCCTCCTTATTGCCGTCTGGACCTCCTTCTCTGACCAAAGGTGTACTCGGCCCTCCACTGGTGCTGCTTCAGGGATATGTTCTCTTGGGAATTCTTCATTTAGGAGTCCTTTGAAGTACTCCTCCCACCTGGACTTGACGTCTGCTGGCGTTCTTAGCAAGCATCCTTTGGCATTTTTCACAGTCTTCACCACTCTTACATCTAAGCTTGCCCGATGTCGCGCTTTAGTCAGGCGGAAGGCGAACTTTTCAGCCTGTGGCTCCTCCAGTTTTCCGTAGAGGCCGTCCATCTCAGCATTCTTGGCTTTAGCCACGGCTGCCTTCGCTAGCCTCTTGTACTTCTTGTAGATGGTGAGGTCTTCTGATGATCTGGACTTTTGCCATGTTTTATATGACCTTTTCTTCTCTCTTACCACTTTTTGTACCTCGTCATTCCGGAACCAGGTAGCGTTGTCTCCTATTGACCCTCCACGCGTCTCTTCCAGGGTTTCCTTAGCACACTGCAGGATCGTTCGTGACGCCTGTTGCCATGTATCATTCACTGCTCCATTCGGATCAGGTAATTCTGCAACCATCACTCTACTCCTGAGCTCATTTCGCTCAGGGCCTCGCAATTTCCACTATCGGATTCTGGGTCCCGTCCTCACCTTTTGCTTCGGATGGAGGGTGATGCTTAGGTCTGCAACCAGCGGCTTGTGCTGAGTCGTGACATCTTCGCCTGGGAGAACCTTAACGTCCTCGACCGTTTTAAGAGCCTGCCTACGTATTAGGACATGGTCGATTTCCGTTCTTCGACCTCCACTGCTGT
Organism: Nippostrongylus brasiliensis; assembly: GCA_030553155.1. NCBI lineage: Eukaryota > Metazoa > Nematoda > Chromadorea > Rhabditida > Heligmosomidae > Nippostrongylus > Nippostrongylus brasiliensis. The sequence continues at coordinate 28,261,577 of CP130737.1, forward strand.
AGGTCATCTTCTGGCTTTCCCTCTTTGCGAAGAATGTGCTGCAGATAGCCAAGTCGTGGGTGACTGCTAGGTCAATTGTTCGCTCGCCATCTTCATTCTTACACCCGATTCCTCTTCCTCCGTGCACCCTTTCCAACCCTCGTCTGTCGGTCCCCACATGGTCATTCAGATCACCCGCTACGGTACGGAAGTCACCTTCGGGGACAGATCTGATGACGTCATCAAGGGTCATGTAGAACTCGTCCTTCTCCTCCTCGGAGCGTTTCGTTTGTGGTGCGTACACCGATATTATGGTCCAGCATCCGTACTTCATGTCTTCTCGCACAGTTATTATCCTATCGTTGATCCTTCGTACAGCGGCCACTGAGTCTTTAAGAGCTTTCGAGACCGCTATTCCTACTCCGTTCCTCTTACAATCGTCGCCCCTGTAGAAGAGCTTGACACCTTTCCCAATTTCCGTGGCCTTTTCTCCTTTCCACCGCGTCTCCTGCAGGCACAAGATTTGGATATTTTTCCTCTTTATGAGATCAGCCACTTCCCTTGACTTTCGAACTATTCGAACTAGCTTCTTTAACCTAGTTCGAATAGTTCGAAAGATCGTTCGTGACGGGGTTTGACCATCCTCCGGCCTGTCAACCTGGGCCTGACGCTGGAACCGTTGCCATTTCTGCAATTTTTGCAAGGCATGGCTCTGCCCGAGCCCGGATTTGAACCTGGGACGTTCCGCGCGAGAGACTACATTGCTAACCACTCGGCTATCCGGGCTCTTACAGTAATACTGTCGGTGTTGATCGTTACCTTCACATTTAGACTACATATTGAGAATGTGGTTTCTCTGAATCTGAAGTCTGTAAGAACATAACATTAGAAAACAAAAACATAAAAACATTCCATATCATAGTGATGTTATAAATGGCATTCTTAAGATCACTACACCTTATGGCATTATGTCTTTCATTTTTTGCAGCACCAACTCTAGGGATGTTAGGAAGGTATATTGCTGAGTTTCTTTCGCTCGCTTCATAGCAAGATGCTACACTCTTCATATTGTACTGTCGCATCTTGTACACGTGTTTCCATCCAACAGTGTGGTCTATCTCCTTCTCTTCTAAATATTGTTATTTTGAATACAATTTTTCGCGAGGCATTAGTTCTGGAAGTTTTCCTGGGCGACCATGACTATTACTTGGTAAAAAATCCTAGGTTTCCTCTTTGTCGGAGTGTCACCGTTAGTGTTCGCCGGTTCTCGTGGCAGTTGACTATTTAGACACATACTGGTACTTGTTTCAGGCAATGAATCGCTCGTTGATTAGTGTCATTCTGGGTGGTGTCGGAACGAAATCTCAGGGAACCGGTGAAGCAAAGGCGATCGTAGGTACCGCAACGGAGACCAACGTAGCTGAGGTCATGCCGAAAATCGCACCTTTTCAGACAACTTCCTAACCTCAAAGGATTTAGTATTCATCAATTTATTTGTAGACTGTTGATTGGCTCACAAACGCCCAGTCCGTCATTATTGTGCCTGGTTACGGGTTGTGTGCTGCTCAAGCTCAATATCCTATTGCTCAACTTTCAAAGGAACTTACGGACCGCGGAATTCGAGTAAGGTTTGCTGTCCATCCAGTGGCAGGTTTGTCTTTTGTCGTAACTTTCTTCGTTTTTAAATCCTAATAAGGCTATTTTCTTGACTTCTGTAGTAAATGCTGTACTCTACTATGATCTGTAAATGCGAACTACCGAAGCGTAATTTATAAACAACGTTTAACTGCGATACCGATGTCGAAATACGTGTTTATGGAGCTTTATGAAAAAATGTCGATTTAATGGCACAAGAAGTTCTGTAAGAAGTTGTCTGTGAGAGAAGGGACATTTAGAGGGCTACGTTGTGGAAGTCTTCATAGTCAAAACTACTGATCTCCTACGATTTTACCTCTTCCTGTTCCAGGGCGGATGCCAGGACAATTAAATGTACTACTTGCGGAAGCCGGTGTACCGTATGATATCGTAGAGGAGATGGATGACATCAATCAAGACTTCGACACCACGGACGTAACGTTGGTTATCGGTGAGTGGCGTTAACAGATTTGAATCTACATCTAGAGGAAGTGTATAAAATGCAGCGTAAAAACAGGCTAACAACTTGTAAGTGCTGGGTGAGTGTTTAAGTGCTATAATCTTGGTGCTCTTCTCCAAGTATTCGCAGGAGTACAATGAAAGAAGTGACACAAACTCATCACCCAAAGGCGTTTCGGTCTTTTACTACTGACTGGTCCGAAACGATCACCCAGTTTAACGATATGGGTGGCCCTTTGTTGAAATTCGAAAAGCTGACGTAGGGAGTCGTAGTTAACATACTGAATAGCCGCCCTAGACGAAGGTTTAACCAAACTCGTGATCCTGCCACTTTCCTTACAAGCGACATATGTATGACAGATTCGTGACCACCAACTGAAAAGAGAAGGTTTTCTCCGACGATTGGTGTGCTATAGGTTGAGTAGTGCCAATACGCAATTGCTTCACAACATCTGCTAAGACTTGAATTCCGAGAAATTGGAAGGCTTTGGGCGAACAACCTAAAAATAGCATTTTTTATTCGTAATTTTCTTTGCTTTGCGCTTTTTCCTTCTTTTTGTATATCCATTGTTGTAGCTGAAAAAAGGAATTTAGGTGCTAATGATACGGTGAATTCGGCTGCAGAAGACGACCCCAACAGCTCGATAGCTGGCATGCCTGTGTTGCGAGTGTGGCGCTCAAAAAAGGTTAGGTAACCAAATTTCTCCGTTCCGTTCTTTGTCAGAAGTCGCTGCCCTAACAGCGGTTCGCGGTGCACCGTCGAATATTGCAGTGGAGCAGCGTCGTAGTCTATGTGATCAGACATTGGTGATACATTGCCATGATTACCTCATCCAACTTCTGGAAAGGTCTGCCGTAACTGTGCGGACCGCATCCACCACATGAAGCGTACTCCTATGCTCTTCCATTGAACGCGAAGCATAGCTTTCCTTGAAAGTTATACATAATGTGTTAAGACATTGTCCTCGGGTTCCCTTCACGTTTCAGATGAAGAAGTTGATAAGTTCTTCGTTAATGTTACATTATCATTTCAATAGTTTCATACGACTTCCCGGTTGGCCGAAAGGGACTCTTTTCATGCAGCAGTAAGGTGCGATCCGTAAAACGCGTATTCGATATTACGAATCGCATGCAGGAGAAGTGGGCAGGAGTGAAATCCTTTCTTGGGAGCTAGAACGGGCCTAAACATTCAGGAGCAGCAAATCTGAATTGTTCGGCACTTTTCCATATAGTGTAAGACTTTTTTTTGCCTGAGGGTCATATACATGCGAGTGTGCGTAACGCTCCTTGTGCGGGAATGGTTGAGATTAGAAACTTTAGATATCCTCTTTGTTCCTTAATTGCATTGTGAATATTTTCAACCGTAATCGTTCTCCATCGGCCTTTCAGTTTATACTATCATAGAGGAGGAAGGCTTCATGTGAGCGAATGGAAAGATATGATACATATTGCAGGTAGTGATCATGAAGAGAACACTTGGTGTAGGTTACGCAGCAGTCGACAATCCTGTGTTCTTCAACGAGAACACGGCGATGCTTCTCGGAGATGCGAAAAAGATGTGTGATCAGCTCTTGAATACAGTTCAAACTGCACGGCATTAGGGTGAACGCTGGCGAATGTGTTCCAGTTCAGTTAGAACGTGCATTTATTAACTCTGCTTCGATTCTCAGTTGTGTTTTTCCTTCAGTTTCTGCTGTGGTTTCTACTGCATTATTGCTCTTCTCGGAATGGAAGTAATGCACACTGTTGAGTCGGGTACCTTGCATGCGCCTTTCATGGGAATTTTATGGGGTTCAGATTGTTGAAATTGATATATTTTGTATTTTTCATTTTACCGATTCAGCTGTTTCCAGTTAGGATAATAAATTTCGCTACGTGAAGGAATGCACGGAATGATAATTCGCGGTTGAATGTGATCTTACACTGGGCTTCACACTTACTTGTATTACAACAGTTACTCTCAGGATCACAGTGTACGAAGGTGTCTACTGACTTCGGCACATCGTAACGTTTTCGTCAGCATTACATATGTGCCTATATTGTCGGAATTGTCTTCCAAAGCGTTCACATATTTTTCTAAAATTCTTCAAGAGTCCTACGTTGTCTATCTCGGAATCACTAATGGTGCTAAGAATAGTCTACGTTTGTGATAGTATCAGCCGGTCCACTGTCAACACTAGAACAACTTCGGATCGATCGTTCCTTGAGAAGCCATTTCGAAACATCACATATGTTAACCAGCTCCATTCTGCGTCGATCTTCCTTGCATAAACTTCGCTGAAACAAGACATTTCCAAGGCACTACCTGAGGGAAAACCGTGTGTAGAAGATTCAGTAAGGAAGAATATAGACAATTCCAAGACTAAAACTACGTATTTCTAGATTTGGTGTTAAGCTGAGAAAGCAAGCAATGGATTACTGAATCGAATTAATCCAACGTATTAGGTTGGTGCAAAAGTCTTGCAACACTTTTCAAAATAACAGCAATTTATTCAAACGAAATCTCAGTCAACGATATAATCACCATTCAGATATATGACTCTTCCTCAGCTTTCGGGCAACTTCTCAATTCCTCTCCGCCAGAACTTCGGCAGCTGTGACGAAAAAAATTTGGCCGACCTCTATTTCCAGTTCATCTCGGTGGTCGAATTCCATATCTCGAAGGTGTTGCTCTAAGGACCTGAATAAGTGATAATCTAAATTAGCAAGGTGAGGAGAGTACGGTAGGTGCGGCAGAATTTCCCGTCATGCGATAAAAACGCCCTGAAAGGGAAAAGTCTACCTTTTGAATGACAACGCTCGTCCTCATGTCGCAAGAGCAACTCGTGAGAAAATTCAGGATTTAGGCTGGGAAGTCCTATCGCACCCACCTTATTCTCCAGACCTTGCTCTTTCAGATTATCACTTATTCAGGTCCTTGGAGCAACACCTTCGAGATATGGAATTCGACAATCGAGACGAACTGGAAATGGAGGTCGGCCAATTTTTTTCGTCGCAGTTCCTAGAGTTCTTTCGGAGAGGAACTGAGAAGTTGCCCGAAAGATGGGGAAGAGTCATATATATGAATGATGATTATATCGTTGACTGAGATTATGGTAAATTGCTGTTATTTTGAAGAATGTTGCAAAAGTGTTGGAAGAGTTTTGCACCCACCTAATATCTATTGATGGAACGTGTCGTCGATACGACGACCCCCACGTCCCCTCACCCCGCCCCCTCATGGAGTTAGGATGAGCCCCACCTTTTGTACTCACTATAATCTCCTTGCACCACCAATAAACGGTGATATTCTCATTGTGCTCTGCTCTTGTTTGGTCTGGTTCAGAATCCACTGAACCACCATAAAACACCGCATTTGTCAACTCGTTCATTTGGGCATATTAAGACCCATAGTCTCGCGCCACAGAACGAAGTAGTGCAGTGCAATAGGAGATCTTAAACAAAACAACTGAAGCTAAACGGAAAGCAGAATATCTGCTTAGAGGGGAACGTGACTATCTGAAATTGAAAACAAACGATTTAGTGATCAAAACAGCGTATTTCAGCCGAACAATTCGTACAGAGAACAGAACGGAAAAAAGAAAGATGAAAGAAATGACCAAACGTTTTAATGTATGCTTTGTGTTGATGTGTCAGCCGTTTTGTTGAACATTCGAGCATCAGTTATGTATGTATTAGGTTGGTGCAAAAGTCTTGCAACACTTTTCAAAATAACAGCAATTTATTCAAACGAAATCTCAGTCAACGATATAATAACTATTCAGATATATGACTCTTTCTCAGCTTTCGGGCAACTTCTCAGTTCCTCTCCGCAAGAACTCTGGGAGCTGAGACGGAAAAAAAATTGGCCGACCTCTATTTCCAGTTCATTTCGGTGGTCGAACTCCATATTTCGACGGTATTGCTCTAGGGACATGAATAAGTGATAATTTAAATCAGCAAGTTGAGAAGAGTACGGTAGGTGCGGTAGAATTTCCCGTCATGCGATAAAAACGCTCTGAAAGGGAAAAGTCTACCTTTTGAATGACAACGCTCGTCCTCATGTCGCAAGAACGACTCGTGAGAAAATTCAGGATTTAGGTTAGGAAGTTCTACCGCAACCACCTTATTCTCCAGACCTTGCTCTTTCAGATTATCACTTATTCAGGTCCTTAGAGCAACACCTTCGAGATATGGAATTCGACAACCGAGACGAACTGGAAATGGAGGTTTTTTTTCGTCACAGCTCCTAGAGTTCTGGCGGAGAGGAACTGAGAAGTTGCCCGAAAGATGGGAAGAGTTATATATATGAATGATGATGATATCGTTGACTGAGATTTTGTTTCAGTAAATTGCTGTTATTTTGAAGAATGTTGCAAAAGTGTTGCAAGACTTTTGCACCAACCTATTACATCATTGCCTAGTCATCCAAGGAGGTCGTTGCGCGACGATACCTTACAAAAGAGACACGTTCCGGGAGACTTATCCGAAAAGAGCCGTGCACACTCGACGAACAAATCTCACAAGCTTGGAGGTGTTCCTCTACCGTTTAGATTACCCAGATCTCAAATAACTCAGGTAAAGGTTAAACATGGTGAAAGTTCAGTTGTTGAAAAAATTATCCCTGAGATCAGTATCCAAACAAAATAGTAGGCTTCCTTCAGCAAACCATCTGTACACCGTGTAGCTCCCCATCTTCTGTATATGGAGCCTGAACCATTCCTCGTAATAGGATACAGATGGGGAATTTATATACCGCTAAATTGTAGTTTTTATAGAGCAGGATATATGGTGGTGAGCAGTTGAGGATATTTCGAGACCATGTTTCAAAGAAAATTTTCGGCACTTGTTAAAAGTTCCGACTCCATCGATCGGATCTGGGTCAAAAAATTAATCATTGATCAAAAATCATGCGCTATCAAAATGTCTCTTTATATTGCGTGGAAACTCACCTGTTTCTCATATGCATACTCTCGTTTGAAAACGCGCGTGAAAATCATTGTGAAATGTTTTCTAAAGTCCACAATCCAGTGTCATAGACCACTGCAATTTCATACGAAGCTCTTGAAACTATCAATCGGATTAATATTCGGGTTTGAACAATTTATATGCAATAATGCAGGTTGATATAGTGAACTCACGTGATTACATTTACCTGCAGTACAATGCAACTGCTATCTATTCGCTTCGTACCAATAACGAGGGTTACTTGATAAGAAGGTCACGGTTGTATTTACCTCACACACAGGGTCTCCGATCATTATAACCGCTGACTGTTGATTACGGTGAGTGGCTAGACGAGACATCCGAACAAACAGACAAAACCATCCCTTTCTTATTGTATGAAAAAGGAATGAAATGGAAGATAATTTCGTCGTGAAAATTCGCTTCGCTGAATATCCAATCATATTCCTAAATCTTCTCCGATCTTCTTTGATTTACAACAGTTCTTTTTTCACTCTTAATACCACAAAATGGGGGTTCTCTTGTTTGTCCAGCAATTCTGGGACAAATGAAATGACTAATTCGGGATTGTTGCGTAATTTTTTCTACGACATCATAAAAATATTTGCAGAGGATACGATCTGATTTCCGCCTTCTTCCCACCTTCAAAATTTCCTTCCGGATTCGGTGAATTCGAGGTACTTACGTCCTCGTCCACTTATAATACGGTACGCATTTATCAATAGAGCATTACAAATGGTTTCATGAAAATATTAGGTTGGTGCAAAAGTCTTGCAACACTTTTGCAACATTCTTCAAAATAACAGCAATTTACTGAAGCAAAATCTCAGTCAACGATATAATCATCATTCATATATATGACTCTCCCCCATCTTTCAGGCAACTTCTCAGTTCCTCTCCGCCGGAACTCTAGGAGCTGTGACGGAAAAAAATTGGCCGGCCTCCATTTCCAGTTCGTCTCGGTTGTCGAATTCCATATGTCGAAGGTGTTGCTCTAAGGACCTGAACAAGAGATAATCTGAAAGAGCAAGGTCTGGAGAATAAGGTGGGTGCGATAGAACTTCCCAGCCTAAATTCTGAATTTTCTCACGAGTTGCTCTTGCGACATGAGACGAACTGGAAATGGAGGTCGGCCAATTTTTTTTCGTCACAGCTCCTAGAGTTCTGGCGGAGAGGAACTGAGAAGTTGCCGGAAAGATGGGGAAGAGTCATATATATATGAATGATGATTATATCGTTGACTGAGATGACGAGGACGAGCGTTGTCATTCAAAAGGTAGACTTTTCCCTTTCAGGGCGTTTTTATCGCATGACGGGCAATTCTACCGCACCTACCGTACTCTTCTCAACTTGCTGATTTAGATTATCACTTATTCAGGTCCTTACGAGGGAGGTCAGTGAGCTTCCCCCAAAGATTCTCGTCGAGACCTATACGGTTCGGTAGAGCATCGAGTGACGATTACAACGGTATAATTTGTTTTTGCTACCTGCAAACGGGTGGCCCAAAAAAGGCAAAAAACCTTGACAACTAACATACGCACAGAGGACAAAATCTACTAGCACTATCGTGAAATTCTTTTTATTATCGCTTTTTGCGGGTTACTGTTATGTATACTAAAACATGATGTTGCAATGATGGTGCTAGGTTCATCGCGAAAATCGCATCTCAGGCGGGAATCGAACCCGCGTCTCAACCTATCCGGGATTGTGCATATCTGCTAGCACTTATGCATGTGACCCGTACCTACCGTAACCAACCCAATTCGATCCCAAATTCAGAAACTAATGTCAGATCCGTGATCAGCGCCTCGAACAACCCTCTTATTGTTAGACAAAGTTTGGGCTAAATCGGTGGTTTCGACCCAGTCACCCTACTTCGTCACTACGAACCCTAGCAAGCGCACGTCAGACACAATGGGAAAAGCCGATGTTAGATTTGTGAATTGTGGATTTGTCGGCATCCCAAGTGATATTTCTCGTTGAATATTAAAAGAAACTCATCCGAAATGAAGTCTATGTTCTTTAGAGTCGAGAAGGTGGAACAATAGAATAAAGATGTTCTCGATAAGTGGACCTTCACTCACTCCACACTAGTAAGGCTGGTTGGGCAAAAATCACCGTTTTAGCCCAAACTTTGTCTACGGGGGTTATTCGGGACGCTGATTACGAATCTGACATTAGTTTCTGAATTTGGGATCGATTTGGGATGGTTACGGTAGGTATGGAGCACATACATAAGTGCTAGTAGATATTGTCCCTTGTGCGTATTCTATTGGTCATACTCCTCCCGAACGCGATTTTATCCAGCAACTACGACAAAATTGCAAAAGGAGCCTAATTTGGAATCTAGCGTATAAAGGCAAAAGAAAGACCAGCTAAGGGACCGAACCCCCGACTATCAGATCGTGAGCCTTACATGCTACCGACTGAGCCACGATGTTACGACCTCAGGAGGATAATACCTAGAAGCCCTCTCGCCGTTAACTAGTATTACAATCCTATACGTAAAGATTTTTCGCCTTTTTGGGCCACCCATTTGCAGGTAGCAAAAACAAACTATACCGTTGTAATCGTCACTCGATGCTCTACCGAACCGTATAGGTCTCGATGAGAATCTTTGGGGGAAGCTCACTGACCTCCCTTGTTAGAGCAACACCTTCGAGATATGGAATTCGACCACCGAGATGAACTGGAAATAGAGGTCGGCCAAATTTTTTTCGTCACAGCTCTCAGAGTTCTGGCGGAGAGGAACTGAAAAGTTGTCCGAAGGATGAGGAAGAGTCATATATATGAATGGTGATTATATCGTTGACTGAGATTTCGTTTGAATAAATTGCTGTTATTTTGAAAAGTGTTGCAAGACTTTTGCACCAACCTATTAGGTCGTCCAATAAGTTCCTGCGATTATGTGTTTTGACCTGGAGTTCCTGGTTGAGACGTGTTATCGTTCAGCGTAGGGTATATAAGTGGTCAAGTGTTATCTTATGCGTACACAACATTTTGGCTTTATATCAACCGTTTGTCTACAGCTATATGGGACATCAAAGATTCATCTTCGCCACCGCCTTCTTCACGGGTTCCAAGCTTGTTGTTTCGACTCTCATAGCTCTCGCCGTTTTGACTGGTTGGACTCGCTCACTACAGGAGATGAGAAGTGGGTGTTGTATATCACATACAACCAGACGTGTATGGGTTCCAGCAGAGAAGAAGCCACCAGCCATTCCCAAAGGTGGTCCGAAACCGAGGAAGGAGATGCTGAGCGTTTTCTGGGGCGTTCGCGGAATTGTGTACTGGAGGCTCTGTTCTTCTGGTAGTACCGTCAACAGTGATGTGTACTGCAACCAACTGCAAAAACTCAGCCACGCTGTCCGTGTAAGTCGTTCAAAAATCGACGAGATATATTTTCTCCGTGATAATGCTAGACGGCACACTTCCAAGTTGACCCGCCAGAAGCTGCAGATGCTAGGGTGGGAAGTGATTCTCCATCCACTCTACTCACCTGACCTTGCCCCAACTGAATACCATCTGTTCCGCTCGCTAGCTCACTTTCTGGAAGGAAAACGATGCGATGATCGAGCAGCACTCGAAATCGACCTTCGCCACTTTTTTGAATCAAAACCTCGAGAGTTCTACCGCCACGGCATCCATTCTCTAACGAATCGATAAAGGACAGTTATCGACAAAGATGGGCGGTACTTCGATGAGTAAGGTTGATTCAGTCAAAATTTGTAAAACATTGAAAATTGTTACGAAAATCGCAAGAACTTATTGGACAACCTAATAATAATATGAAATTATAGAATATAATATGGTGCTGTAAAAAGCAAAATAAGGAAAACAATAAATCTATTTGAAATTCTAATTGATCCCACGGTAATTAGCGCCCCGATAAGTATTCTATTATATCACAAGGCCATCAACGAAACGTGATTGGACCTGAGGCAAATGCCGAATGGGACGGGTGTGCTGCTCGTCAATTGTCTCTCCTCACATATATTCAAACCAATCGATAAGACGCCCCTCGTAAAGCTTGTACGCACAGATGGCGTACGCCGTGTTCGCTTCGTCAGCGATTTGCTCAGAACTGACTCTAGAGCGAGCACTTTTTATGGCTACGGCTCTGGCAATGATTGAACACTACCACAATCAAACATGGTACTACTACTCGAAATCACGCCATTATGTGAACTCCTTTATTAATTCCTTCTTGCAGATTTGTTCACCAGTGTTTGATTTGTATCTATGATACCATTCTCATACTTTTACCCCCGTTTTTGAAAGGCTAGCGTGGTTCCATTTGTTCAGGAACTTTTTTGGATTCTTAGCACGCTTTGTACAAAATGGGAGATAAATAAAGAAATAGATAAATTATTATTAGCCATTTCATTGCTCTCTTCTCATGCCGATTTCTGTTGTAGTTTCACGACCTCGAGATCCAGCTTCAACAAGCAAGTATTTCTGCATTCTTCGAACGTTGATTATCATTCTAGGATGATTATCGTCACCTGCAAACTACTCAACATTGGAGAGGCATCTGAGGCTGGATTTTCTTTATCCTTACTATATAATAAGCGAAACCCAGTTGTTTACTTGGATGGATGGATGTATGGATGGATGGATGGATGTCAATCCATTTTTCAAATGATTGGTGTTGGTGGCGGTTGGCGGGTGGTTTGATCACTGCTTATCACTGAGATCATTTTGAAAGTCACATTCTATGATAACGCAGTAACACCTCGTCTACCCTATATTGTTTGCTGAGGTCAGTCTTACTCCATCTGAAATGGATTGAGCTAGAGGGGGCGGGATATGAGTGAGTTAAAGTGGGATAAGTTAGGAAAGTTAGTGAAAATTCGGTAAAGATGTTGAAAGTGCGTCAAATTTGGAACACTGTCGAAATTCCAATTGACCGAACTGTGGCTTAACTCGGCAAGCAGCATAGATTTATGTATTTATTTATTTACTTGAAGCTGGCGAGCAGACTTTGGCGGCCGATAGCCGATGAAGGGCTGGTAAACAATACGCTAATTATCTTTTGAGAATTATTTATCTTTTTCGAATCGTCAGTGTTGAAATAATGAAATTAAGAACAAACAACTAGCAAATCTAAAGCAAAAAAACCGACATCCACACCAGTGTCACCCACAGATGAGCACGAGGAAATCTATGCAATCTCCTTAACATTACTATAGAGTTATTCACCGAATTATTACTTGTCAGAAATCAGGATTGTTCAACTATTCATGGGACAGTTGTTCACACGCTGAGCGAACACCTCATTTTCAATGCTACGTTCTGTTTCTCCCATATTTTTCAAAGTTTCCTTTTTAAGAATGCTTCTGTATTTCCATGATCGCATGCGGGTGTTGCGAAAATCATTCTCCTTAAATCTCATAATATTATATCCTACTCCAACTAAAGTATCAAATGGGTTGAATTTATGTTGATTGCACTGGTAGAATATAATATAGACATTGAGGGTTGTCACCGGTCGTTGACGATGATTACTCACTAAGTGCACCAGTACAAAACTTTGCCAATTCTTAAATTGCTGGATGGTCACGCGTAACATTCCTTGTCTCTCGTATAGATACGAGCTCGTTGTTCTTTCTCGAATAACAACTTGATTCTATCCTTATTTCTGCTTTTGCCAATACCCTGCCGTCGTTACTCTCTCATCTGTCGTGCCATCTTGTTTCACCGTGAAATCTCGTTCGACGTCAGCAGCATATTTGCATTTGTCGGCGGCTTTTTCTCGATCTGATAGCATTCTTTTCGCATTGCTCGCTTCAAACAACAGAATTCATTATCGTGCGCACCATTGATTTTTAGCTGCTGTATGACTTTTAGGCTTCTCTTTCGAGACAAGATCTTCTCCTGACCAGAGATTTGGTGTTTAATTCATTCAGTAACAATTTTCGACGATTTTCAGTAACAATGAAGTTTGCAGTCTTCACACTCATATGTTTTCTTGCTGCCACGTTAGTCAGGTATGTGGAAATACTTTCCAGGGTTTTATCAATTCAGCATCAAGTTGTCAATCTTATGTTTGATGTGCTTAAAACGTTCACAATTTCTCCCGCAAACCCTTGAATTTAGGGTTCTACTGTATATTAGTGACTTTAGTGCTCTCATGTTCTACCTTCTTTGATGAGCCTTTATTTCTGCATCAGCTGCGTTCGTGTTTTCTTTTAATGAAAAAAATGCGACCAATTTTAGTGATTTCATACTGTCTCTCTGTAGACCTTGCTCTTCAAAAGGTAAAAAGTAGAGGAGTCGGTTTTAATCACTCTCCTACGGAAGTGCCAGCATTCTCGACTTCTAACCACTGAATGCGCATTTGGCCTATACAATGACTTACGGCGACCTGCCGCTGTAATCCGAGTATCTACCCTGCCAAACCTAGGATGTAGGAGGCGCTCTTTCCGGTCTTTAATTTACAAAGCGTTCGCAAGCTTTTTGAATTCAGCACATACTATGACGAGAGCGCACGCAGTATTGAATGTTGCTAGATAACGTCTAATTATGTCGATAGATCGTTGTGCTGAACTTGATACTGCGCACAAAAACGTTTCCATTGTTTTCAGTAACCGGTCTCACATATCACCTTGCCCTTTTTGAGATTAGCTACCAGTCCACGCCTAGTTTTGTTAGATTTCCCTTAGCTTTCATTTCCATCTTACGGACTATCGGTATCGAGCATGGGTCTTATATGACGTTTCATTTCGCAAGTCTTGGTCAGGCTTCTAGTATAACAGTTCCTCCACCCTGCCACTGGTCAACTTAGTTTAGACACTGAAGCTGCCATCCTTTTCTGATGTCCTAGGTAAGGAAAAGGTTGCTGTCAAGCTGTTTTTATTCTCCAAGAAACGTGATTCGATCAATTGGAATGAAATTTTTAGCAAAAATTTAGAGCAGGACTTTGCGACTATTAGTATTTGTACTCGATATGGGTACTTATTATTCACACTGCGTTTTGCATGAGTACACAACTTATTTTTATAGCGAATATTTTGCTCTTCCAGCGCCGACTACCACTGCTATCAGTGCGTCTCAACAAGTGACAACGAATCAGATTGTGAGGAGAGCGATCCAGCAAAATTGAAACAATTCATAAAGGTGGGCTTCGTGACGTCTAATCTTTTGTGTACATTAGAGTTGAGGACTCTAACTGTTCCGTTCGAGTTGTGGCGGTATGTGATGCAGAACGCTCCAATGCAAGACGCTCTGGAGAATTCTGCTAATGCTTTTCGAAATTAGTCACTGTAAGGGTCTGGTCGAAACAGAACTAGGATGAACGACTATTTCAATGCAAGTTCGATGGTGTGGCTCATGGTTTCAACTCTACAGAAGTATTTATCTGTTGCTTCATTCAGTGAATTTCAGACGTGCCCTCCTCTCAAGGAAGGAACGTTCAAAGATTCAGCTGCAGTTGGGTGTCGCAAGATTATTCAGGTAGTTATCATGTATTCGCAATGACCTCATTTTTGGGTTTATTCCACATTCAGTGCCGTCTATGAAAATTCTCCAAAAATAAATGAAATCAAAAAGATAAATGGAACAAATGAAAGAGTTCGTACCTTCATTCTTCATAACACTCTCTAAAATGGTTTTTGTTAAACGGAAATGGCGATCTGTGCAGCGGGGAAGAAATTGTGACGCCATGCGGAAAATTCCGATTTTCAGGCATGCTCTTTGACTTCGCTTGGCGATTAGCAAGGTCAACCTCATTAGGTAAAGATAAAGGTAAAGGTAAAGGTAAAGGTAAAGGTAAAGGTGCCAGCGTTGATCAGTCCCCTGAGGACGCGCCGCCGCATTCGTGTTCCATTCAAGTCGTAGAGGCATAGTGAATGCGTATTTGGCCTATACAATGACCTGCGGGGGCCAGCCGCTATACCAGGTCAGTGTCTTTACCTTCCCAGACAAGTCTGGTGCCAATTTACCCGACCCCGGTGGGATGGAAGGCTTGGTTAGCCCGGGCCGGGGTCGATCGCTCGACCGTGCGGGTGACAGCAGCGCCTCTTACCACTGTACCACGCGGGCCCCAACCTCATTAGGTAGCCCCTGTTAATGACAGCTTATGGCGAATATTATTGATAAAGTAACGAATAAGTTGTACATGTTTGTTATGCTTCAGGTCCTCGAGAGCGAAATTATCGCATACCCATTTCAGCACTTCATGAAAAATGCAAGCCACCGCACAAATTTTCCTTCATTGGACACTTAAACCTTCTCGAACAGGCCCATGTTAGAGTGTCGGTATCTGCTTTCTGATTCGTAATATAGGATTCATTTTCTATATTGTGCAAAAAACCTCATTTGTTGTTTATTTATGGCCGGGCTGTCATTAACGGGTGGCGGGCTAACGAGGTTGATGTTGCTCATCGCCATGGCTATTTCAAAGAACCCACAGAAAATTCTGAATTGTCGCCATTTTGTTACAGTGTCATCACCGCTGGAGAATCCATCTTCTCTAATTGCAATGCTTTGTTTCTTGTTTAACGACGACCATTTTAGAGTGTTATGACAGATCGATGGTGTAACCTTTTCACTTATCTCGCGATTTGACGGATGTTTACCGTCGTTGCTGCATGTTTTCAAGTTCAAGATCTTTTAAGTTTGATATTCGATATCCTCTCACACTTCTATGTAAAATATGATTTAACCTTTAATTGTCAGCGATCATTCCTGAACATATTTGTACAAGTTTGACAGAAGTGTCACTTCTTGATAGTTTAGCAACGCAGTTCAATATCAATTGAGCAGTTTATTCTTCTCTTTTCCAGACTGTCGAGAGCAGGGTGTCAACCATCCGAGAATGCGCGTACTCCGGCGAGCCCGTAAGTGGGCTGAAGAAGACTGGAAATTGGGGAATCAACATGTACTACTATCAGTGCGAGAATTCGGTAATGCTCTATTTTTGATGTAGTTACGCCCCATACTTTGACAACAATTCAAGTACTTGGCCATCTGTTGAGTGTACGAGAGCTTTTGAGAACATCTGTGTCGTCTGGGCAAGAGTGCGATCGATAGTATCAGGGTGAAAAACACCAGCACACGTGGCCTCGCCAAAATGTAGCACTCTGTAGTGTATGTCTTCTAGCTTCTTATGTGCGAACGTCTCCTACGGTTCCGAAGGAAGGGTGTCAAAGAACACAAATCATCGTTAAACTCTCGGCGAGTGTTATTCCAAACAGACACAAATCGTGCATCTAATCTAGTGGATAAACGGCGCTGAGAGCTTTACTAGCTTTGTATGGCCCTTGTTATACGTTCGCTCACCCCCCAGCGTAACTCGTCCACTCAGTATCAGACACCGTGGGGGCAGACACGTTTGAACGAGTTCACCACGCCAGCGTCACAATGATAACTCGTACAAACGTGTCTGGCCCCACGGTGACTGATACTGAATGGACGAGTTACGCTGGGGGGTGAGCGAACGTGTAACAAGGGCCTATGAGTTTAAGGAAACGTTGTGTCAAGACCTCAAAGTTTATTCAGTAAACAAAACTTTAGCTATGAAGAAAATTCGCGCTGGAAATTCTTCATCCATACTTCATTTTATTATACATCATGCTCGGCTGAAATCCTAATGTGACAAAAATACTTGACGTTGACGTTCTGAGGATTCGAAAGCGAGCGAAGCTAATTGGAAAATGCTCTCAGGGTGCCCTTTTCCATGGATGTCCTTTTTTCATGCAGCAAAACGGAACACCAGCATATGAAGCTTCAGTTGTGAAAGGATAGTGTGAAAATTGCCACCTAGAACTGGACATCAAACTCTCCTGCAGGACCTATAATAAATTCATGACGGGTATCGGCACAATATACCCGAGAATAAACCCCGGTAGGCGCGATTATTCGCATTCATGAACGCGCCGCGGAATGGAATAGACCTGCGATATCCCCCAAATAAACTCCGCGGCGCGTTCATGAATGCGAATAATCGCGCCGATCGGGGTTTATCCTCGGGTATATTGTGCCAGTACCCGTCATGAATTTAGGCCCAGCTGATCTCAACTCCTTGGAGATTTCCGTAGGGTTCTTCTCCTAAAAGAAAGCACATCTTACCTATTGTGGCAACCTCATTTTTCTCGGATTGATTGTCGTCCTGGGATGAAATTAACAATATGTATGTACCTGTTGTTGTTGGTCGACGTGTTTCTGACAGATAATTGTTTCCCATTTCGTCAGAAAGGCTAATACATTGCGCAGCACGAATTCGTCCCGTTTCGCATGCTAGAAATGCTGAATTACTCTACAGTACAATAAACAGTTATCTTTGACTCCAAAAGTCAGAGATCTGTTTCCGTGATTAAAGGGTTTGGATTCGATATTCAAATTTAGGCTCACATTTCATGCTTGTTCCAACTTATTTTTTGTTCAGCTTGAAGTTTGCAGGGAGACGATCCTTGCAACAGCGCATCCAGTCCAACGATTATTGCTTTGACGCTGCTCTTGAGCTACGCAACGTTAATCCTCCAGTAGACGTTGCCTCTCATTTGTCGAGCTTGGTTTGAAGCTTCCTAGACCCATTTTTTTTTTGAATCACTACTTAGAACTTCAACTGAATTTGATAGTCGCTTCCTTTGGAATTTTTGTTGCGTTTAGGCACCTTCATTAATCGTATTGTTCATTGCCAACACGGATGGTGGTATGAAATTACTGTTGTTAAAAATGCTCATTTTTTGTTGCATTTGTTACCTAGGACATTTCGCGGTGTTTTAGTAATCAGTTTCAGTCTATAAAGTTTCTTTTGTTGATACTGAGCTATCGTTTTTGAGCTATCAATTGAGATATGTATGGTACATTATTAGACTACCTTGTGTCGTCTTCCTGGGCTCAGATTCATCATTGGTATAACCCCGATAAATCACGAGACATACCCCGAAAGACGCGCAAACCGAAATTCGTGAACGCGTGTCAGGGTTTAATCGGGGTTTATCGCGGATCTATCACACCGCGTGATGAAGCAGAGTTTGATAGACCTCGACGGTATCGAGCGGGTACTTCGCCGATGGGGTTTCGGAGACCGCTCGTCCGTTCATGAATCTGGGCCCTGCTGGGAACCGTGCCGGTTTATTGACGAACCACTTCAACACTCCCGTTTTGGGATGGCCTTACTTGTTGAGATTCTATTCTTCAGCGTGTTTCTGATGAAAGGGTAGGAAATGGTATTCTGTAATAGCAATGCCTGAACATTACATTACAATGCCGTGGCATATCGAAATCTAACAATGCTCCAAAAAAATTTCCCATGCCATTTTTTTTTTCGAAGACATCCTTAGCCGGGTTGGATGGGTGACGTAATCAGCCCTGCTTACCCTTTAGTTTTCAAGCCATAGAATCCAATTGCTGACAGAGTAGATTGCCAGTCACTAATGCATCTTCAAGTAGAAGCTCCAATTTCATAAATTCAGAAGAACTCCAAAAAACGCGAAGAATCTCCTCCTTGAGATTCATTTCAGACACGGTGTCGGTTTTCTTTGCTTACCTTGACCAAGCCACTGGGGTCTCCGGCTATGTATAGCGTATTTCATTCACTTCTCACATACAACAGCCAAGTTATTTTACTGGTTGAGGCTCTTTTCGGAACTTTGAAATCTCGTACACGAAGTGACCCTAGCGTTGAGCTATGTAGGCGACACGTCGTGAGTAACATTTCGACCACACATTCGTACCTTCCCCAACATATTAGAGCGCTTTGCAGCTATTATATACAACCACTGGAACTCTTCTACATATAGTGAGTGGTGCTCGATGGTCCGACTTCTGTGGCTACTTTTAGCCCATCCAAATCAGTGCTAGGTGTCCTTGGCAGAGCGGTTTGTTCTTGAACCCATCATGGTCTTCCTTGATTTCCTGGGACCAACCTGTATTGGAAGAATATACAAGACACCTCACTCTATTATACCGCAAAATTTCAAGATTGGACACTGCAGCAGAACGCCCTAGTCTAAGCCCATTTAGGTCATGTAGTTGGGACCCTATGTTCAAGGCTTCATAATATGAAGGAGTTCCAACGAAATCGAATGGGCGATAAATAGTACAGAAGAGCTTCAGCTACCCTACTGAAATGTCATCGGAAGAGAAATGCAAAATCTTCAGCAGAAGTTTCACTATGCGATGAAAAAATATTCAATCGGAAGGTTTACAACCTAATATTAGGTCGCTAAGAAAGTTCTTGCCGGTTTTCTTCAAACAACTGTTGAAAAATCGAGTTCGAAAGATTTCGCAGAGGGTAACACAGCATCTTAAAGAGAATTATTTGTTCTTTTAAGCAGTATATTTGGAATTTGTAATTGCTGAAAAGAGGTTCAAATATAAAGTGATGTACCGTTTGAAAGACGACGTATTTCTCTATTAGATCATCATCTTTCGAACGGTATATCGCATTTTATTTAAGCCTCTAAAACTGGGCAGAAAAATCGCTTAGTATTTTACTTGTTCGCTTTTCACTTTACCAGCCAAAACAAAATGGCATTCAGAGTTATCACAAAGTCCGAATATATTGCCTAAAAGAGCAAATAATTTTCTTTCGAATGCTGTGTCACACTATGCAAGAGCCTTCGAACTCAACTTACAACAGTCGTTTGGGAAAAACGACGAGAACTTTCCTACCAACCTAATACATATGTATTACTACCACCGAAACCTAAAAGCCACATCCCATTTGTTAAAATAAGGAGATCCAAATTGTTAAACAGTTAACAAAAAGAACTTTGGAAGATTATGGAATCCAAAAATCATTACCTTTTATGATGCATCTCACTTCAATTTTTGTCTACATAGGCCAAAGCCCAAATTTTCCTTGAGCGCATTTTGTTCAACAAATACATGAGTAATAGGTTCCGTAACAGGCTGGACCACCCTTGAAATTGCAGAGCACCTTTTTCATTACGACTCTCAGTTCATGAGTACGATCAAACAGAACAGAATGAGAAAAACTGTGGAACGTCTAATTCGAAGCGAGCCGAATATTAAGCAATACATTAAGCGCACATAGTTGAGCTCATTAGTGACAGACTAGCAGGAACAACAATGAAAGTATGTACGTACAATCAGTAACAAATAGAGAAAAGAAATATTGGGAGAAACATGCACAGCAGAATATAATGTCAATGCATATAAGGGCTATGGAAAGTGTTTTTTCTTAAGTTGTAGAATTTTGTTCTATCAAGTCTCAACACGGCAGTAAGCCGATGATCTCAACAGAGGAACATACAGAACGCTTCTGAAAGGAAACATAAAGCCCGCAAGGCAGGTAAGTGCTGATGACGGAAGCCGATATGGCTGAAGAAGCTTAGGGCCCCGTGGCAACCTGTACGGTGATTGTTTCTGGCTGATCACTACTATCGGAGATCGACTGTGACATAGACTTCGGCAGCGACTCAGGTGATTGTGAGGCAGTCTGCTCCTCGTCGAAGTCGCCGAGCATCGCCTGAATTGATATTCGGTGGAATTTTGTTCAAACAAGAACTGACTAGGTTCACTTACTTTTAAACCCACAATTTCGCCTCGAACGACGAGCAACTGCGGTAAGTTCCGGAAGTCCTCCAGTGCTTCGTAGTTTCGGCAGCCATGAACAATAACCTATGAGGTTGATTAAGTACATATGATCGGTCGTTCCGTACGCGTGAGCACTATGTTAAAGAAATTTGGGGGCTTGCATTATCATCGGACACGTGTTCCTCTTGCAACTTTTCATCGCGCCCTCAAATTCATGACTGTGAAAAACCCATTTTCATTAGAGTGCTATGCAGTAGAAAACAAACATTTAAAAACGTTCACTCTAGGAAGATGATTACCGAGATTGAGGAACGCTAGTCGAGCCAATTTCAACGACAATTTCTTCAAGCTTGTTGCTGAGATTTTGAGCAGCAGTGATATTAATTCGTGATGCAAAGGATTCAATAAGTATGTATAATATTTAGCTCGACAGCGTCACTTAATCAGTGGTATCGAAAATAGAACATCATATTACGAAGCTTTCCTCAGGATGGAAAGCTTAACGACCATCTAGGACTGGTTTGTGTGATTGCTGTAACGTTATGTATGCAGTGATGGCATTGTTTTTGCATCCATGGTAAGGAAGGATTCGCAAGGACCAGGTAATGCAATACGCAGAAACATTGCAGGAACAGCTGGGTAGCTGCCTGACTTCCACTATTCTTAGACATTGGTTTGGCATGCACCACGCTACTGGAATTCTGTTCTACTAGGTCGTCGGAAAAGTTTCCCGCCACTTTTGCCAATGCTTTCAAAATTGTTCCTCTCCTTTATTCCACTCGACATCCGACACATTTATGCATGATTGCCATCAACAACATCTTGTTATTTATCAGATAAAATTGGAACTCTCCTCCTCCAGAATTTCTAGAGTTTTGATGAAAAGAATTCGGCGAGACACGTTTTGAGGTACTCTCACTCGTCGAGCTGGTTCTCTAGTAATTGAATGGGAAACGAATGGAACAAATATTATTTTGTTGACGCAAGCTTCGACGAATGTCTTGGATAGGTCATCGGAAATGTCGGATATTTTTGAAATTTTTAAAAGGTCTCCTTCTCAATAGTTGAATACGCGTCATGGTGACTGAAGAACGTTTTCCCATGTTTTTCATTAACGGCTGCTCCGTCGCCATCGAAGTGGTTACGTGGGACATCGTTGGTAACAGTAGCATCTGCAGGTAGCAGCTCCTATCGAATGCATCATTTGCAGTTCAGCTGCAGACCGATCATCTACCATTTCGGGTGGAGTTGCGGTTTTGAAATTTTCGCTGGTTTGCTGCAAGTGAACAGCAGGAGATTTGGCGTGTGAGTGATGTACGCCACTCACTCCTTGATGCCACTAACCAAATTGCATGGCGAATGAAAATTTCTTCGGAAAGTTGAGATGGTCGTGCATGCACCCGTCTCCATCTGTAGGTGGTGGCCGCTAAAGCATGCCGCAACAATGTGCCCTATTTCCTTGTCTTTCTAAAGCCTCGGAGACGGACAGCCTGTGAGGGTATATGGCTCTCGAGTTCCTCTATCAACTCACGGCTACAACGCCGGCCGTCCTCTGAAGCCAGCTCCAGAAGACCCACTTAAGCAACAGCAACTACTCCCCCACTACTGTTGTTCTTTGAAGCCAAAATGGGCGTTTTTGAACACACGAAACGAAACTTCTGCTGCACTAAGAAAGACAATTGAAGGAGCTACCATGTTGCATAAGCCGTTAACTGAGCACCTTCAGCGCGTTGTTCTATGAGCTCGTGAAGGAAAGGCAGCTTAAGGTACCTACAATCAATATCGACTTTCTCTGCAATACCTGTAGTGTTGAACCAGGACAGCTGTGGTATATGTAGCTCATAAATCAACCTACATAAAGGTTATAAAGGTGAGATCTCGAAACCCGTTGTAAAATTTTGGTGAGCGGTCAAACTGAGTGGCGGGAAACTTTTCCGACGACCTAATACATAATCGTTTCAGAAGCCACCTCACCACAGATTCTAAACTTGTTGCTTCAGGACTTGCATTCACTCACCTTCTTCAGTGTTTTGTGATTAGCCAAGTCGATGACTGTGACGCGATTGATCTTCTCCAAATCCAGTTCACGCAAGTAGATGAACTGAAAAGCGAGATTCAAAATGGGTGGAGCTGAAACAGCTCAATCTTAGAGTTCAAACAGCTCAGAGTTCATATTTCATTGGAGAAGAGTAGTGTGTCATTCACCTGAAGTTTTGGCATGCACTTTGCCATGTAAGAGAAAATTGAATCGGGAAGAAAAGGATAGTCTACAGGTCTGTCCACCAGGCACATGCGTTCCACACGTTGTTCGAACTTTCCAAGAATCGCCATCAATGGCCCCTGAAAACGCGAAACATAACAGTGAATTTTGCAAGAAAATCTTATCTGCTCTGCGCACGCAATTCGTCGCCTTATATCTCACGTATGCATACCTCGAAGTGACTTCGGGTGAGGGATAGCGAGGTATCGGTGATACCAAGCTCAGCCAAGCGTGCTATTGAAAAGCATTCGGAAATAGAAGTACCCCATCAAGGGAGAGATCCCGTCGTATTAAATTTCTCGTCTCGGGAGCACTCATTAACAAAAGCTTGCATATGTTTATCTTAGCGTCACTTTACAGGCAGTACTGACTGCATTCAAGTAAGGAACCCTATCGATTTCTCTTCGATCTGGTACTCCTGATCATCGGGCACTTTTTTTGTGCGTCGTTGGTTTGGAGGACAGAATTATCCTTCGAATGCGAGCGGAGGTTCACAGGCCAGTCCGTCAATAAGCCTGCAATAGAATCCAACTGGCTCCATATTCTGCGCCAAGAATTTAATTGCAGCTGCGTCTCATCAACACATTACGTCTCCGAAGGAACTCTTCAACCATGGACGTAGCTGGCACTATCGATTTCGAAAGCTTTCCAAGACCACTCAAAAAAAATCATCAGTTTCCAGTTTTTTTTAGCTGCAAAACCCGTATTTAACACAGGGAGCCTCCAGCAGAGCTCGTGCAACGTCACATAGCAGCAACGGTGAGAAACACATTAACTGAGCGAGATTCCTTCCATGGTTAAAAGCAACGGCTTCCACGCAAAAGCGTCTCGCAACTGAAATTTGCTAGCGCTGTGCCGTATAAGTACACACTGGATGATGTGTTCCAAGGGTCAAGGCTTGTTTACCCTGGCTTGGCAGCGTTATGAACGATGCAGCGAAGCGCTCTTGCCGTCCACCAAAACAATGTTATTTTGCCGTTTCGAACCAAACGACTGGCTAGGCTTGCGGCTATATTAACGAACGGTAAAACGGCAATACGTACGTATTGTCTCATATAACAACGTTATGTATTAAGTTGTTTCATAAGTTCGTGCCGTTTTTTCTTCAACTTACCCTTGCAAGCTTGTTATAGAAGCTTCTGAAGAGCACGACACAGCATTCGGAAGAGAATTATTTGTACATTCAGAGTGTTATTTAGCTGTCTGTCGATCTTCGGAATTTTATAATTTTTTTGCCTATTAAGTGAAAAATGAAAACGTGTGAAATTAACCTCACCGACAGCGAATTTTTTCTGCTCTGGTGTGAAACGGCATTCAAAACTTAGAACATTCCTAGAAAATGGAGGAAATTCTCTATATCTGGTGTTTTCGTTGTATTTTTTGCTCCACATTTTGTGAACTTTAAGCCACTAAAGTGGGACCTTCAGAAAACAGCAATATTTTTCGATGCTGCTCTTGCTCTGAGTGTGAACGGTGAAGATGCCTTTTAAGGATTATTTCGAAGAGAATTCTCAGCTCTTTCTGACCACATGTTTAGCTTTACGGAATACTCAATTTTGAGAAATTTTTGAAGGGAAACATCTCCGTATTTTTTAGGGAGAGAAATCTCCGGTTTCAATCGTTTTGCTGAATCTCACTTCATTCATTTTGCTCAATTCATTTTGCTGTTTTTTGAAGGACCCACTTTAGTGGTCTTGAAGTTCAAAAAATGTGGAGCAAAAAATACAGTGAAAACACCATCTTGTAGTTCTGAGTTTTGAATATCGTTTCACACCAGTGCAGAAAAAATTCGCTGTCGGTGAGGTCAATTTTACACGTTTTCATTTTTCACTTTATAGGCTAAAAAAATATAAAATTCTAAAGTTCGACAAACAGCTAAAGCACAATCTGGAAGTACAAATAATTCTCTTTCGAATGCTGCGTCGTGCTCTTCAGAAGCTTCCATAACAAGCTTACCAGGGTATCTTGAAAAAAAAACGGCACGAACTTATAAAACAACGTAATACTATCACTTAAATTCAGCAAATGATAAACGCGCAGCAACGAAAAGATAAGATGGCACTTGAACCTCGTGTTCGTCGAAGTGGCATGAGCAGCAGTAGATGTATGCAACTTGGCGATTCCAAAAAATTGGTCCGTCAAAGCTGATGTTAACTGTCATCTTCTCATGACCTGGATAAACTAGAAAATAAGAGGCGATTAACTCGAAAAAGGAAGCAGTATAGCACTTTATACTACAGCACATGTACAGGCAAAACCCCGTACTATTTTCTCGTATAACCAAAATCGGTCAAAATTCCAATATTCGACTCCAAATCAGCAACACCACGCCCATATAACACATAGTGTCAAAGCTGTAACAAAATTGGCTGACAAAATTTTCTGAGCGCAGCAATGCAATAAGTGGAATAATGCTAAATGAAAATATTAGTATTATATTTTCTTTGAACAAGCTTACCTGAGCAGTGATTCTTCCTGAAAATTACGTAAACCCAAACAGGTTTCGTTTCCGATCTTGTTGCTTCCATCGACATTGATAGGCGTTCACAACTGAAAATTCAGAAGCAGTTGTAATGTCCCAGTATTTTTCTTGTTCACAAGACTAATAAAGACATGAGCTTGAGGTAATGCTTGGATGAGAGGGGCACATGAGCATGACGTGCACTCATTGTATTAATCGTATTGGCGACGGATTATCTCCTCTCGGAGTAAACCGAAGAAGCTGCATCCAAACACCCTTTATGAAGTAGAAAGAAAAATAAATAACAGACTCATAGCACATTTTATGAAGTAAAGGAAGAAAGTTGTGACTATCTAGTAATCCTATGCAATCAGCTTGAAGATTCTCAGAATTATTTGAAAATTATGGTTATTGTCAAGTTCAATGCAGCTGGAGCTGCTCGATGCAACAAAATGCTCAAGGGAGAAATTCGGCAATTGGTTGAATGACAAATAAAATGTAGTGGCAATATTCTCACACAAATCCGTCAATCCGTCGACGTTTCACTGTTATGGAAAAATGCTTACTTTGATTAAAAAAATGGAAACAAGAAGAATCAACAGAATGAAGCATAAGAAAGGAATGCTAATTGACCAAATGAGCAGAGCCAATCAGTGCTGCTAGATAAGAAGGATAGAATGGTCTTCTAAGGCAGCTGATTTAGGGGTGAGACGGTAAAGATGTCTCGCATGATAATGCTATACAAGCAGGCACAGAAAATCTGATAATGATGCTTCGCGCTACAAATAAAAGTAGAGAAATATGCTTTTCATAACGTCAGTCAATACATAGCATGAGCATTGGTATTGCTTGAGATTGTCCTTCTCAAGCCTAGTCCTCGGAATGAAACGGAATATACAACAACAACAGAAAATGACGGCGGTGAACACGTCGGTGATATCAACATTGAGAACCATGGTTATCTTCTTTCAGTTCATAATTTTTCTATCATCGCGTTTCGCTGAAACAGCAGATCAGGACCTGCTGCGTTCTGAAGTTATTGGTCTGAAACTAAGAAGAATTTTTGAAATCGAGTATAACAGTGCACGGATTAATTTAATGAGCAGCGTTTTTTATTGAACAATTCCTTCAAAATTTAGTCATCAGAGTGTCAACCGAAACGCTCGGGGTAAGGTATTATAATACAAATCTGCTGCAAGAGACCAACATTTCTACTAGAATGCATTGAACAACAGATAACAGTGGCTGCAGAGAGCGATTAAACTCGCAATCGAGCTGAGAAATCCGTTTATGATTTTCAGCTGAAACATAAACGGCCGAACCGAGTCCTGTCCTTGAACGACAAAAGACGTAGGACTTTTCGTGCGAGTGTCCGAGGCAGTGCCCCCAGGGGGTCCGCCCACATCCTGCGTCTCGCTTCCTCGTTACGCTCCACCACTAGTACGCTCGTTTCTGTGAGCCTTCGACGAGAGTCCGGCTGCGACTAGTCGACGCAAATGCTTCAGCGGTATTGGGCAGCGGCGACAGGGGTATTGGGCGATTTCCACGCAGAAGCTTAAAATGCTTTCCAGCCACCGATACGAAACCTGGAAATAAAGAATGCGGGATGGACACATACCATCTCGCACGTGTGGATCTCTATGTACAGTTCAAACGTTAACGCCGCCTTGTTTAACGCGAACAGCAATTGAAAACTAAACGAAGCTGGACGAAGGCAAGTTACGCAGTCGATCGACGAACAGCAAAAAAATTGTAAACAAAGAAAAGCTAGTGAAAAAATTGCAAGCGGCTAGAGAAAAGTTCTTCAGGCCGTGTTTTCCTACACATCTACTTGCTGGGGCCCGCAACCCGTTAAGCACCCAATCTTGATATTGGCTTTTCGAATTTTGGCCGTTACGATAAGGTACAAGTAAGCAATGAGAAAGTGGGGACGAGGTGAGAGTGACCGCGCGGAGGATTACCTCTCTGGATTTGCAGAAATCAATCGGAATATGGAAACGGATGTCTGATTCGTAGTCAGCGCCCCCAAATAACACCCTTAACCGAAGTTTTAGCCATTCATGAATCTGACCTGACCACCCAATCCGGCGATGTGGATGGCCAATCGCCGAAATTCGGAAAGCAAATGTCAGAAGTTTCGAGCAAATTGATGATCCTAGCTGGACCAGTCTGCTAGCCCTGCGAGCCGTTCTACGGCGGAAATTCGGAAAACAGATGCTAGATTGGCGATGAGCACTCGAGTGAACCCCCAGGGTTAACGTTTGAGCCAAATGGGAAAGAAAAATTCTCCGATCACAATAAGGGTAAGTAACGTAAAGTAAAGGTGCCGGCGTTGATCATTCTCCTGAGGACGCGCCGCCGCATTCGTGTTCCATTCAAATCGTAGAGGCATAGTGAATGCGTATTTGGCCTATACAATGACCTGCGGGGGCCTATACCAGGTCAGTGTCTTCACCTTCTCAGACAAGTCTGGTACCAATTTACCCGACCCCGGAGGGATGGAAGGCTTGGTTGGCCCGGGCCGGGATCGATCGCTCGACCATGCGGGTGACAGCAGCGCCTCTTACCACCGCACCACGCGGGCCCAACAATAAGGGTAACAGGACCAAAATTTCACATGAAATAAACGAAGTGTTGCTTAACTCGGATGGCGTGTTTGTTTAATTTTTAGCCAGGCTCAACAGCCGATAGGCCGACGATCGACTGGCATCAATATAGTCAGAATCTCTACACTACTTCAGGACGGATGCGTTGGAATATGTCTGTTATACGCAGTAACTGATATTGTCTCGCATAGATGACAATTAACGTTTGTTGCACAAGTACCGAAGAAATTCACCTCGGACAACCACCAAAGCCCACCTCAAGACGTTATGGCGCGATATGATAGCGGTATAGATAGGGATATCGAGGCAAAGCGCATGATATCAACGTAGAATGACGTGGAGATCGCTCTCTATTCATTATCCTAACCATAACCGTTTTTGAGCTCCAAATCCGGCTTTTCGACAAGGAAAAACATTTCCAGCTGATTCTTCAGCGTGTTTAGGTGCACTCGCTACAACCATCAAACACTCACCCACGCACATGCGCTTCGCCAGCTATTCACATTTGTGAAGTGAAGCGTGCGCCAAAAGTGGACACAGCATGGGTGCGTCAAGGTGCACACAGCATAGCACATGTTGGATTGCCAAACCAAGCTGGTGAGGAAAGTGAGAAGCATGTTCCACTGTTATTATACTATCTCCCCTATTTGTATAACACATTGAATGTTGATTGATTGATGACACATTGATTAATATAACATTCAAAGTGCCCCATAAAAAGCAGAAAGGGTTGAGGGAACGTCGTTCATTCATGAAACATCCGCGGAGCAAAAGCCGCCTGATACCTGCTGTACGACAAGGGAGGAACCAGTGCTGTGCAAGCTCATTCTACTGCGCCAGAAAGGTGACACCTCCTAGCGGAGGTAAACCGTCTGATTTGAAAACTCGTATTAGTATAAAAGGAAGTACAAAAGAGGCGGTTCAGGATTTCCGCTAAGAGATAAGTCCTTAACTTCAGCGAGATAGGGCCCGTGGTCGACAAGCTACTCGCCGTATTCATTACGGCAGAGCTTGGCAAGCTACTCGTACGCCCACATCTACATGCCGAAAACAGCAACAATAAAGGGTCTCATTTCCCTGAGCTCTAAAGAGCCTTCAATATGGCAGTGTTGTTAGGGACAGGCATGGAGAGGCCGCTGAAATCTCAGAACCTAAGTAGGCTATCAAAAGGTAGAAGGACTAATGCGATGATTTCTACTTACAACGCCCTGTGTGTACTGTACGAGACGTGAAGGCACCGCTCCCTACACGCCGTCATTGATACTAGAGAAGAACTGCTGATCGGCACAAGCGACAGCAGAGCCTTTGGTGGTGTTGGTGTCCTTTTCAACAGGAAGATGGCCACGAACATCGATTCGTTCGAACAACTAACTGCAAGAATCGGGCGTTTTCGAATGATGCGACGTCGATAGCCAGCGTTGACGGTCTTCAGTCTGCTTAACAACATTGTGCTATGACGAAGAAGTCAAGCCATCCTTTATGGTACCTATTAGAGAAGCTGTATAAAAATGATCATACGCTCTGCAAGGTCATCGTTGGATACTTCAACGCCTATCGATGGAAGAGGTTCATATCGTCATCCATAGCCTGGAGTGGAACAAATATGGTGAAAAACTGCCTGACTTCAACATGTATTAGGTTGTTAACTAATTATTTGCCTTTTTTCAAGCTTCTGTTATGCGCTTAGTAGAGAAGCTTTCGAAAACATCCAGCTAGCATTCGACACAGAACTATTTGCTCTTTCACGCCATGTATCTTTATCCGTATGTTTATTTTTCCATGCTAGCCGTTTTTTGAAACTTTTATCATGAAAGCGTTTTCAAAATTCCTCGACGTGTAAAACTTTTCGTTGGGAACCTTTTGCAGAATCTCAGGCATCATTCGAAAGAGGAGGTTTTGGGCTATCCAGAGATGCATCACAGTTTTTCAGTCGCACCAGGTTTTATTAACTTTTAGGTCGACAAAGTGGTCGACAAAGTTGCGTTGGCCGCGCAGCGCGGCCACGCGAGCCGTCGAAGTCGCCTGTTAGCCTCCACTTTGACGACCTAAAAGTTAACAAAACGTGGTGCAATTAAAAAATTGTAATGCATGTCCTTATAGCCCTAATCCTCCTCTTTCCAATGATGCCTGAAATTCTGCAAAAGGTTTCCAACGAAAAGTTTTACACGTTGAGGAATTAGGTGTATTTAGAGCTGATGGAAAACGTTTGGCAGGAAGGCAGCACGAGCATCCAAAAATAGTTTTCTTTGAGATACCCCACTTTGACGCTCTGTGAGTAAAGAAAACCCGAGGAAAACCAAAACAAACTATATACCGTTTTATAGAGAAAATCGTCTACTTTCAGCTGGTATAGGCAGTTTTGCAGGAAGCAGGAAAAATTCACTGTCGGTGGGGTCAATTTTTCTCATTTTTGATTTCAACTTCAATGGTCAAAAAGTTATCAAAATTTCAACGCTTCGTAGATAGCAGATACGTGGCGTGAAAGAGCAAATGATTCACTATCGAATGCTATCTCGATGTTTTCGAAAGCTTCTCTACTAGGCGCACAGCAGAAGCTTGTATAAAAACGGCAAATAATTAGTCAACATCCTAATAGATAAACACCATTTATGGTAACTCGCAGTTCTAGAAACCCGCCTTCAGACGATGGACTTGAAAATCTCCAGGTGGACTGCATCACAACAAACTGGACCACGTAGCCATCAACTTAAGATTTTGCCTAACCGATGTCGCTGCAGTGCCAAAATTATTTGAGGTATCAGATCATCGTCTCCTCCGCGCGAGCCAACATTTCATACGGAAACAAGAGAAAGCCGCAGAGATAAGGAAGAAAGGTCCTAGGACACTCGTGACTATAGTACACTGGAAATATGTATTCGGCCGAAGACAACAACGGCACGAAATACACGAGGTAAATTGCTGACGTACGTGGCTGTGCTCGAGAAGCCGAAAGTCGTAAGAATACTAGAAAACGCCTTTTGAACAAAACACTCAAACTGAGGCCTACGGTATACTGCGGCAACGGGCCCGTCGCGGCGAAGCTAAAAATGCATGGCTACCCAGCATATAGCATCGCAGCTGGGTTTTTTCTGTGCTGCTGTAAGCGGGGACTCGGATAGTTTACCGCAACGGCAAAACGGATGGTGCAGATC
This sequence comes from Nippostrongylus brasiliensis, assembly GCA_030553155.1. Lineage (NCBI taxonomy): Eukaryota > Metazoa > Nematoda > Chromadorea > Rhabditida > Heligmosomidae > Nippostrongylus > Nippostrongylus brasiliensis. The sequence goes on from CP130737.1 coordinate 28,292,582, forward strand.
CTCTCAGGACAGTTCTCTTGTTGTCTTGACCTCTCTTGTTAAGTTGTGCAGAGAAACGATATAGAAAATCTTAAATAGAAAAGGGTACCTGCGTCAGTTGAGGCGGTTGAAGCGGGCAAGAACACATGTAACGTTTCGAATAGGATCTGGCCCGGACATCTGATGAACCCATCGCCAGTTCTCATCAGCACCCTGGTCAGGCTATTCACACGACACCTGTCGAATTGCGAAGTACCAGCAATTTGGAAAATTACGAGGACTGCGTTGATGTATAAGAAGGGGGACCCGCACGACATTGGCAGCTATCAGACAATCTGCCTGTTTTCTATTGTGTACAAGTTATTCGTGCGTGTCATTCTGAATAGGGTCGACCGAGCGGTACACAAGGAGGCCGTGCTAGCAAGCAGGATTCGAAGAGGGTTTAGCACAGTCGATCATATCCACACCGTGATCAAGCTCACTGAGGTGTCCTGAGAGTACAAAACGCCGTTATACCTCACATTCATCGATCTCAAGAAGGCCCAACGAGGGAGGTTGCTCAGCGTGCCCCAAAGATTCACAACGAGACCCATCCTGTTTTGTAGAGCATGGAATGACGATTACAACGGTATAGCTTGTTTTTGCTAAATGCAAACGAATGACTCAAAAAGGGCAAAAAATCATGACCATTAACCAGTGGTGAATAATCTTCTATAACAGATTGCAACAACCAGAGATAGTACTGTGGTGGTTCAGTGGGTAGCGCGTATGACTCCCAATCTGATAGATGATGGATCGATCCCTTTTGCTTCTTGCCTTCCTACGCTAGATACCAAAATACGTTCCTTTTGCAATATTGTTGCGGTTGTGGCATAGAATCACGTTTGGGACAAGTATGGCCTACAGAGTACGCACAAAGGACAGTGCATTCTATTATAATTCTATTATAGTATCTATATAGTATATACATATGTGGCCGATATCTACCATAATCAACCCAAATCGACAACAAATTCAGAAACAAATGTCAGGTTCGTGATCAGCGCCCAGAATAACCTGCGTAGACAAAGTTTGGGCTAAATTGGTGATTTCGACCCAACTACCCCACTTTGTTATCACGGACCCTAGCAAGCTCACGCCGGACACAATGGGAAAAGCTGATGTTAAATTTGTGAATTGCGGACTTGTCAACAGCCAAGTGATCTATCTTGACGAAGATTAGAAGAAAGTCGTCCAAAATGGAGTCTCTGTGTTCTTTAGAGCCCAAAAAGTGGAACGATAGAAATAAAGATATTCTCGGTAAGTGGACCTACGTACAACTACTCAACACTAGTAAGGCTGATTGGGTCGAAATCACCAATTTAGCTCAAACTACGTCTACTGGGGTTAGTCGGGGCGCCGATCACCAATCTGACATTTATTTCTGAATTTGGGTCGATCCGCGTGGTATCTCAGGTGGTTGTAAACTAGAAGCCCGTTGACCACTGGTTAGTGGCCAAGATTTTTTGCTATTTTGAGCCATCCATTTGCATTTAGCAAAAGCAAACTATACCATTGTAATCGTCATTCAATGCTCTACAAAACAAGATGGGTCTCGTTGTGAATCTTTGAGGCACCCTGAGCGACCTCCCTTTGTAAGAAACTGTCGAAACGGAAGCGGTGATTGACGCTCTGTGCAAGCAAAGTGTACTCACTCAGATCGTACGCTTCAAAATCCTGAGCGTTAGGCCCTTGTTATACATTCGCTCGCGGTGAGCGACAGCGGCTTGCGAGCGGTGATCGCGTGCGCCGCTAACCTCAGACGCTGAGCACGCGACGCACACACGCACGCGCCCGAAGCATACAGAGCAATGCGCGAGGTGATCGCCCCACCCCCAGCGAAAGGGTCCATCGCAGTGCAATGCGCAGCGACGAGAGCGTGGAAGGTTCGCTAGCGTGTGCATAATAGCCCGCGAGCGTCACCACGCCAGCGTCACCGTGAGAACTCGTACAAACGTGTCTGGCCCCACGGTGTCTGATACTGAATGGACGAGTTATGCTGGGGGTGAGCGAAGGTATAACAAGGGCCTTGCGCAAACAGGGTGAACATGATATTTGCGTCCCTCAATGAACATAGAGAGGGATTCTCGGTGTGACTTGCTTCGTCCATGCGAAAGATGCCATGCGGAGATCCGAGCTACGTCGACAGTCGAGGAACAGATACGCAGCCGCATGGGCCAGGTTTTCGAATATCAGCACCTCCTTAATTGTGTTTTCTGTTCTGTTGTTCTTTGCGTCCCTGCCTTATCCTTCATTATATCTGTGCCACTATTCTAGCGTGTGCAGTGGCCACAAGAGTAAGGCCCTGTTTAGTGTGTGCGCGACGCCCGACGTGAGGACATGGAAAAGTGCAAATCGATCGTACCGTGGGAACATGTCGATTTGTCACGCACTCTAAACGATGTCTAGCAGAATGCGCTAGCAATGAGATGAGCGAGCAACTGATCAGCAAAACTACGCCATGTTTTCGAGAAATAGCGTATAGAAGCAGAATGAAGAAGCATTATAGGGCCATTCGATGTTATGTGCAGGATGGTTTGCTGCAAATGGCGCCCCATTGATAAAGATTTGAACTCCCGCGTCAATAAGGCTCGGAATGTTGAACGCGATTTTTGTACTGCCCTAGCTGAAGACCCGTTGAAATGGCGGAATAGTTCTCTGTGATGGGGCGCTATTTCAGTGTCATACTGTTGTATCGTTTTTGCACCTTCTCTGTGTACATGTGCCTTTTGTATCCCTTTCTTTCCTTGCTGTGTAGTTTGCCAAAGTGACGAACAAACTCGTGCAATTCTTTCAGGTGCATGTACTCATCAGTCGGTAACCAGCAGTCTATAAAGACAGTTCTGAAGAATCTGAAGAGCATCAAAAGGATAGCTTTTGATATCGGTACTCCCTCTGATCCTTGCAACTGGTGTTTTTTTAAACCTTGATTTGGTAGTCTTCAGGTCAAACAGTTGTAAAAATTGCTTATACTGCAGCAGTTGCCCGCAAAAAAACAACTCTCGATAAGAAGGTAGGTTCTCGCTCGTGGGTGTATCCAGTTTTACAGCTTGCCGAAGATCTTAACGTATTTTAGTTGGTTAACGACGACAAATTCGCTCTGCGACTCCATTGTATTCAGGTGCGAATGGAGGATTTCGAAGCTGTTCTCGATTTCATTGCTCAGGTATTTTAGACGTTTATTAAAGTGATTCATGTATTCATGGGATGTGTCTGGTTAATTTTTGGCTTAGTTCGTTCCTGACTAATCCTGTTACGTCAGTAAAACCGTTTCTTTTATTCTAGACGATTGGCATCCATCGTTTCAACTGAAAATACTTGCCGTGGTGGTTAGATTCCGTGGGGATTTCATTCAAAGATTTGACCAAGGACTTGGTAGGTCACCTGGGTTGACTTACGCTGGTCTAGCACTTTTGTGAGCGAAGAAATTCTTGTTGGCCACCGGCACACATTAGAACCAAGAGAGAGCTAGGTTGAAACGACATGCACGAGATCTTGTGCAGAATGTTAGCTTATAGAGAATCAGAAGCAGACGAGAAGTTATCCAACAATGAGCCCTCTTCCGATTTATGCGCGATGGTGGCATGGGTAATTGGAGATGTCATGACCAGATCACGGGTGGAGGTACTCGTCACGATGTAACGGTTGTAGAGTTGGATAACTCTCCGAAATCCCAGGAAGATATGAATCAACTCAATATACTGTTCAAGATGGCATTCGATAATCTTGACATGGCTGCTACTTCAAAGTTTAGATTTGTTGAGCGATGTCCGAGATTGGTGTAAACCTTCCATAACACGCTTCGCTAACGCTACTGAATAAGCATTGTCCTGGCCTCCAGTGCAGTTCTTGTTCAATTAAATGGTGTTCGAGCGTTTGAGATACAGATATCGTTGACGTTTCAGGCTTTGATGAAGGAGACAACACCGAAACGTCGGCTTCCTAATAAACGGGTTATACCAATCTCAGCTGTCACTCAGCAAACGTATACTCTGAAGAAGCTACCTACTATGTTCGTTTTTGTTTCGAAATTGTAAATCCCGTCGAAAAAGACCGTAATAGTATTCCCCTTCGGGATTCCAATATGTTTCCAGAATGGCAAGATAGCAACAAAAATAGCAACCTTCGCTAGCACCTCTTCTACACGTTGGGTAGAGCGGATGATTATTGACAAGCTCGGACTTGGGTGAGTTCTGCTTTGTATCACTTGCTTGGAGGCGCGCTCCATCCAATTTCTTAAAAAAAGGTTTTGCTCTTATTGCTGTGGACTGCGTTGACGTGAGGTCAGTATAATTTACGAACTTCAATTGAACCCAGTTTAGTCTTGTATTTTCCTCTCGCGAAATGTGAATCTGTCTGAAGTTGGCCAGCCGCCGGCAGGACAACTAACACACGCACATCTGCTACCACGGTGTCTGATACTGAATGGGACGAGTTGCGCTGGCAGACGCTGGGGGTGAGCGTCGGTATAACAATGGCCTAACCTAACCAAGTCTTCCCTCCGGCGTAAAGTAACTTGCTACCACACTTGTCCTCGATCGAGGAGGCACTGAATTTTACAACGGCGGGCCACGGCACTTTATAGGTTTTAATTTTTGAGCATAGCTGCAATTGTGGTCCCTGCACGGGTAGCTGTTTTAGATTGCGTAAAGTGAAGGAAATGGACTGCTTAGTGAGAGGAACGAATTTTTTGCTTCGAAACATTGAGGCCGAATCGTTTACATATGATCATCATCACGAGCAATGTCGCTATCATTTCGAAACCACTCGGCCGTCTATGGTGTGCCCATATCTGCTCGTCAACGTTGGAACTGGCGTGTCGGTGTTCAGGGTTTGATAGTTTGTCTCACTTTTTAAATTGCATTGAAGTTTGAAAATTTGTTTCTACAAGGCGCCATATTCTAGGTAGAAAGTGACGACAAATACGAACGGGTTGGTGGCAGTTCATTAGGAGGTGGATGTTTCTTTGGTTTAGGGAGTCTACTCACTGCTGAAGTAGGTCTGTCAAGGTGCAGTCGAACGTAAGAAATTTTATAATCAAAGTAGATGGTAAAATATCTATTCCGTTCAGATCTAAACGAAATGATGCGAATGGCTGAAGATGGTGACCATCGGCAGTTCGATATCCTAGTGTCCGATATCTATGGGGGAAAGTACGTTTTTGGCTCGTTGTACGTTTTCTGAAAACTGCAGATCAAGCTTCTGCACGAAGCGATCTTTCGGCCGATCCTTTCTATCCACTGCAGTAATTTCGCGACGTTGAATGCTAATTGTCTAAAGTGTAATTCGTTATATACCGAGGGTTTAAAATGTAATCCTGTTTTGTTTTTTTTCTTTTAGGGCGCCAACACGGTTGTTTTTATACAATTGTTTATTGATAAGCTTAACTACTGTGAACCAACATTTAAAATGAATGCACTAGATAGAGAAAGATAGAAAAGATAGCGAATTATCAATGAGGGAGCTTTTGATTTCTTCTAAATGCGCTGCCGTTTAGGTACAGCAGTTTGGGTCTGAGTGGTGATCTCATTGCCGGATCGTTTGGTAAATGTGCACAAAAGTCCCTTGCAGATGAGCTTAGGAAGTGCCCGGAGTTCAAGAAAAATGTTATGCGAAGCCTTCTGCTGATGATTAGTAACAGCATTGGTCAGGTCCGTATTTCCGTCGTCCATATTAAATTGTTTTTGGTCTCTCTGAATAACTGAATTACTGCCCTTCAGTTTGCCTTCATGTATGCGGAGCGAGAGAAAGCAAAACGGATATATTTTGACGGATTTCTAGTGCGAAATCATGCTATCATAATGCGAACTATCTCATATGCTGTCGACTTCTGGAGCGAGGTCAGTAGCTGCGCTGATATGTGCTTAAAAGTTTCAGAATTTTCGGCTCCATCCTTCACCCTTTTTGTTTATTTGTTCTTTTTTCGATAATGCTTTGTGTGGAAATATATTTTCAAAAATGTTCCCTCATAATGAATATTCGCCGTTATGTTTTACTTGCGTGACTGACGGTACATTCTTGATGGTGAGAAGTATAAGGTGTTTAATCAAACATTATTTTAGTATCACCCATGTTTTAAGCAGGGAGAGCAATATGAACTTGTGGACGAAGGTAGCGATAAAAAACCATGACTCATTCTAATCCAAACTGGCTTTTTTACTTCTTCACAAGCTCGAAATGGAATTTCATTGGCTAGTGTATTATCATTCCTAGTCTTTCTCTGCACTTGATGAGATCCTGTTTACCGCTCTTTTGTTGCCAACAGACCGTTAACTGGAATCCCTGCACTTTTTCCGTAGTGGATGAAGTCGAACCGCGTGATCTTATCATAATGTCCACAATTGATTTATTGAGGATCTCGCACTAGAAGGCGGTTTTGTGCACCAAATGCTAACTTTTAACGTACTTTTTCGGTCATCTCTGAATTTCAGTTCAAACCCAGGTACGAGTTTACCCGATCACGGAGGATTGCAGGCTCTGTAACCCGGGCGGGGATCGATCGCTGGACCGTGTGGGTGTCAGCATTGCCTCTTACCACTGTACATCGCGCCCCTTTGCCCATGCAAGGAAAAATCGAGCAGCTGCTGCTGCTGATTCTCTTTCAAAATTGTACAGTTAGTTGAAACAGCAATTAAAAATTCGTGTGCCCTGACCAACGCGAGGATAATTCGAACGGAAGTAGTTGCTGGTTTTCTCCCAAAAAAAGTGCGGAAAATTTGGTATGTGAACTTCATTGAGAGAGTTAGTTTTAGGGAACCCAAAAAGCTTATTTTCTACGCCATGAGGGATACACGTCGGCTATTGGAGCTTATCTTAACGGTTCATCGCTTCTGAATAGTAGCGACGTTGAGTTTGGAGCAGGGTGTAAGTGCAGATCACATACTCCAATGTACCTCCTTGTACCCTTTTGATAAATGTATTCCACTTTTCAGCAGAAGCGGAACGTCTTTCATGGCACGAATACTATTCTGGTTGTTCTGACCTGGGTCGCTTTGTACCTACACCACCACTCTCAATGGGATTCACTGTGAGTAGAGGCTGCTTGATTTCTATGGCAGTTAATTGTCGTACATGCTGTTTAGGCAGGAGTTCTTGAGCTCGAATGTGCCGAGATTGTTCTTAGGCCCTTCCCATTGCTATCAGAAACTGTACAGGTTCGTTACGTAGATGTAGATGCTGTTCACAACTTATCTATCTAGGATTGTCTTTCCCGCATCGTTTCGTTTTGAAGTTGTTTTTACCAGAGAGGAATAAACAGTTGTCCTGGTATGGTTTTAGTCTAAACAGTTTTCATAGACTGCTATTGGTCTCCACAGATTTGGAACGTTGGGCTATTGTAATGTCAAATTTCTCTAACGAATTTTACGCCGTCATAACCAAGATCAGTTACTATTCTTATGTGGCGAAAGAAGACTGAGTACTGAAACCGGTATTATCGTGAATGTATTCGTGGAGTACCCGAGATTTTCGAGATCTATATTTTTGGTTTAGGTGTACAAACCGGATGTTGCCGATCTCAATTTGGACTCTGAAGCAAGAGAGTTCTGGCTTCGTACATTTGAGAAAAGTGTTGATAGTGTAAGTTACGGTAGCAATTGTGCAGCTATTCGTCACATTCGTTTTTTTGTGGTTAAATTCCGTTTTTTATAGCTGCTAAGATATCATTCATTGAAGATATGATATTGCAGTGCTGTGTTAGATAGGACTTGCACGCGAAAAAAGATCTAGCGTTCATTCAAGCCTCAGAAAGGGCTGCCGCGTTAATCTTATTTCAGCTCTTTCCAGGTGATAAAAAAAGCTGTCCAGTCACAGGAGAATTGCGATTCCGCTCCACATCGTGTCCAGGTGTTCAAGGAGAAATTTCTGAAGCAGCTGAGTATCATAAGAGAAAGACCATTGTGAGTTTGTGCTTTCTTTGCTTCAATTTTCCCTATGAACGGTTTGTATGTGGCCATTGCTTTTTGTTCGCATAGTAACATCGTTCATGTGGGCTGGTGGATAGTTAAGGAGTATGGCATGTGACTCTAATAGTGAAACTAAAAAATTAGTGTAAGGGGACCTAAATGCGTGCCATCACAACAGAGTATGAACTCTAAGAAAAGTCTTCTTAGAAGACCGTCTTAGATACGTTGAAGTTGAAACTTCAAAATATGGCAGGAATCATGAGGAACGGCGAAAAAGATACTCTTTCAAGATAGGGAACTATAATATTTCCTTATATAAAAAGCACAACTAGTCGATTATTTGTGTTGTTCTCCGGAATTGGCATGTTCACAGTTTCAAGAAAACGTTTAAAAGGGTAGAACTTTCTTCACGACATAATACTGCTTCTTATTATCACTGCGTTGTCGCTTACCCTTTGTCACGCGGTTTGATTGTTTTCTTTATACGTTTTGTATGTTTATTTAGTGCATACGGCAACTCAAACGTCAGAAATCTTCTTGATCTCAGGGAACAATTGCTCAATGAACAGAATTTTGACGACTCATATCTCAACGTGAGTCGTATAGTTCATGTGAATGTCCTTAAATGTTTCCTTTTCTTACAGCAAAAAACCTTAGAAAACGCTGCTGCTATCAAAGAACTGCCGTCTTTGTTGAGAACGCTCGACGAGGTGAGTACCATTAAAACACAACCGATTCTTCGACATGTAAAATAAAAGTTCGTTATATGTTCATCTGTTTCGTTTTTTACTTTGGTGAGTAGGCAAATATTCTCGCTGCTTATTAAATTCAGGTTGTTGTCAGTTCGGAGCGTTTATTTCGCGTTGCCGTAGGACTTTTGGCAGGAAATGTGTTTGACTGGGGTGCTCAGAAGGTGCGTTTCATTCGAATACGAGTATTCAGATGGTATCTTCCCACGTTGTTCTGGCACATCTGGCTCGAAATGAGTAGGCGGCCTCACCAAGCATCCCGAGTCAAAAAAGAATCTGAGCCTTGCTAACTTATTCTGAGCTTCCCCTAACATCAGTGCTCTTGAGCACAGTGCTTCCGCAATTTACGTGAGTGGAGAGCTCTTACATTCGTATCATTTCTTCCCTGCGAACGTACGAGCTTTCATTCTTTATTCACTGCTAACAGCTTCATAAAGCAGCTAGTCTGTGATGTTACATGCTGTCCCCAGCGGCTTTTTGTTAATTTACCTAAGGAGGAGAGACTGTTGCTGTTGATTTTAGGTGATCGAAATGATGGAATCATCTAGCGGCTTATCGTTTTCGGCGGCTGTTGCTTCAATCCCTGGTTCGTTATTTTTCTCGTCATACCAGTGCGTCCGAAGACATTTGAGCGGTTGGAGAAGTCAGGATAGCATATTTCGCCCACCCTTCGACGAGGAATATAGTGGGTTAGGATAAATTGTGGTATTTTTTTGTGTGAAGGCTTGTGAGCGCTTGATGTGGGTAGGGGTGTACGAGTGAAAGTGGCTGGGGCAATCCACCGATCTCGCAAAAACTTCGTCGGGGAAGTTGTTTTAGCCCCCGATCATGAATATGGCAATTGTTTCTGAATTCGCCACAAGTGCAGGTAAGTTACGGTAGGTATAGGTCACATTATTACTATTCGTTTGTTCCAAGTTTTGTGCGATTTCCATCGACTGCACTCGCTTCAGAAGTGATTCCGGCCAACGGTCATACTAATGTTGCGAAATAACACGCTTTGTGATATTCTTGATAGAAACAGAAAAAGCAACGGACTCACGGCCTCCAGAGTGCGAATCCTGTACAATAAACACATCCATTCTGCCACATCCGAACACATCTCTCATATTGAAGCCTTTTCAGGACCAAGGTGGCTTTTTGTCATTTTCGGGCCTCCCCAGCAGTGCCGCATAAACATGTGCATTTATGTAACCGTCATTTCAACCCAGGAGCATTTGAAGTTTGTTGAGAATAGTCGGGGAGGTTCACTGGCCTCAATTGTGATTGATGTCTATTATTCGTGCCTATTGTTCCTCACCGACGTAGGCTTCCATTCCATTTAGTTCCTAGGAAGTCAACAGTGACCAATCTTTCGATAAATGTCTTGGAAGCGAACGCTTCCAAATTCCGAAAGGATTTCAACAAAATTCCTTCCTTAGCTAGGGCTTAGGCAAATTACGCTTAGGTTTATAGTTAGGCTAAGGCTTAGGCGTAGGATGAGGTGGCTTGATTGTTAGTTGTCCGGGTTAGAATCTTCCCATCTACTGGACTTCTGGATTGAGCGGTTGAAGTCTGGGTATCTTTCTTTTCTGTATCCTTATCGTTAAGCCTCTTGTCCTACGGAAAGTAATAGATTAGCCCACCCGGGAGTTCCTAGCCCACCCATGAGGATACAGTGCAGTAGGCGGTGCTAGGACTCCACGTGGCCACCGCCCGCCCCTGCTGCCGGCCGGCCAATAGTGTCGCCCCCTGGGGAGGAACGGGCGAGTATGAGCAGAATCGGCCCGTCCTTCCCGAGACCCGTCCACTCCCGAGCGCATGGTAGAAGCGAGCATACGACCCCAGGCTGCTTGACGGGGGACGACTGCGCCGCGCAGTAGGGTGCGGAATCTTTTTTATTCATTTCTTCCTCGGGATCATCATTCTAGTTTGATTGAGTGTTCTGATTTCCTATTTTTCAGGAAGACCGTGGCTGATCGATTCTTATGATGAGTTCCGAACAGCTTTAGAGACCACAAGGTACAACTGCGTAGGAATATTTGTGGACAACAGTGGTGCGGATTTCATCCTCGGAGTTATACCGTTTGCACGGGAGCTATTGAAACGTGGATCTCGAGTATGTCCGATGTATCCCTTACGTTCTTTTCCTCGGAAGTATTCTTGTTGTAGGTAATAATTGTCTCGAATTTATCACCAGCGCTCAATGACTTGACGTATCGTGAGATGATGGAAATGGTTCCGCGGTTACGAAGAGTGGATAGAATTTTGAGTGATGCCATAGGTAGCAATGGGTTGACGTTTGAGCACAGCGGACAAGGTTCTCCATGCCTGGATCTTAGGTGAGTCTCCGTTGCTCTCCTCCCTTTTGTTTTGAACACCTTTGTGCACTTGTTTAGTTATCTCTAGCACTCCAAACAGTCGGGAGGGGGGCGTAAGGCAGGAATCCTAATTGCCAACTCATGGCGCGCAAGGTGACAATATCTGCGGACCATTGGCGAGCTAACCGCGTGCACCTCCACCCTGGTCCCTGCCGCACGCGATCTTGGCCCGGCCGAACTCCTTGGTAAGGCGTTGGAGACCCGACGGACGAGAGGAGTCCGATGGTCGTCGAGAAACGTTCCGTCGAGAATTCCTCCGATTTAAGCCTTTCCAGTGATCGGTGTACAAGATTGTCCCTTCAGCTTACGGTTTTTTTTACTATTTTTGCTTTGTGTTCCTTTTCATGCTCCGTCGTTTCTAGCAGTACTTACCGAACGCCGTTTCAAGAGACCGACTGTAGAGAATTCGTTCCTAGGAATGAAAGGTTCATTATCTCGTCTTGACAGGTGAACAAGTGTCGTCGTATATAGTGGCTCGTACCGCAAAATCAATATTTAGCGCTGCGAGTTCGCGTCCCACCCCGTTTAGTGTGCGTCGCACGAACCGTATCGTAGACGTCAATCCAACTGCGTCGTGTGTCATTGCACATAGTAGTTTTACTAATGATCGATACTCTCCTGAATAGGTAGCTTCCGCGTTGCTTGATATATTTGAATATGATATATTCTCAAGTTCATCTCCAAGAATTACCTCTGCCAATGTTCAGCATTTCTGACGATATCAATCGATCCAAGTTGGGTGAAATAATGTACTTTTCTGGCACTCAGGTAATGAGCGCTGAATCCAAACACAGATAAGAAATAAAATTAAGTGACGTTGATGCATTAGAGGGTTTAATGAGTGGAGAGATTTCTAAATCTCAAAAAAAAATCAATCATGAGATCGTATTCTACCTTTTAGACGTAGAACTTCTCGATTGGGCCCCAGTCGAGAAGTGTAAAAAGCTTTTGGGCCGGAATCCGGGATCCACACATGGCTGTAGGGCACACATATGGGGACATTTATCTTCTCGGAAGGTGTAAGGTTTATAAGCTGTCAAATCTAGGGCAGAATTTGTATTCATGTACCGACGGTATATAACGGGTTCAAATTGCTCTTAACGTGAAATCCTTTCTGAGGGGCTTCCTTCGTCAGGGGATGATGTGAGAGAAGGTCAAGGGACCTCATGCTGGTTATCCGCAGCCGCACAGCAGCACCGCGCGTAAGCTGCGGTGTCTTCTGTGTGGCTGCGGCAACGCCCACAAAATGATGGAGGCGCGATGAGAGCGTCGCGTCGGCCACCTATCGCGCCGCGCCGTCGCGCGCTCACTTAACAGGCCCTAAGGGCCTTACTGATGTGCCGGAGCCTACTTAGGCATTACTGATGTGCCGGAGCCGCCAAGTTGTAGAACTGCTTTATTCAAACTAACTTTCCACAACACACCTCTTATCTTATCAGACCTTATCTTCAAGATAAGATATCAACTTATCTAAACACTTCAGGTTGAAACATGTGTGTTAACACGTTGTACCCCAACAGATGGTGAAACAATAGTTTTTTTTTCACATACTGTAGTCACGGATAAGATCTTCAAGGCCAAAGCAGTAGATGGTAGTATTATCTACTCTACGTTAAGTACGACCAGTTTTCTAACTTCAGTGACTGCGATCACAATGATTAATCAATGTAAATGGGATGACAAGCAGAGATGATTCCAGTGAAACATTCCTTTCCCGATGATGTCCGACTGTGATATAATGATAGCACTGTATAGTTCTGTAAACATTTGAAAACCTGCTAAAAACAGCTGTGACACTACAATATACCTACTCACGTGGTATCGTGTCTCATGAACGTTGCAGGGTTAGGTGATGCATCGCGTATGATTTATCGCTTGCTCCATGGGTATGACTGTGTTTAGGAGAGTTCATTCTGTCTTAAATCGAAGAGTTCTCGAGGAAAACATGGACCTGGTCGTAATCGAGGGCATGGGACGTGCATTGCATACCAACCTTCATGCTCGTTTCGTATGTGATTCGCTGAAGGTGAGTAAATACTCAATAGTGTTTTGGTCCTACCCTTTTTTGTCCAATGTTCCATATGAACATTTACTTTGCATTCAATTCCGACTACACCTGAGATGCAACCCAAAATCATGAGAAAGTGACGGTAGTCTTCTGTGCGCGTAAATTCCTGGGTCTTGGTTCAATCACACACAACCAACCTACATATCGTAATCTAGTTACACTTACGTACTCGATCACTACACCTCAATCTCGACACACAAATTTCGAGCCACTCACGTCACTTTGTGTGGCCTGCTCCGGGGTCACGTCGCTATTCAGCACCCCGTAATGACGTCAGATATAATCTCATAGTGTTTGTAGAGCACATGAACGAACTAATGAGCTCAAACTACTGCTGCTGCATCTAGTGCAACGAGCCAGAACGTATCGCTGTGGTGTTAGCGAGAACCCTAGCGTTACCCCACTTGTAGCGTTCACATTCGACTGAAGTTGTCGAGTGTTTCCAGAAGAGGTTAATGTACATGCGTAACATCGTAACATATATGCAATAATCTCAGCCGTATTTTGGGCCCGATTTTCGAGATCTGTGGAGTTCTAGAGCCTCCAGTAGTGTGTCTACTTTTGTATTCAAGCCAAATTGGAGACATTACAAGAAAAGGGTCACGAGAAAATACCTATAGTGGACAAACCTCGCTGTCATTGTGGCTCCTACAATTGAGTGGACGGCAAGACATGCAAGGGTATGAAGAATGCGACTGGCTCGAGTCACTGTATTTTTCTAACGTCTACACATGTTCATGAGATAGGTATTCTACGGGTGTACGTTTCACAGGAAACCCTGATTACTAACACATGGCGCGCACAAGGTGAAAGTACCAGCGGACAATTTCCGACTTTACCGAGTGTACCTGCACCCAGTTCCTCGCCGTAGCCGAGCTGCTCGTTAAGGCGATGGTGACCCGACGGACGGGAGGAGTCACCAGATCGACCAGATCGGGAGCGAGAGCTATGGCTCGCCGATGGAGAGAGCGCGTGAGACAGTGTAAGGAGTCGAACACGAAAAACACCTCGACATGCCTATATTAGAATTTCGAGCTCTATTCAGTGAGCTCATTTGGGGACGGTTATGGAATTGTCGAGGACACCATTCTGTGCTAAAATTGCATGTGGGCCTCACTTGGGATATTTGTTTTATCAAATAATTGGAATCGAATGGAGAAATAATGGCGATGTCCAGTTCATATTGCACGCCCTGTGACTTGCCTGGACATCATGTCACAAAATACCATGCTCTTGTGTTAACCCCTCTATCATAGTTTCGACCAGCAATTAATAAAGCAATATTAGTCCAAGAAACTACACAGTTCGTAATTCATGCAATACTTCTCTATTGACCTTTAGTCTTCTATTAGCATCACGCCTTCTAAGACGCTTCATCTCTTCGGAGTTCTGGAACCAATTTAGGGGAGCTAAATAGTTTATATGAAGTTGATGTTCTGCAAAGCCTTAGCGATATTTTCCGTTGCAACGCACAGTTTGCTTACAGGTTATGTATTTTCAGCGCAGAGTGGTGTTCTCGACAGTTTCCCTCAAATGCGATTGAGCCCATTGAATAGAGCTCCAAATTCTGACATAAGCACGTGTAGGTTTTGTGCATGTACGACTCCTTCCACTGTCTCACGCGTCCTCTGCATCGGCGAGCCATAGCTGTCGCTCCCGATCTGGTGACTCCTCCCCTCCGTCAGATCACCATCGCCTTAACGAGCAGTTCGGCCGCGGCGATGATCGCGTGCGGCGAGGAACTGGGTGTAGGTGCACTCGGCAAACTCGCCAATGGTCCGCAGGTGCTGTCATCTTGCGCGCGCCATGGGTCGAAAATTAGGGTTTCGTGCGAAACGTTCCTCATCCATTCTACTGCACATACTCTTATTCATAAAACCGAAAACGCTTTACTCCTTCAAATCCGCTGAAATAAGAGAGTTCAGTGTAAGGGAGCGATATCGCAGATCAAAACAATTCGTATCGTTGGCTGTTTGCTTTTCATAATTATATCTGCAATGCGTCAATCTAGGTGCCGATCCGAGGTGATATAAATGCTAATGTGTGTGTATTCAATGTAATATGAAGTAGTTACCCTATGTTAAGAATTAGGAAGTGATTCTGGTCCTTTTTTCAAGACATGAAAATAAGTGCCGCTTTCAAAAGAGCCTGTCGAGCTAACAGTCAAAGCCATACTCGGGCTCTCTTATTCATGTCGCAGTCCTTGCCTGCTCTACTAGGTTTTAATTTGAGCTAGCGTTACATGCTCACAAGAGTTAAATAATAGTGCAGCTCCGAACGAGAGTAAGGTTACCCATTATGAGAGGTGATACTATTGAATATTTCCAGAAACAGGATCATCGTAGTGTTGGTGCTTGACCTGGCTTGCTGTGTTATGAATTGTGAAACCTCAATGTTATTCACTTCAAACTCTGAGCGCATAATTCTATATCTAGTAAGCCTGATAGTGACACAACATCAGGCTCAAGCGCAGCTGGTCAGAATAGTAGCAGTATGTAAGTGCAATTTAGATTACGATATGTAGGTTAATTATGTGTGGTTGAAACAAGACGCTGGAACTAACGCGCACAAAGGACTATATTTATAAATGTCACCTATGTAGTCCCTACGAAAGCAGGGAGTGGCAAAAATTCAACCTTTCGATTGAAACTGATCTCGGGACCAGGTGTGGGCAGAAAATTTTTGTCGTGAAATTTTTAACGAAATCTTTTTCGGCAAAGTTTGTTGTAAAAATCGTGAAATTCGTGAAATGATTCGAACAAATAGCACTAAGTAATATATTTTCTAAGAGAGAACGTCATCATCGTTCAAACCGTATATCACATTTTATTTAAGCCTCTGGAACTGAGCCGAAAAAAACACTGCTGTGGATGATATTATTTTTCACTTTTTCGCTTTTCATTTTACTAGCTAAAAACAGTGACATCCAAAGTTATCACAAATTGCAACTATACTGCTCGGAAGATAGATAATTCTTTTTCAAATGCTTTGTCATATGCGAAAGATTTCGAACTTGCCTTACAACAGTTGTTTGAAAAAACGGCACGATTTCTTTACCAACCTAATGTGTAGTTCATCTACATATTCATGGTGAACGTCGTTTGAAAAATGAAAACAAACTTCATAGAAAACAACAATTACCGATCAAAACCAATCAAAGGTACATTAATCTTCAAAGAAAAGAAGTGCAGCTGAATTTGCAGGCGTAGGCGCCTTCCGACTGTCGCTCAAAACGTGGCCGTCTGACGAAAAGACCCTCTCTGTCTCAACAGACTGTGAAGGAGCACAAAAATACTTTGGAGCTAGTGAAGCTAAATGAGGGTAGAGAGTGCCTTTGTAGTGCCCTGAGCAAAGGGTATTGGCACGAACACTTGCAATTTTGACCTGTTAGCACTGTTTGAGCTCCGAAATGAATGTCGTAAAAGTTTCGTAAAATTCCCAATTTTTTGACGTAAAATCGTAAATCGTAAAACGCACACCCCTGCTCGGCACTGTTCTGTCAGCTGTTTCCGAAAATACATGCACCTCTTCCACGGAACTCGTGGGAACCCGCGTCTTGGTAGGTGCGGTTGTGTCACATCCCCACGGGATTTTTGAAATTTTTAGGTTGCTGTTATAAAAACTCAGTGGCTGGCCGACCGAATGGGCGGCGAAATCTTTTCGGTGGTTTTCAAATTCGAACGAGGAACAGGAAACACCCTCACTTCAGCTACAGATCGCTGAATTTGTACGCAAAGCTTTCAGTTGTTGTGTACTGGCTATTGTTACTGTGATATCAAATGTTGTGATTTATCATTTTTCTCTCTATGACCGTCCAGCTACTATTTCGATCTAGTCATTTAACCACGATTATGCTCTGTATTGCCAAGATTACTGCAGTTGTTAGGTTATTCGAAGTACTTGATTATTTGCGAACTGTTGTCTTCTTTGGCTACCATTTTTTGTGATATGCAGGCTGTTCCCATCTTACAAATCGGTATTACAACAACACATTTCATTACGTTCTTCTTGATGCTTTCAAAATAAAGTGCTGAGTGAGAGAAACCCAGATGCAGTTTTAAGCTTTCTTCAGTGTGTGGGATCCGATCGACCGAAAAGTGATATTGTCACGTTTTTCTGCTGCGCACAGCATTGCTACTGCGGTGCTATACATGTACAACTCGTCATGAGCGTAATTTTCAGCTACTGAGGCGTGAGTTGAAAATTAGACCAAGCAACTATTAGGTGTTTCGACAATGTCGAGGTCGAACCAGTACTCTTTCGATAACATGTCCTGCACCTAAGAGTAATCAATATATCAAGGTGTATAATTCCATTTTCTCCAGGGGCGCAAGGTGGATACTACTGCTAATATACGACATTCTTGAAGGAACAACTCTCTAAGTTCAAAGCTCTGGCTGAAGAAAATAGACTTGTTTCGAACTCTTTAAATTACAGAGTTGTGGTATAGATAGTATGCCGTTCTACGTGCAAGGCGACGATCCTGTATTCACTGGTTATCCAATCAAAACGATATCGCGAGAACGTACCAAATGACGTTCCAATGTGAATTCTGTTACGATGCAATGCAATGGACCATTTTTACCACTGCCTGAGATCGAATTCCATCAATGTTAGCCTTACCTAAGGTTTCTCTTTTCTCGTCACGACTTTTCAAAGCCGCCCTTACGGAAACTGATATCATGGATGCTCTTGTATTAATGTACTGATGTTTCCTCACAGACTGATGTGCTCAGTTGATTCTTCATTCGTTTTATTTCTTCTTATTACTTTTTAGCCCTTTAGTTGAGTCCCTTTTTGTTGTCATTATTGGTTAGCCTCATGATGTGTCAGCTGGGTCCAGGCTCAAGCGTGAGGGTCGATTTCTGCGAAAAATTCTCGACCCCCCCCCCTCTATTAGTGGTGGTCCCAGTACGACCCCCTTTTCACATAGGCTTGATCTGAGCGCAAATATTTTGTAATGAACACTACTTTTCCGGACTCTGAAAGGAGCACACAAATATTTTCAGGCGAGAAATGGACGAAGATAGATCGGCGAAGCGATGGAAACATTTTCTACTACAGATGGAAGGATAGAAATGGAGATCAAGAAAGCGACCGATTTTGAATGAGCACTTGATAAAAATTTGTCTGGCATATTCCATACATATCAAACAATACTACACAAAATATCAGCATACTTTACAAATAAAACGCAACCGATTTAGCTGCGTTGTTCTTCGGTAGCAGTGGCAGTGGAGAAATCTGATTTTTACACCAATGGGTCGTCGGAATCCGGTTGGCTGGGTCTTGGCAAGAAGACTCCTCAACATCTCCTTTTATTTTCTATGTAATTCATATATCTCTCTGGGGTGGGTCAGAGTTTGGGTTTCTCGGGAGGGTTTGATGACGTTATGGCTGTATCCTTTCATAGCCTCGTTATCCTCTTTCTTCGTACATCCGTGTATTTGTGGTATGTCGTAATATCCATACATAAATCTTAATGATCCTTCTTGTGTATTTCTGTCTTACACCGATGAAAGTTCCGAAATAGGCTAATAGTCGTGGTCCTCCGCTCCGCTACACTACATGGGACTTGAAACTTCATGCGGAGAACCGACATATTACAACTTCCTCCAATACGTCCGTCATCGCAATAGCAGATAGGTCCTTTGCTCGACGGATAACATACACCGAGCTCGTTGCATCTCTCAACGCGAAATGAACAACCTAGCATAGTACGGTGTGTGTCATGTTAGGGAACTAATGTTGTTCTGGGATAAAAATACTAAAACACAAAAACAACACGAGAGCGAGTAAAAGCCATCCATTACTATCTGAAAACAAAAACAACGCATAAGGTCTCTACCCAAGTCACATGTGTCCAACTACCGTAAACAGCGTGTCTGCGCATAATTAGCCTTAGAAAGCACTAACTCGTATAGCAAACCCTGCCACTAGAGAACCCTAATTGTTACACAAACGGAAAAAGGGATATGCTGTTTCATGCTGTTAAAATCCCAAAATCTTCAATTTATTCTCGTACATATGAGTTGCATTTTCGGGGATGCAAAACTCTTTGAAACTTGTAGTCTAAGCTTCTGCTTGATGGAAGCCACGAAAGCGTTCTTGTCGTAGCATCTGATGCTACCGTCCTTGACATTGAATTTGACGCAACGTGGAAAGCATCCCTAATCATTTTTTCTGTTGCAGTCAAATCCATATTTACAAATTCTCAAATCGTGTTTGGTGTTGAAATGATCGTCTTCAGCTCCACTCTTCAAATACGCTGTCCAAATTTGGTTTAATGGAAGTATTGGAAAGTTTTGTTACGATTCAGTTCAGATTACACGTAATCGGTGTAATTATCTAGAGCGAGATAACGAGGTCGACCTCACTAACTCGTCGTCGCAGAGAGGTCAAAGAACGCTCAACTCGATTTGAAAATTTTCAAAATTCTTAAGTGTCTTGTAGACCACAGCCCAGATCGCGCTGTACTGATTCTGACCATGTATTTTACATCTGAAATGGTATTGGGTTCAAATTATAATTCAGTTGTTTTCTAGAAAGTGCTTTGAAAAGTCTGGCTCTGAATCGGCGTATCACATTCGACGGAATCCTGGAAGTTCGTCACCTGAAACGACAGAATACCTTGAGATTCTGGACAGAAAACTTGAACAGGTAGCTCTAGAGTGTTGCTTTACACCGTATATTCTTGCTACAGATTTTCTTGACGGCAGTTCACTTAATAGTTGTGGAAATGCAACGTTTTGTCATGATGTGTTCTATACCGCTTCCACTTTCAGATAAAGCCCATTTATCAGTACCAATCATTACAGCAGTGTTTAGTGAAGTCTCTTAATGACAATATATGCTCACATGATCTAAAAGTTTCATAACAGTGAACCCTTCGTACGGGTGTCGAATTAAAAGATGTGAGCAATTGAAATTAAATTGTTTTAATCTGTGGAACATTGTTATCGACTATTCACTTAAGAGAGAATGTTTTTCAGTATATCAACAAATCAACAACTTCGTCGCTTTTCGGTGACGATAATGCTCAAACAACAGATAACAAATGCATCATGCTCCAGTTAGCAATATGTTATTCCTTAACGTTTCACTATAACGACTTGCCATCGTTAGCTCTCAACGTGTAGGTTATTTTTGTTACGGACGGAAACATCTTAAATATTAAGCTTCGCCAACAAAATACAATTCAGTGTTCATTACACTACACTTTATATCTTGTAAAGTTCTATTTTCTCATATATTGCGTGCGATCTCACGCGGATCTCACTTCTTAATCCGACGTGTAAATGGTGAAGCACTCCCGTCGCAGAAGTCAAATCTACAACACATTTATGACGACGAATGATTTCTAAAACTGATTCCAGCTCTAAAGTTGAAGCTAACAAAATACATTGTATGTTAAACAAATAACTACCCACATAACCCCTATAGGCGAAGTTTAGAAGCAAAAACTTTTCGACCTATGCCCGGTTCGTGGAACCGGACTTTTTACAAGTGCCATTGATTTGTATTATACAAAGGAAACTTCGCTGTAAAGCTGCACGTCGAAATCTAGTAACCGTATCCATCAGTTCCAACAAAAGGGTTAGGATTAGTTGGCACAATAGGTGGCGCTCCAGCTTGATAGGAAGTGTTCGCTACGCTGACGGCACCAATACCTGAACAAAGTTAGCTTGGGAAGTTTCGAAAAGTTTGCCTTCTACAGTTTGAATTAAGGGGGCAAAGAAAGGCACACGATATTCTAATGTCTCTGGTATGCCTTGGTAGAAACAAGTAAACACATGCCAAAGAAATGCAAAATGGCGGGATTGCGAAATATCCTGAACGCAGAGTTACTGATAGCAATCATATTCCCGTGCAATGAAGATTGGCGTAAGAAAGGACACTGAACGCGAAAACAATACCTTCGGGACTGCCGCCGTATCCGTAGCCATCTTGAACTTCACCTTCTATACCGTTGAATTCAATATCGAAATGTGCACCAAGAGCGGTTACGGCACCCTCTTCATACCGCCTCCACGCGAAGAACGCTGCGCCACCCTTCAATGATTCTATTATATATACATATATACATATATATATATATATATATATATATATATATACATATATATATATATATACATATATATACATATATATACATATATACATATATATACATATATAAATATATATACATATATATATACATATATATATATATATATATATATATATATATATAAGATAAGATAGAGGCGGTCAAAAAGATATGTCACTTTGCACTTTTATACACCAAAAGCTCAAATCGAACTGAATCTGAAAATCGTCCTGCTTCAACGTTGAAGATGGTGTTTGAGGAGTCAGAAGCGCGAGGACTCGCACGCCGTCCCTATGATATTCCAACTGCTAATGAAGTTGCCGCTATTTATGTTGCCGAAGATGGTGATGTTCCTTCCACACGAAGTCTTGCAGTTCATCTCCGAGGAGGAGCACTACAACAAATCCCTGACATCGATAAGAGGTGCGACCCTCTCACGTACCCTCTCTTTTTCCTACCGGAGAAGACGGATGGCACATCAACTTGACGAACACTAAGAACGAAAGGCTCAGTCAAATGAAGTATTACTCCTACTTGCTCTCGATTCGAGACGGTGAATGGAACCCACTACTGTACGGCGGAAAACTTCTACAACAATTCATAGTGGACGCGTACGTGAAGATCGAGCAGAATCGGTTGAACTATTATCGAACTCATCAGAAAGAGCTTCGGCTAGACACATACCGTGGGCTTGCAGATTACGTTGGGCAAGAAGGTCGAGATGTCACTGGACCACCGGGAAGAAGGATTGTACTTGGATCTACTTTCAAGGGCGGACCAAGAAACATGCAACAAAACTATCAAGACGCAATGGCCATAGTTGCGAGGCACGGAAAACCTGACATTTTTCTCACCATGACGTGTAACCCTCAGTGGAGCGAAATAAGTGAAAATCTCCTACCAGGCCAGTCGCCGGAGAATAGACCTGATCTAACTACGAGGATTTTCAATTTGAAACTAAGACAGCTGTGTCACGATCTCTTCAAGCGGCATATTCTCGGAGAAGTCCAGGCCTACGTGATGGTTACCGAGTTTCAGAAGCGCGGCCTTCCACATTGTCATATGCTTCTGATCCTCAAAAACGACTTTAAACCTCGCATCGGATCGGAGGTTGATACATTCTGTTGCGGCGAAGTTCCCAACGCACAAGAGGAACCGGAATTGTTCGAGGCCGTGAAGAAATTCATGGTGCACCGTCGTTGCGGGGCTTCCGACCCGAATTCTCCCTGCATGAGAGACGGGCACTGCTCAAAAAATTCCCGAAAGAATTGCGTAACGCAACATCTGTTCACTTTGATGGATACCCAGAGCTCCGCAGGCGGGGGCAGTATTTCATTTCGATAGACGAGAACGAGTATGGGGACCAGTGGATTGTTCCCTACAACCCGTACCTTCTATTGAAGTACAACAGTCACATCAATGTAGAAATTTGCGGAATGATCACCGCTGTGAAGTACCTTTATAAATACGTCTACAAAGGTACGGATAGAGCAAGAATAAGGATTGGTAATGCCCACCCGAAGCTGCTCATCGAATATTCGGCTATGATTTAGACGATTCTTCTCACAGTGTGGTTCGTTTGGCGGTGCACCTTCCAAATCTACAAACGGTTGTGTTCGAGGAAGGTGGAGAGGAAGTCGCTTTGGCTCAAGCAGCACTCACAGACTCCACACTAACTGCGTACTTCAAATTGAACGAAAGGAGCGGAAGAGTTTCAGAACCTTCGACATCAGCGACTGAACAGTTCCCCGTAGATCCCAAGGAACTGTACTACAGCGAAATTCCAAACCACTTTACGTTCAGAAACAAGGAATGGAAGCCTAGAGGAAGAGGAGGAAAGCCAACGGTGGGAAGAATGGCTACTGTCTCTCCAATGGACACCGAAAGATACGCACTGCGTATTTTGCTTCTCAACATAAAAAAGGCTCAACTTCTTTCGAGAATTTGAGAAGAATTGATGGCGTTCTTTATGAGAAGTTTTTAGATGCGGCGAAAGCAGCCGGACTTCTTGACGACGACAACTGTTTCAGAGAAAGCCTTAGGGAGGCAGCTCACTTCCAGATGCCATCGGTGCTAAGAGGTTTCTTTGCCAGCCTGTTGTGCTACTGTGAAATAAGCAATGCCAACGCACTCTGGGATGAGTTTTCACAAGCAACGAAGATTTCGTCCAACGAGGGTTTACGATATCCATATATATATAGGACTTGGGAAAACATCTCAGCGATTTCATTGAACCCCCTTCTGAAGAGCGACCTGAGATTCCCGAAGCACCGGTAGACTTCGAGGCACATGCAGCAGAAGGAGCAATGCGACTCTCAACGACGGACAGAAATTGGCGGCAGACGACATTCTCACCGCGGTACATAGACGGACCAACCGCTGTTTCTTCATTGACGGCCCTGGAGGTTCAGGAAAAACATATCTGTACAACACAATATACAATATTGCTGTAGGAAGACGCCTGAAAGTGTTGTGTGTGGCCTGGACCGGCATTGCTGCAAATCTTTTACCTAGAGGACGGACCGTGAACCAATTGATACTTCTTCTGATCGGTGGAGATTTCCGCCAGACCTTACCCATCGTGAAACATGGAGGAAGGGAGGAAACCGTGGAGGCGTGTGTAAGCCGTTCCTCACTTTGGCAGCTTTTCGAGAAGCACTCCCTCACGGCAAACATGCGTGCCCGAGAAGCCGGAGAGGACTGGCGACAATTTCTTCTCAAGATCGGCAGCGGTGAGGCGAACGATGAAAACGACCAAGTTGTGCTGCCACAGGAACGAATTTGTGACGGAGACATTGTCACATCGGTGTTCGGAGCCACCATGGAACCCGAGAGTGTGTACGATATCGCAGAAAAAGCTATATTAGCTCCGAAGAATACGCATGTGCATGCCATAAATGCCGACGCCTTAAGACGACTCAATGTTGTAAGCGCTCAACATGAGCGCCTTTACAAAAGCGTTGATGAGGCTATTCTGGATGGGAATGTCGACCAACTACACATGCCAACGGAATACCTCAATAGCCTGACACCCTCTGGCATGCCACCTCACGAGTTACACCTCAAAAAAGGTGCAATAGTGATGCTCCTGAGAAATCTTAATGTCGATAATGGACTCTGCAATGGCACTCGACTCATAGTGGAAACTCTGGGTAGATTCGTGCTTGGCTGCCGATTCATCACCGGCCAGAGGAAGGGAGAGCTCACAATCATCCCGCGAATAGATCTGTATTGGGATGGTGCACCGTTTCGCTTACGTCGACGGCAGTTCCCTCTTCGAGTAGCTTTTGCAATGACCATCAACAAAAGCCAAGGACAGACATTCTCAAAGATCGGTGTCTTTCTGCCGGAGGATGTGTTCAGCCATGGGCAGTTGTACACGGCTTTATCCAGAGTGCGTCGTCCCGATGGTATATTGGTCAAGGCCAACTCTAATTTGGTTAAAAACATTGTTTTTTCGGAAGTTTTTGCCTAGCAACACTGCATACCTTATGGAATGCCGCCATTCACAGCTCATCGGTAAACTAACCTTTCTGATCTCGCCTTTCTAGATCTCCAAAATCGCTGAGCGTAGGCTGAATCTGATAGTGAGATGATATTCTTATAGAGCAGAGTCTAGTTATAATTAGGTGTTACAAACACTTGATTCAGATCGCCCCTCAATTATAAGTTTTTCTGAGAAAACCATTTGGTGGTCAAAATTTAGTCAAATTCTAGGACCATGTTTTAAACAAAATTCTATATCTTTCCAGCTCTTCAACGAGATAACACCAAATTCGAGCTTCTTATAGAGAAAGATATTTCCTTGAGGAGGTTGTTTTTGTTTCAAGTCTAGTCTCTTATTTCGGGAGAAAATTTTACTTGAAGTTAAGATTACGTAAACTGTGATATTCAAAAAAGTTCGAGAGTAATGGAATCCATTTTTTCACAGTCTATAGCAACTTTATGGTTCTTCCAACACTATACGTAAAAAATCGAAGTGGTTCATACAAATATATCGCTTTGGCTAACACATGCTCTATGCGCTGTCACCAGCAGTACCGTGACGGCGGAGGGCAAAGGCGCGCGCGGCTGTGTCAGTCGAAACGATATATTGGGTTGTCGGGAAAGTTGTGTCATGAAATTTTGAAAAAAAATCGTAAAATCGAGCGAAGAGCGATGTGACCTACTCATCACCACTGATCAATAGATCAAAATTCTAGAATATTCTGAGCACAGAAACTTTCATATATTTCGCTAGCGCTGGCTACGCGACTCCATTGAAACAGCACTACCTTCTTTTGGTGGCTGTCAATCTTTGATTATCTTGGAGGAGGTTGTCCGTGGGGTAGCCACTGTACCATTCGGGTATGATTGACATAGAGTGATTGACATGACTCATCTCCAGTTACATCATTCCTCTAAAAATTCTGGGAACGGTAGCGGAGAAGGAGACTGAGCAATGGTTGCTCGAGAAAAACGGTCTGAGTCACAGAGTTCGGAAGTACCCATTTCGACGGCACCTTTCGATATCAAGAAGCTTGAAGACGATCGCGTAGCAACGAGTGGTGGCACTGGAGCATTTTCGATAATTCACGTGTTGTTGCATTGGGCTTCTTCTTGAGGGCATGCTTATCGTCTACGGGGGATGGATGTGCGGAGCGCGGCAGGTCTTCAAAGGTCACATTTTCTTCCTCAGCTGAACCATCTGTGGACTGTCCTGAGTGAGACCGCGTCTTCGCCGAATACACCACAGACGTTGCCGGCTGCTTGCGCTGCGGAATGCCGTTGAAGGAATGCATAGTACAGAACCGGTCGCAGAATACGTTTGTCAACTGGAGCCATTGCTTCGGTATCAATGGAGTAGCGTACCCAGCACCATCGATATATAAGAAAGGTTCTGTGCTCAGGAAATTTTGAAATGTTTGGTCTATTGATCAGTAGTCATGAATAGGTCACGCTTCTCGCTAAATTTTTCGAAAATTTTGTAACACAACTTTCCCGACTACCCAATATTTTAATAAGAACTTTAATTTATTCAGAATTTAAATAATTTAAATTATCGTACGTATAGTATTAAAAGAACCATAAATTTTGCTATGAACCGAGAAGAAAGTGGGGTCGTTTTCTCTTGAGTTTTTTGAATATAACGGTTTACGTAATCTCAACTTTAAAAGAAATTTTTCACAAAATTTAAAATAGCATATGAAAATCACTCTAAATATTTTTAAAAAACACAGAAGTCGCAGCAACGGTATGTTTCGACATGTTTTAATAGAGTCTTCAGAACTAGCAGTTGGTATCAGATTCTGTTCGATTTGAGCTTTTTGTGCATAAAAATGGAAAGGGTCATATCTTTTTGACCGCTACTATGTGCATATACACTAGCGATCAAAAATATATGTCACTTTTCATTTTTACACATGAATAACTCGAATCGAAAGTAATTTGACACCAATCGATAGTTTTGACGACTCTATTCAAAAACATGTCAAAACATACCGTTGTTGCTAATTCTGTGGTTTTTAAGAATATTTTATAGTGATTTTCATATTTTATTTTGAACGAAAATATCTCAAAAGTCGCTAAACGAAGATTCAATCTGAAATGATGTTCTGATAGAGCATAGTCTACCTGTTATAACGTGTTACAAACGTTTGATACAGATCGCCGATAAATTATTGTTTTTTCTTAGCAAACGTTTTCGTGGCCAAAAACTGGTCAAATTTTAGGACAATGTTTCAAACAACATTCTATATCTTTAACCTTCAAATAGAATTACACCAAATTCAACTGTGTTGTAGGAAATAATTTTCTCCTTGAAGTGCCTATTTTTGTTGCAAGACTTATCTCTTATTTTCTGAGAAAGTTCCTTTCAAACTTGAGATTGCGTGAAGTGTTATATCCAAAAAAGTTCGGAAGAGATCGACTCCATTTTTCTCAGTCCATAGTACAAGTATGGATCTTTTCATAACACACGTACGCCGAAACAAATCAATGTCCTTCATAAAATTATATAGATTTGACCAACACACGCTATATGCACCGTCACTATTAGGGGGGGGGCAAAAGTATTAAGGAAAATGCACCAAACTCTTTAGTTCTCAATAACCTAAATACAATTCAACTGTGTTGAGGGATGTATTCTCCGTTGAGGTCTATGGCTTGCTGCCATCGTTCAGCCAGCTTTCTGATCCCATCCTTCCAGAACTGCTTCGGCCTGGAGTAGATCCACTGGTTGACATGCCTCTCAAGGTCTGCTTGGCTTCTTGTGTCCCTTCTAGCCAAGAAGTCTTGCAGGCTAAAGAAGAAGTGGTAGTCGCATGGAGAGATGTCCGGTGAATACGGTGGGTAAGGTACACGGACGTACCTAAGCTGAGCAAGCTTCTGCGTGGTTACTTTTACCCGGTGAGGTGTGGCGTTGTCGAAGAGGATCAGTGTTTTGAAACGTTAGGGTCGAATAAGTGCGAGTCGCTGATCCACCTCCTCGATTTCGTTCATTAAGGTTACGGAGTCCATCATGGCTGCCTTTGTAAATAATCTCCAGCAAAACGCAGACCCAGAAGCTCAAAAGTTGCTTATCGCCATGCTCATCTCGTCGAACGAAGGTCGGTATCGGATCACCAGGCCTCACTCAGACTAGCTGCTTGGCAGGGTTAATGTAGAAGACATACGTCTCATCCTACGTGACGATCGAGTCCAGACCTCTCGGACAAGAGAAATGGTGTAGATTGGCACGGCACACATCGACACGCAAGTGGTCTGAGGTAGCCTGAGGATTCAGCATGTTTCTCTAATTCGCGGAAGTGATGAATTCTCAACTGGTCTCAGGTAGGTAGCATACAGACACATAAATACGACGAGCATACAGTGAGACCCCAGTCGGGAGTTATTTGGGAAAAAAAGGAGATACTTATTACTTTTGCCCCCCCCCCCCTAATAGCAGTACAGTGTGCCGCGGCTAGCAATGGGCGGCACACAACACATGCAACGCGTGATATTCAATCCAATATTTTTTTACGAAGGAATGGTTATTTTAGCGCTTTATTTCCAAGAAGAACTATAAATCTTCTATGCGCTGAGAAGAAAACGGAGTTGATTTCTCACAAAGCTTTTTGAATATAGCAGTCCATGCAAAAAGCATTTTCTCATAAAGAGTAGAACCAGCCATGAAACTAGAAAACGAGCTATGAAGAGAAAATCTATTTCTATTAATCGCTTTAGTTTGATACATTTTGTTACGAAAGGGAGAGACACATAGAATTTTATTTGAAACATGACCTTATAAATCGTCCAGTTCTTGAGCACCAAAATGTTTGGCGTTCGTCATGCAGGTTGTTGGACAAATTCGACGATTGTGACGAATGCGAGAGCAAAATAAGGCATGAATCTTGAGAATCGGATGTATATTTCCGTACTAAAACCACCGTTAGCTTTATAGCTGGGACAGCAAGAAGAAAAGATTTGGATTATTATGCATCATCTGTCAGCTACTGGCAACAATTTCATATCTGATATGTCGGTAGATGAAGTGCTCGCAAATAATTATCATAAGAGAAATGAATTATGAAATCGACCGCGATAAACGAACACACCTCTGGAAAACTTACCCAAGCTAGCATGGAAAGAAACGATAGGAGAATGCCGAACTTCGCGTAGCCAGTTGAGTGCGGTTCGTCAAGGTCGAATGAGGAATACTTACTCCAAAACGTGAAGAACGCTATTAGGAAAATGCCGGCGAATATTACTGAAAATAGCAGTCTTCATGGTTCTTCATTTAGGTTCTGGAAGACCATCATTCCGCGTTTTGTACCAAATTCGTCTGCCTGCAAAACATACTACTAGAACCCAAGCAATTGCGCCACGTCTGTAGACCTATTCTCTGAAAAACCAAGATTGCTACAGTTCTGTATCTTTCGAGGTGCTGCATAAATCCCCCTTAGAAGGGCTGACTTGATTTCCATGCGTTTCCTAAATCCAGTTTCGTTTAATTTCCTATGTCTTCAATTCGCTTTTAAGACACCTACATACTACGGTCCACTACCATTGGAATTTAAGATGAAATTTGTTGTTTTTCGTTTTCAGCCGTATGTAACATCATAACCAACCAGACACAGCAAGGTCGCCAGTCACAATCCTTTTCCTTGTCGGGATAGAAGAGACGCGCTCGAATCGAGCATCCGACAACAACAGCGCACCAGCACCAACGAGGGAAAAAAATCCGAGAGCGGAGGCAAATGAACACGTCGAAGCGCTGCTGCCATACAAACAAATCTTAAAAACAGCTTGATCAGGCCTCTTTCTTCTTCTCATAATTTCTCTAAAGACATAAATGGGGTGAAGGATCTGCAGTTCCGCTTTCATTACATTTCTTACATTCCAAACCTATTCATTTCTTACCAAGGACTTCGCTTATAAGGAAACAAGAACTAAGTGCTACTACACGACCTATGGAACCATGAAGCGCCATCATACATAATTCTCAACAAGGTGAATTGTTATCGATATCTTTACTTTTCATTCTCAGTTCACGAAATGCGAACCAACATAAGCTCGGAGCCTGATATGCGTCCGTGGAATTTCTCTTTTTTCCCCAATATCATATTCTTATTTGATTTTCATGATGCCTTAACTGTTTACCTGGAGCGTGACTGAAAATTTGCACAATAGCTGTGTAAATCGGCAGCTTGGTAATTCACAACAAAGCATAGCAACCCTAGCCGTTAGCACTTTGTATTCCACTTTGATAAAATTCTCTTGTCAAATGTGCACGAAATTTCTCTTACAATGTGACTCAAAAGGGTTGAAAACGTGGCTAATTCTCCAGGCTGATCTTCATTCGAAGGCCAATCTAACTTTATCGCAGGCAGAGCCGAGCTACTCCATACATATGCCATATGCCAGTAGCTGGAAAACCTCAGCTTGGTTGTATACGACAACCATCACGCTGATGTAATCCGGGGCTATTCTGCAGAAAAGGCTGCAGATGGTAATTATGAGATCACTTCTGGAGAGGATTTCGCTTCGTTTTTTTCCATAATTATGACATCACGCCAACAAGAGCTTGCGTTCCATAATAGGTCGAAACTGAACATACCTGATGATGGGAACTACCATTAATTCTGTGCCACCCGCCTCTGGAGATGCTGAACCACAGCAGAGCAGCAAGCACCTGGAAACATTCTGCCAACTCGGGAGTTCAATGAGTTGCTCTTGTATTATAGAATTATGACCTAGGAGGGATTTTCCTTCTCTAAGCGCCTTAGTAGAACAAATTTAATACCTAGAAAGATGAGACCGTAAACAACATTGGAGAGATTGCATCGCTGTGTATTACACCCCCACCCCGCAACCAGGAACCCAATCTACTGTTCGCACTTAGATAGCATTCACTTTCTGCCGCAGTAAAGGAGGTACTAAACATAAAGGGAAGCATGGGCGGTATACAGACAGCAGTGGCGCCACTCTGTGGCAGTATGCTGGAAAACGGTAACTATCGAGTTAAAAGCAGCAACGACGTTTGGATCGTCGCCAGGCAGCTTGTCTCGGGAAGGTGCGCAAAGACTCACAAGTGTGATCACAGACCCTACATGAACTTTCTGCAGCAGCAACAACAAGAAATTACACTGGTCAATCAGTGCTGTGCAGCGGTTGCGCCCTGTTAAGGCTAACGTGGGCGCCCTTTGAATGCTGTCGCTACCTTTTCTCAGACAAATATTATTTATTTATTGAGTGCGGACTGATAATTTTATGCCATGCGGTTGAACACGTCGACAAAATCTCGTTTAATCAGCTCGTTGTGCTTCACAAACTGCATGCGATGTTCGCTCTAGAACTGCGTTCAGGACAGTACGGATTGTTCGCTTAACAATAAGATAGCGTTGTTGCATAATACATGCGCAGAACTTCTTCCACTGATTGGGAATCCATTCTCTACAGGAGTAGGACATCGAAAACTGGAAACCCAATATCATCGCCTACTTGGAGACCGGTCACTTTGCTACTGTTTCGAATGACACCGCAAAGAAGTGGCGCTGCGAAAACTAATTTGATTATGGGATTCCGCGGTTCACTGCTACAGTAATTCGATGGCAAACCCGCAACATGGATTAATTAACCCATTCAGTTTCAAGAATTTCTATGTTGCGATATAATGTAAAGGCAATATTATTCTCATCGAAAAAGACCTATATGAGACGCAAAAGTTACTTACCAGAGCAATGCATCTAAATATTACTGTTGGTTTGCGAAAGAAAGCGTTCGCGTCGAATTGGCTGCTGGCAAGGCCTGTTCCATAAGCACGAATGTTGTCCATCACGCAATATGGTGGCTTCGGTACCGTGTTGCGCAAACCCTCGTATTGAGTAACCCTTCGCAGAAGTATATTAAAAAGGGAAAGTATATCACACCGCAATCAGCTAGCATTGTGTTATTAACAAGAACTATGACAGATACAAGCAACAAAATGGAGTTGGAACTGAAACAAGATGCAAGGAGCCCAGACGTGAGTTCTGCAAAGGAACGTGAGCCCGCAAAGTAGTGCAAGTTAAGGAACAATAAGTATAATATCCCAACCGGTCCCAAGAAAACTTAGACTTTCAACACGATCAGTCAAGATAAGAATCAAAATTGAGCTCCCTCAGTATCTGTACGAAGGCAAGCGGCCTTGTGTTCAAGGCAACATTTGGAACACTCAGATACTACGACAGAAAAATGAGTTATACATTTTGAATGATATGTTCTTTTCAAAACAGAAAAATGCGAAAATAGAATAAGACACTATGGAACTTTTTAGCACCACTTATATCGAATACTCGACTTGTGAAAGCGATGAAGCAAAGTGATTCAGAAAATCGCAGAGGTGCGCACACGATATACCAGCGCATATGCTAACATGTAACAGACCAGGAATGCTGACGGGATTTCATTGTCCTAAGGAATGATACTCACTGGGCCAACAACCACTATTCGGACGACGGCGTTTGTGGTTGAAAAGAGAGGTGGAAGAGCTGCGCGGGCAGCTTACTATCGATCAAGCTGCCTCGCTCTCTAGCACTCTCTCCCAACCCTTCCTGAAATCCCGACACTGAATCCAACGCCTGAAGGGGTGAAGTCTATTTAGATGTACGAGAACGATTAGCATACGCAGCAGCCCGCTCTGCGCTGCACGTTCACAAGCCAGGAGATCTCCATCGTTTTGCTTGAGCTGATGAGCTGCGGTGGATCGAGACGTGCTCCGTAATCATGCTCATAGATAGGCTTTCCCTCCCTATTCTTATCACATACTGCATCGCACATTCGGCACCTAATTCTAAATGAAATCGAAAGCAGCATCGTTGACATCGACACGTGTATGGGAGCATTGTCTTGCTGAAAGATAATATTGTGCCCACGAAATCTTCTCAAATAATAGAGTTTTTCTATCACATCCTGATAATCCTCGCTGTCCTTATATTACATGAGACAAGCTCCAAAGCAACAAGACCATATCCGGAAAATGCAGTCCAGACCATGACACTTCCACCGCCGAAGTTGCGTCTAGAGAATACTCGTTTCTTCTTTCTTAGATCTCTCCAGTAGTGCTTGTCGATCCCATCACGATCAAGAATCTGTGTTGAAGATCTTTTGCCGTACCCTGTAAATGAAATTGAGCGAAATACACGACGACGAGCATTCTCGTCCAACGCGACGTTTGCGGGTGTCGCATTGCATTGCATTGCAACGCGCGGTCACCGCCGCGGTGTAGACTGCGAATTCGTCGCTCAATTTTCTTGTCGTCTGGTCTGTAAGGGCCCTTAGGTTTTGCTGACTTCAGTTCATCAATCCTAAGTGCACATCATGTCTAATATCCGTTTTTTGCTTCGCTACACCTACATGTTATCAGATTCCATTGGAGTTTTGAATAAATGAATAAACTATATGACCGGCTCAACGATGTTTTGTTTTCGATGTGCATACTTGCGACATTGCGAAATCCTGCTTAACGTTGCAAAACCCGTCTCGGCCAAATAACCCAGAGCAGGAGTCGAGCAAACGAGCCCTGAGGTCAGCATCACAGGGTCGGTCGGTAGCCTTCTTGAGAGACCCGTAGGCTGAACACGCACCTCTCCTTCTTCTGGTGAGTTCTTCCTTCATGTCGTTGTCCATAATCATGGAACGTCCAGGTCACGACTCTGCTTTGGGAGGAGAGATCTGCAGAGTTCGGCATGCCCTAACGCCGTTTTCAGCTCTTGAAAAGTACATTTGTTCCTAGAAAATTTTTGGAAAATTCAGCATTACTGAAGTGTTCGAGATCGGCACACCTTAAAAATCGCCTTGTTCGAAATCAGCTGTACGATCGGGGCTGTAAAACGCCTAATTGTGTAATATGCTTCGCAAAATTTATTTATTTATTTATTTATTTATTTATTTATTTATTTGTTACATCCTAAAACATGGATGTGCTACTGAATAAGAAAAATGTGTTAGTTAAACAGAAATGCTGTTCAGACACAAAAAAAACAACACACGTTCAGAAAACGTGGTATTAGTAACAATTTTCAAAAAAAAAAAGGAGCTCCGTCACTGATAATACCCTCTCTGTATGGTAACTACCATGTTATGAGTTTGGAGAATGCCACAACACATTACAATAGAAGAGGAATAGCAGGAATTCGACGAAACGTAAGGTGGAATAATTAGCCGCTGACTTTAGTATCGATGAGGGATAGAGTGCAATGATTATAGCACGTATCGGTCTCCCTTTGCACGCATTGCCGAGCAGGCTCCGTGTCTCAGGTGCCCCTTTAAACTGGTACGTACTCGGCAACGGCTCAGAGAGGAATTCCAAGTGTATTCGCTTCAACTTAGCAGCGGTACGAGTAATGCGAAAAGGCGAGGATAGAGCTGATTAGAAGCCGGGTCAAGCTGAGGAGATATGAATGAACATTTTTCCTAGATACAAGTTCGTGGCATACTCATGGTACTTACTGCCTGGTACTATTGCGACTACATAAGCCTAAACTTGCATAAGGATAGGATACTATCAGTCCACGGAAATCCCAAAGAAGCAAAAGGCAACCAGAAAAAAACCGATCTGCATGCAGTGCGAAGTCTGTATCTTTGCCATCACTTGCTGTTGTGAAACTGGAACATAGCTTCGTTGCTGAACTCTAGAGATCTGGAACACTAATCGCCTCGAGTAATTTTACTTTTTTCATCATCTTCTTGAAATCAGAAACATTACGAGCATTTAGTATTGTTGCTGGAAGCATCTGAAGCCACTTGGCCCCGCGGCAAAATATGGAGTTGAAAGCTTTTCTTCGACAAGTTCTCATCAGTAGGGGGCAGAAGAACGATAACGAGTATGTACGCCCTCTGCAGGGACAAAACACCCAGTATTTACTTGGTCTGAGTTTAAGTTCACCTCTTAGCAGTTTGAAGGAAAACACCAAATCACTAAAAATGCGACGGTAAAATAGACTCTTCAAGTTGAAACGTTCTAACCTTTCGCTGTACGAAGGAATTTTTCGTAATGAGCTGTCAGCATCTAGACATCGAAGGAACACAGTTCGTGTAAAGACCTGCTGCACCTTTTCAATCTTAATTTGAAGTCGTTTTTTGCAAGGGCTCCATATTTGAGATCCATACTCAAGTATGGGGATTACATAAGCCTTGTACAGTTTAAGATATACTGATACCTCTTTACAGTGAACATTCCTTAATATAGTGAACATTGCCGCATATGCTCTATTCACCATTTGTGATATATGAGATTCGAAATCCAGCTTTCCGTTAATGTGGAAACCTAGATCACGTACCTCGTCTACAGCTTCTAGCACAGTGTTTTCAAACGTATATTCAATGTTACTAATGTTTCCAAGATGAAGAACCTTAGTTTTTGATAGATTAATAGGTATCTCCCATGATTTGGACCAGCTCATCATGTTAAGAACGCTTTTGGTTAATGCTCGATGAACAACGTTACGTGAGTCTTTGTTATATATGCCATAGATTTTAATGTCGTCAGCGAACATTTGAACTCGGATTTGTGGGTCCTTGGTTAGCGTTAGAGGCAAGTCAAGGGTGTAAATGAGGAACAAAAGGGGAGATAGTGCTCCTCCCTGAGGAACTCCACTGCTACATAAATACTCTTTTGAGAAGGAGTTTCCGACCTTGACAAAAAAGTACCTATCGGTCAAGTATGAATCGATCCATCTGAGTAACGATCCTCTGATTCCACTCTGGTGGAGTTTAAGTAGTAGTTTTCCGCGATTTACCTTATCAAAAGCTTTCGATAAATCGAAGTAAATCACATCGACGCTATTTCCCTCACCAACTGCACTAATCCAGTCAAAGACACAATCTGCTAGCTGTGTGGTAGTTGAAGCGCCCGAAACGAATCCATGTTGATCGCGTGGAACCAAACCCTTTTTTGTTATCCAAGAACAGATCAAGTCGCGAAGAATCTTTTCGAATATCTTAATCGGGGTAGGAGAAATACTTATTGGGCGATATGACGAGAGTTCAGATGCATTACTGATTTTAGGAATGGCTGTGACAATTGATTTCTTCCATATGGCTGGGACTTCGGCTACCATCATAGAAATGTTCAACATCA
The DNA here is from genome assembly GCA_030553155.1 of Nippostrongylus brasiliensis. Taxonomy (NCBI): domain Eukaryota; kingdom Metazoa; phylum Nematoda; class Chromadorea; order Rhabditida; family Heligmosomidae; genus Nippostrongylus; species Nippostrongylus brasiliensis. Next base: position 28,328,354 of record CP130737.1, read on the forward strand.
TAGTAATTGGTCTATATAAGGCTTGTGCACATTTTTTGTACACAATCTGGGGGATTCCGTCAAAAGGAATAGAAGTAGACGGTTTGAGTGATTTCATTATCTCTAGTGCTTTTTGAGGTTCCACAAAAATGTCAGATAAAAATTCTTGGGTTCGGTAGGAATAAGATTCATCATCAAGGAGATGATCAAACTGATCATGATTTATGTTTGTTGTAAACACTGATACAAAATACTTAGCTAGCGCTTCTGCCTTTTCGGAGTCTCCCGAAAAATTGTTTCCGCAATTGTCATAAAGTACGAGAAGCTGAGCTCGGAATTTTATTTTATTCTTTATGAGTTCAAAAATGCGTTTCACGTTAGGAGAAGTTGCAGCGCGTCTTTCACGATTCGACAAGAACTTGCGTAGGTGTCGATCCAATTCATTACACACTCTGATGTACTGAGGATTTGTCAATGAAGACGACCCGAAACAATCGAAAAGACGACTTTTTTGAGACATCAGGTTCACTATATACTTAGGATATTTCAACTTCGGCGATTCGATGTTATCAAAAGGGACGAATTGGGACAGACCACAATAGATCACTCGACAAAATTTTTCATAGAGGTCGTTCACAGTAGTATATCCATGAAACACTTTCCACCAATCGACAGCTGATAAGTAGCTGGTGAGCGCACTATAATTTGCCTTACAGAAGTTAGGCAAAGGCAATTTACGTGCAACTTGCGCTGATCCTAAGATTTCGAACGCTATGACGTTGTGATCGGATAACGCAAGCGGTGGATGAATCATAACATTACCAACCGCATCTGATGTTGTCAAGATCAAATCTAGAATAGAATTGTACCTAGTTGGTTTTGTAACGATTTGCCTTAATCCACAACTGGAGAAAAAGTCAACAAATTTCAGTGCACAAGAATTTTTTGGGGATTTTAGCTTCCAGTCAACTTCAATATTGAAGTCGCCCAACAATAATAAATGCTCGTATGAAACACAGATATCTAGTAAATGTTCAAGCAGCGCACTATCGTCTGCCCCTGTTGAATTCGGCGGCCTGTAGATAAGTACGATTCTGAGTTTTGAGGCAGAAAACGTATCAAAAATATCGAGGCAGAGAATATCTGATTTGAGAAGATTTGACTCGGGGCAGGAGAGTATATCGGCAGCCAATATACTAACGGTGTTTTTAGCAAGACAGCAAACACCTCCGCCCCTACGACCGCAACGATCAGTTCGAAAAATTCTGTAATTGTAGTTAGAGAGTATTTCAGAGTCTCTTACATTAGAAGTCAGCCAAGTTTCCGTAATAAACAACAGATCTGGTTCGAAAACGGACAGGAAAAGATGCAAATGATCTAATTTATTTCTGAGACTTCGAGAGTTCAGCAAAAAACATCTTAAGCCCTGGGGTATACCGTGCCGAGCTGTGCGTTTCCCGAGCTCCGCGAACTTGGGAGTTCGTCAACGCGCCGTAGCTCCCCACGGTAAACTACCCAGACCCTGCCGTTTAACTGTTTGTTACGTGCCTTACACTCCTGCCTCAAGTCATACTCTTTCTTACGCTCTGCCTCTGTTAAACTTTTCCGAATGAACACATTTGCAAAGCCGGGAATGCTGCGCAGGCGAAAGGAGTTAGACAAAGCTGTTCTCCAGTGAGATCTTGATGGTAGGAGTAGTTTCACCAGTCGAGGATACTTATCGCTAGGTTTACCCATACGATAAACCTCAACTGGCCTGCATTCAACTCCCAATCCATCTAGAACTTTTGTTACCTGACTTTCCAGCTGTTGTTGCTTAACCGATGGTGGAAGATCAGGATTCAATTCTTCTAATCCCGAAATCACTAAACTGCGTGAACGCTTGTCTGCTTCCATCACATCCGTTAGCTCCTGAGGAATCCTGCTAATGACACCATATATGAGTTTCTCTATAATGGGATCTCTATTTCTTTCCAGCATGGTCTGTAACAACTCATTAATTGACATTTTAGCAATGTCTTCATCCTTCAAATCGACTGCTGGGGGTTCGACGATAGCATTCTTTTTACCACCCTGGCGACTACGAGATTGTGACATGCAACAAATGACCACGATACGTCAATAGATGTCAATAACTTCACACTAACGGACTACGCGGGAAGAAATGAATGGAGCAGGAAATAGTAAGGCGAGAAGACCGGAAAGAGCACTGAGAATGGGTAAATATCAATTCAATTAGTCAAAACAACCTCAAAAACAACAAGTGAAATTCAGAAACAAATTAAATCAAATAGAACTTAGCTGAAAACACAGACGGCGCAGATAGACGACCGCTCAGCGTGCCAACGACGTGCCAACGACGAGTTTTTTTTTATTTTTTGAAGTAAGGTCAATCATATCGTTTCATTTCAAAACCCGTCCACAGCTAGACGAAACTCCAAAACCTGGCAGACCTAGAACTGTTTTCATGACATCACTGCTGGTTCAGTGCTGCAAGTTCTTCTTGGTGAACAAAGTGGGTATGATTTTGATCAGTTTCAGGCAAAAATACCCACCATGTTCACCAAGACGAACGTGATTTTCGAGCCCATTTTTTTTACCAACGTCGAGAAAATACTCGCCTTCATAGTGTGCAGAGTTTCACTGCGATACGTCCAGTGGATCCTAAGGAATATTTAATTTTTCATTGCAAAAGCGAAACGCGGCAAAATCGGTCGCCGCGCGTCGTGCAGCACTGAACCAGCGGTGATGTCAGGACAACAGTTCTAGGTCTGCCAGATTTTGGAGTTTCGTCTAGCTGTGGACGGGGTTTTAAATAAAACGATTTGATTGACCTTACTTCAAAAAACTGTTTGTGAAAATCAAGTTCTTCTTGGTGAACAAAGTGGGTATGATTTTGATCAATTTCAGGCAAAAATACCCACCATGTTCACCAAGACGAACGCGAGTTTGGAGTACGATTTTTTCACCAACGTCGAGAAAATACTCGCCTTGATAGTGTGCAAACTTTCGCTGCGATACATCCAGTGGATCCTGAGGAATAGTTAATTTTTCATTGCAAAAGCGAAACGCGGCAAAATCGGTCGCCGCGCGTCGTGCAGCACTGAACCAGCAGTGATGTCAGGAAAACAGTTCTAGGTCTGCCAGATTTTAGAGTTTCGTCTAGCTGCGGAGGGGTTTGTAATAAAACGATTTGATTGACCTTACTCTAAAAAACTGTTCAAGAAAATCAAGTTCTTCTTGGTGAACAAAGTGGGTATGATTTTGATCAATTTCAGGCAAAAATACCCACCAGGTTCACCAAGACGAACGTGATTTTCGAGCCCATTTTTTTTCACCAACGTCGAGAAAATACTTGCCTTGATAGTGTGCAAACTTTCGCTGCGATACATCCAGTGGATCCTGAGGAATATTTAATTTTTCATTGCAAAAGCGAAACGCGGCAAAATCGGTCGCCGCGCGTCGTGCAGCACTGAACCAGCAGTGATGTCAGGAAAACAGTTCTAGGTCTGCCAGATTTTGGAGTTTCGTCTAGCTGTGGACGCGGTTTGAAATAAAACGATTTGAGTTACCTTACTTCAAAAAACTGTTTCTGAAAATCACGTTCTTCTTGGGGAACAGGGTAGTTTCCATCTGGCTTTGATTTCAGGCGAAAATACCCATCCTGTTCACCAAGAAGAACGCGAGTTTGGAGTACGATTTTCTACCAACAACAATGGTAAAATGATATAAAATGGAAACCCTCCGGCAATTCCCTTTTTGAATATTTTTTTCTAGATTTTCCCGATCGATTTCTGCGTTTTCTCAGCTTACCGATGCTTGCTTGGCCATTGACGACCGCAATAGTACGCAATCTAAAAGAAACGACCTTTTGGATTGGTTTATTGGCAAGTCGTATGCTTCAAATGTGTTCTGGACCTGACGTATTCAATAGAAAGGTAATACAAGGCGCAAGGTGTGGTGCAATGGTAGGAGGCGCTACTACCACCTTCACGGTAGAGCGATCGATCCCCTCCCGGGCTGACCAAGCCTCCATTCCTCCACGGTTGGTTAAATTGTCAGCAGACCTGTCCGGAAAGGTTAAGACACTGACTCGGTATCCTACAGGCTATTGTATGGGTCAAATACACACTCACCATGTCTCTATGATTCTTAATGGAACACGAATGCGCGGTGCGTTCTTGGGGGACTGATCAACGCCGATACCTTTACCATTTACTCGAGCGGTCTATCAGCGCCTGAGGTCAGGCTTGCATCCCATCTCCCTCGTAGGTCCAATACACGGTCCCACAAGTTGAACCAAATTTAGAATCGAATTGAAATTGATAATGAAAGTTTCCATTTTTTTACTTTTCTTGCGAATTCCTTTGCCTATAGTTTGAGCGCACGGCACAGTTTCTAGCGACAACGCTGCTTTGCTTTGTGTTTTTGAATTTGAGTTTCTACTCTATAAAACTGAAAAAATTAAAGAAAACTCCAAAAGTTGGTTTCGTAGGAGTTTTTCAACAGTGGAGACTCGAACGGAAGCGTCTCTTCGGCCTTAACTCTTATTAAATTAATGGAAATTCAGTGACTTCTCTACTTATCTCAACACTCTTTCAACGAAGCTCATTTATAGATACGGTAGCCATATAAAAAGGCCTGCGGAACAATTAGCCGAAAAACTCATTCGTTTCCCAAGACCGTAGCTGAGTTGAAATGAAATGAATAAGCGATACTAAAGTCCCAGGGTAAATCATATGCATTACTGCCTTCACTCATGTACTCAACAATTATTTTTCAGAAATGCTCATATTGTTATATTGTGATGCATCACCGTAAGAAGTTCAGTTCATTTTATTTGCAATTCATTTATCAATTCAATTCAATCAATTCAGAAATTCAGTATCATTTAGATCAATTTATTTTGCCCCAGTCCCTGGATCAATAACATGTTGTACCGATCTTCTTGTTCTTGATGAAGCGAGCCAGTGGTCCATCTGCTAACTTCGTTCCGTAAAACTGCATTAACATAAAAGATGAAAATCGTAAATTTTGGGCGGTATTAGCGATATTTTTACCCGTGAATCATACCATAAATCAAAAGATCTCAACGAGCTGAGGTCGGATCTGCAAAAATTCAAGCTCAAAAGCGGCGCTGAACTGAGAAAAATGGTTTTTTTATGTGTGTATTAGGAGTTCATACGAGTTCCATTTTTTGTTTCTTGAATTGAACAGCGTTTAAAAACTGTATGCGCGGAGGTTAAGGTCTGCTGACTATGAGACTCCGACGGGCCCCGCGATCGTGCGCCGGCGTGGCGATGCTCCGCCCACTTACTGACCCAGAAGGCCCCAATGAGCAGAGCCACGCACGACCTCGACCTCACGAAAATTTAAACATTTCAGTGGCTTGGTTCCAATTGACAAAGTCGCCGTCGCAGCTTGGAGCATAGGACGATCCTCTGTTCGATCGCCTTCTCCAAGGTAAGACAATTTTCTCACTAATTTACCCAGAGCATATTCCCCTGGAAGGGTATCTCCTAACCAGGGTATACCTACGCAAGGGCCACCCATGAGCGGCCGACTATGCCCCAATCGATGGGCATAGTCGGCCGCTCATGGAGCCCAGGGCGGCCAGGTGAGATGTGCTGATCTGCTCAGAGGGATCAGATCAGCAAATTAGCATATCGACCTGCGCCGTCGCGCCCGGGGTTCTAGAAGAACCTCCATCGATTGGCATGGCGGCCCACCCAAGGAGCACAGGGTGGCAGAGTCGATAAGATATGCTGATAAGATCAGAGGGATCAGATCAGCAATCAAAAAATTGACTGCCACCGGCGCCGCCTTCCACGCCACGTGGCGCGAGCTCCATTTCCGGAGCGACGCCTGCCACCGTACGGTGGCACTCCCAGACCCTCCCTCTCCCCCTTCCTTCCCCAACTGTCTTCAACGTATGTTACTTAGAATCGCTGGAAAATCGATAAGAAGTCTTCCATCCCCCGGCCACTCATTCACATCCGTAGATATATCCATGGATATCCGTAGGTATACCCATGGATGCACATAACCATGCCTATATACCCAGATACTCTATGTAGACGATCTGATTCTTCTACTCAAATTCCTCCCGTTTCCTTGAATCTGCTAGATGATTTAGATTATTTTTACAATTTTTCTGTGGGAGAATGAATCTTAGTTAATCGTATAAGAAACTTAGGTTGCTTGTTCGATCGATCATTATTGATCGTTTAGTGATTTCCTTGTTTCAGGTAGAGACCTCAAAGGCCGGTCCATGTATGTGGACGGGGAGCGCTTGTGGAATCTACACCACGAGACGCACCACAGCCGAATAGTTGGAGGCATGGATAAAGGTGAACGTCTCAGTTTGCTTTGTTTGCTTAATTTGCTAATTATATGTTTTCAGGAAGTATAATTGAAGTGGAGCTGGACTGCGACCAAGAGACGTTCGAGTTCACAGTGAACGACCGGAAACTTATCTTCGAGAAGAGGACGATTGGATTTAGGTGGGTATTTTTCGATACTTATATGTGTGCTCGACGAACCCGAGGAAGGATAACCGGATGAACAAGAAAGGAGGACTTCGACGCTGACTTTTTTCTTTTCTTTTCAAGTCATGTCCTTGTTCTTTGTCGAAGACTGTGTCATCGTCCGGGGCTCATTCGAGCGTGGTGCCTTCAGCGTTTTGTGTTTTTGTTTTTTTCAATCATCATTTGGACGGAATCTGATCAATTAGGCGGAGGATTCGGAAGAAGATGAAGAAAGAAAGAGGAGAGGATTGACGCCGACTTTTTTTATTATATTTGTGCATTGTTCTGTCCTTTGTCGAATATTATGTCATGGTCCGGGGCTCATTCGAGCATGGTGCCTTCAGCATTCTGTGTTTTTTGTTTTTTTAATCATCGTTTGGACGGAATTCCATCAATTCGACGGAGAAACGGGAAGAAGATGAAGAAGAAAAGAGGAGAGGATCGACGCCGATTTCTTTCTTTGTGCATTGTTCTGTCCATTGTCGAACATTACGTCTCCGTCCGGGGCTCATCCGAGCGTGGTGCCTTCAGCGTTTTGTGTTCCCTTTGTTTGTTAATTTTTTATTCTTTCTCTCTTTCTCTATTCCTCCCTTTCTCGCTTTCCTCTCTCTATCTCCATCTCTCTCTCGTGGTCCCTTGGTTCGTTTGGCTCTAAGTTGCGGGGTTGGAGACTCTCAATCCTCGTAGCGGTTCCGATTGGCTCTAAGTTGCGGAGTTATAGACTCTCCGTCTCTTCGGTGGCTTCAGTGGCTTGGTTCCAATTGACAAAGTCGCCGTCGCAGCTTGGAGCATAGGACGATCCTCTGTTCGATCGCCTTCTCCAAGGTAAGACAATTTTCTCACTAATTTACCCAGAGCATATTCCCCTGGAAGGGTATCTCCTAACCAGGGTATACCTACGCAAGGGCCACCCATGAGCGGCCGACTATGCACCAATCGATGGGCGCAGTCGGCCGCTCATGGAGCCCAGGGCGGCCAGGTGAGATGTGCTGATCTGCTCAGAGGGATCAGATCAGCAAATTAGCATATCGACCTGCGCCGTCGCGCCCGGGGTTCTAGAAGAACCTCCATCGATTGGCATGGCGGCCCACCCAAGGAGCACAGGGTGGCAGAGTCGATAAGATATGCTGATAAGATCAGAGGGATCAGATCAGCAATCAAAAAATTGACTGCCACCGGCGCCGCCTTCCACGCCACGTGGCGCGAGCTCCATTTCCGGAGCGACGCCTGCCACCGTACGGTGGCACTCCCAGACCCTCCCTCTCCCCCTTCCTTCCCCAACTGTCTTCAACGTATGTTACTTAGAATCGCTGGAAAATCGATAAGAAGTCTTCCATCCCCCGGCCACTCATTCACATCCGTAGATATATCCATGGATATCCGTAGGTATACCCATGGATGCACATAACCATGCCTATATACCCAGATACTCTATGTAGACGATCTGATTCTTCTACTCAAATTCCTCCCGTTTCCTTGAATCTGCTAGATGATTTAGATTATTTTTACAATTTTTCTGTGGGAGAATGAATCTTAGTTAATCGTATAAGAAACTTAGGTTGCTTGTTCGATCGATCATTATTGATCGTTTAGTGATTTCCTTGTTTCAGGTAGAGACCTCAAAGGCCGGTCCATGTATGTGGACGGGGAGCGCTTGTGGAATCTACACCACGAGACGCACCACAGCCGAATAGTTGGAGGCATGGATAAAGGTGAACGTCTCAGTTTGCTTTGTTTGCTTAATTTGCTAATTATATGTTTTCAGGAAGTATAATTGAAGTGGAGCTGGACTGCGACCAAGAGACGTTCGAGTTCACAGTGAACGACCGGAAACTTATCTTCGAGAAGAGGACGATTGGATTTAGGTGGGTATTTTTCGATACTTATATGTGTGCTCGACGAACCCGAGGAAGGATAACCGGATGAACAAGAAAGGAGGACTTCGACGCTGACTTTTTTCTTTTCTTTTCAAGTCATGTCCTTGTTCTTTGTCGAAGACTGTGTCATCGTCCGGGGCTCATTCGAGCGTGGTGCCTTCAGCGTTTTGTGTTTTTGTTTTTTTCAATCATCATTTGGACGGAATCTGATCAATTAGGCGGAGGATTCGGAAGAAGATGAAGAAAGAAAGAGGAGAGGATTGACGCCGACTTTTTTTATTATATTTGTGCATTGTTCTGTCCTTTGTCGAATATTATGTCATGGTCCGGGGCTCATTCGAGCATGGTGCCTTCAGCATTCTGTGTTTTTTGTTTTTTTAATCATCGTTTGGACGGAATTCCATCAATTCGACGGAGAAACGGGAAGAAGATGAAGAAGAAAAGAGGAGAGGATCGACGCCGATTTCTTTCTTTGTGCATTGTTCTGTCCATTGTCGAACATTACGTCTCCGTCCGGGGCTCATCCGAGCGTGGTGCCTTCAGCGTTTTGTGTTCCCTTTGTTTGTTAATTTTTTATTCTTTCTCTCTTTCTCTATTCCTCCCTTTCTCGCTTTCCTCTATCTATCTCCATCTCTCTCTCGTGGTCCCTTGGTTCCGTTTGGCTCTAAGTTGCGGGGTTGGAGACTCTCAATCCTCGTAGCGGTTCCGATTGGCTCTAAGTTGCGGAGTTATAGACTCTCCGTCTCTTCGGTGGCTTCAGTGGCTTGGTTCCAATTGACAAAGTCGCCGTCGCAGCTTGGAGCATAGGACGATCCTCTGTTCGATCGCCTTCTCCAAGGTAAGACAATTTTCTCACTAATTTACCCAGAGCATATTCCCCTGGAAGGGTATCTCCTAACCAGGGTATACCTACGCAAGGGCCACCCATGAGCGGCCGACTATGCACCAATCGATGGGCATAGTCGGCCGCTCATGGAGCCCAGGGCGGCCAGGTGAGATGTGCTGATCTGCTCAGAGGGATCAGATCAGCAAATTAGCATATCGACCTGCGCCGTCGCGCCCGGGGTTCTAGAAGAACCTCCATCGATTGGCATGGCGGCCCACCCAAGGAGCACAGGGTGGCAGAGTCGATAAGATATGCTGATAAGATCAGAGGGATCAGATCAGCAATCAAAAAATTGACTGCCACCGGCGCCGCCTTCCACGCCACGTGGCGCGAGCTCCATTTCCGGAGCGACGCCTGCCACCGTACGGTGGCACTCCCAGACCCTCCCTCTCCCCCTTCCTTCCCCAACTGTCTTCAACGTATGTTACTTAGAATCGCTGGAAAATCGATAAGAAGTCTTCCATCCCCCGGCCACTCATTCACATCCGTAGATATATCCATGGATATCCGTAGGTATACCCATGGATGCACATAACCATGCCTATATACCCAGATACTCTATGTAGACGATCTGATTCTTCTACTCAAATTCCTCCCGTTTCCTTGAATCTGCTAGATGATTTAGATTATTTTTACAATTTTTCTGTGGGAGAATGAATCTTAGTTAATCGTATAAGAAACTTAGGTTGCTTGTTCGATCGATCATTATTGATCGTTTAGTGATTTCCTTGTTTCAGGTAGAGACCTCAAAGGCCGGTCCATGTATGTGGACGGGGAGCGCTTGTGGAATCTACACCACGAGACGCACCACAGCCGAATAGTTGGAGGCATGGATAAAGGTGAACGTCTCAGTTTGCTTTGTTTGCTTAATTTGCTAATTATATGTTTTCAGGAAGTATAATTGAAGTGGAGCTGGACTGCGACCAAGAGACGTTCGAGTTCACAGTGAACGACCGGAAACTTATCTTCGAGAAGAGGACGATTGGATTTAGGTGGGTATTTTTCGATACTTATATGTGTGCTCGACGAACCCGAGGAAGGATGACCGGATGAACAAGAAAGGAGGACTTCGACGCTGACTTTTTCTTTTCTTTTCAAGTCATGTCCTTGTTCTTTGTCGAAGACTGTGTCATCGTCCGGGGCTCATTCGAGCGTGGTGCCTTCAGCGTTTTGTGTTTTTGTTTTTTCAATCATCATTTGGACGCAATCTGATCAATTAGGCGGAGGATTCGGAAGAAGATGAAGAAAGAAAGAGGAGAGGATTGACGCCGACTTTTTTTTATTATATTTGTGCATTGTTCTGTCCTTTGTCGAATATTATGTCATGGTCCGGGGCTCATTCGAGCATGGTGCCTTCAGCATTCTGTGTTTTTTGTTTTTTTAATCATCGTTTGGACGGAATTCCATCAATTCGACGGAGAAACGGGAAGAAGATGAAGAAGAAAAGAGGAGAGGATCGACGCCGATTTCTTTCTTTGTGCATTGTTCTGTCCATTGTCGAACATTACGTCTCCGTCCGGGGCTCATCCGAGCGTGGTGCCTTCAGCGTTTTGTGTTCCCTTTGTTTGTTAATTTTTTATTCTTTCTCTCTTTCTCTATTCCTCCCTTTCTCGCTTTCCTCTATCTATCTCCATCTCTCTCTCGTGGTCCCTTGGTTCCGTTTGGCTCTAAGTTGCGGGGTTGGAGACTCTCAATCCTCGTAGCGGTTCCGTTTGGCTCTAAGTTGCGGAGTTATAGACTCTCAGCCCTTGCAGCGGTTCCGATTGGCTCTAAGTTGCGGAGTTATAGACTCTCAGCCCTTGCAGCGTTTCCGATTGGCTCTAAGTTGCGGAGTTATAGACTCTCAGTCCTTGCAGCGGTTCCGATTGGCTCTAAGTTGCGGAGTTGGAGACTCTCAATCCTTGCAGCGGTTCCGTTTGGCTCTAAGTTGCGGAGTTATAGACTCTAAGCCCTTGCAGCGGTTCCGATTGGCTCTAAGTTGCGGAGTTATAGACTCTCAGCCCTTGCAGCGGTTCCGATTGGCTCTAAGTTGCGGAGTTATAGACTCTCAATCCTTGCAGCGGTTCCGTTTGGCTCTAAGTTGCGGAGTTATAGACTCTCAGCCCTTGCAGCGGTTCCCTTTGGCTCTAAGTTGCGGAGTTATAGACTCTCAGCCCTTGCAGCGGTTCCGATTGCCTCTAAGTTGCGGAGTTGTACACTCTCAATCCTTGCAGCGGTTCCGTTTGGCTCTAAGTTGCGGAGTTATAGACTCTCAGTCCTTGCAGCGGTTAAAAATGAGGCATCTGGCTGTGTTAGTCAGACCTTGACTTTAAATTTACTTAGTGATGGATCGGGAAACCAATAAGTATTGGAACCCCACTCTCTATGATCAAAAATGTGATAATTAATTTTGATTTTCTAAGATTCACCCAATCATCTGACTTTTGGTGCCGCTGTCAAGCAGTAATTGGAAGCCCTACAAATCTCATCGTTCGCAATGGATCAGAGGAGATGACCCCAAGAATGAGGTACTTATTTACTTCTGAATTTCATTATTTTCTTTTCTTTCATTATTAAAGATCTTAGACAAGGGGAGAAATTGAAGATATACTAACGAGGAACACCGTAGATTAAGAAAGTGGTGAGGTGTTAGTTATTGATCACTCACCTAATCACGCGCCAAGAATTCGCCTTCCATTCAGAATCATAGAGGTATGGTGAATGCGTATTTGGCAAATACAATGACTTATGAGGATAGTTCGTGTACAAGTCAGTGTCTTTACCCTCCCAGACAAGCCAGGTACCAGTCTACCTCATCTCGGGGGAATGGAAGGTTAGGTTAGCCTGAGCCAGGATCGATCGCTCGACCGCGCGCCTCCGACCTCTTACCACGGCCCTTCAAAATCTAGGCAGAAAGGGGTATAGACGGATTCGGTCAGGAAGATCTGAATCTGACCTGATTCCGCTTGAGCAGTGTAATAGGAAAAATGACGTAGTAGGCGTTTAGTAGTTAAGGCTACTTTGTGGAAAAATTTTGAGGAACCAAGCTTTGTTACCGTATTCTATTAATACTTTTATGAAGTACCCTTGTGGGCTACTTAAAAGTATAGTAGAAGTATAAATGATTAGATGACGTTAGTAGCTGTTGTAACGATGCTAGATTCATCACAAGAGATTGTGACCCTGTGTTGTATCGCGATTTAGCTCGAAGCTAGGCGGTAGACCAGGGTTCGAATCCGGCTGAGCCGTGGTTTTTGCGATAGCCTAGCATTACCGGAACAACATCTTCTAGGCTGATCTCTTGAAAACGCCTCAAAGGATCAATAAATAGATAAATAAATAAATAGATTAATTAATTAATTAAAAAACTAACCATAATTGCTGGGCGCCGATGGTCGTTTAGGTCGCATACCAATGCTCTCGACCTCGGGCGGCTCCTGATTCTAGTAGTCCATCGATGCAGTGAACACATGCTTATTGCTCCAGTTCTGGAGCGTCGGTAACTGCTGCGTCATCTGAAAAATCGGTTCCATCCGAGACCCGCTTATAATTGTCAAATTTTTCGATTGGGTCCTCGTTGCGCGCGCTGCCACTCGATAGACGTTTACGTTGTGCATCGATTGATAGGAATCACTCGACGCTCGTTGTCGGTAGGCAGCGGTATGATATGTGTTTTGTGTTTTTGTGAATCAAATTAATTGTTATTAGACCAGAAATAGCTTAAGATTTAACGTCCTTCATTGGAAAGCCGGAAAATAGCGATTTTTATTACTATTGAAGTGGACACAGTCCGGAATAATTAATGATCCGCCACAAGTGCCCAGGGGTAATTTGTCAGAAAGAAATGAGAAAAGACGGAGGTGGAGCGAACTCGCTATATGGAACTCTTGAAGTCATCCACGAGCTTTTCCTAGGTAGAAAATTCAAAAATATTTTCGCTGAAACCTTTCGTTCTTTATTAATTCGTACAGTATCTCCACAATTGTAGCAAATAGCTATAAGCGTCTGTGATTTTAAGTAGTGCTTACTTCCGAAAAAAAAACACAATGGAAAGAGGTATCTTAGGAAAGACGGGGAAAGACCTGAAAAAAACTGAAAAAAAAAACGGTAACGGTAAAAAAATCAAAATGAAAGTAGCACCAAAGTTCCTACTCCTTCTCACTACTGTAATCAACAACAGTGGTAAAATGATATAAAGTGGAAACGCTCCGGCAATTCCCTTTTTGAATATTTTTTTCTAGAATTTTCCGATCGATTTCTGCGTTTTCTCAGCTTACCGATGTTTGCATGGTCATTGACGACCGCAATAATACTCAATCTAAAAGAAACGACCTTTTGGATTGGTTTATTGGCAAGTCGTATGCTTCAAATGTGTTTTGGTCCTGACGTATTCAATAGAAAGATAATGCAAGGCGCAAGGTGTGGTGCAGTGGTAGGAGGCGCTACTACCACCTTCACGGTAGAGCGATCGATCCCCTCCGGGCTGACCAAACCTTCCATTCCTCCACGGTTGGTTAAATTGTCAGCAGACTTGTCCGGAAAGGGTAAGACACTGACTTGGTATCCCACAGGCTATTGTATGGGCCAAATACGCACTCACCATGTCTCTATAATTCTTAATGGAACACGAATGCGCGGCGCGTTTTCGGGGACTGATCAACGCCGGTACCTTTACCATTTACCGTTACCTCTTTTGACACGACGCTCGAGCGGTCTATCAGCGCCTGAGGTCAGGCTTGCATCCCATCTCCCTCGTAGGTCTAATACACGGTCCCACAAGTTGAACCAAAATTAGAATCGAATTGGAATTGATAAAACGTCAATTTCAATAGAGCAAATTGAAAGTTTCCATTATTTTACTATTCTTGCGGATTCCTTCGGATAAGACGAATAAGACGAATAAGGCGAATAACGCGAATAAGACGTATAAGACGGATAAGACGGATATGACGAATAAGACGAATTAAGCGAATAAGACGAATTAGGCGAATAAGACGAATAATGAGAGAGTAAGAGAAATGCGAGAGAGTATGGGATAGGGAGGAGAGTACGAGAGAGTAAGAGAAATGCGAGATAGTATAGGGAAGCGAGGAGAGCATGAGAGAGTAAGAGAAATGCGAGAGAGCATAGGGAAGCGAGGAGAGTACGAGAGAGTAAGAGAAATGCGAGATAGTATAGGGAAGCGAGGAGAGTACGTGAGAGTAAGAGAAAGGCGAGAGAGTATGGAAGAGTGAGGAGAGCATGAGAGAGCAAGAGAAATGCGAGAGAGTATGGGATAGGGAGGAGAGCATGAGAGAGTAAGAGAAATGCGAGAGTATGGGATAGGGAGGAGAGAGGGAGTAAGAGAGAGAGTATAGGGAGAGGAGTACGTGAGTAATAGAAATGCGAGAGAGTATAGAGAAGCATGAGAGAGAGAGTATGCGAGAGAGTATGGCAAGAGAGTACGAGGGAGTAAGAGAAGTGCGAGATCCTATAGGGAAGCGAGGAGAGCATGAGAGAGTAAGAGAAATGCGAGAGAGTATGGGATAGGGAGGAGAGTACGAGAGAGTAAGAGAAATGCGAGATAGTATAGGGAAGCGAGGAGAGTACGTGAGAGTAAGAGAAATGCGAGAGAGTATGGGATAGGGAGGAGAGTACGAGAGAGTAAGAGAAATGCGAGAGAGTATAGGGAAGCGAGGAGAGTACGAGAGAGTAAGAGAAATGCGAGAGAGTATGGGATAGGGAGGAGAGCATGAGAGAGTAAGAGAAATGCGAGAGAGTATGGAAGAGTGAGGAGAGCATGAGAGAGTAAGAGAAATGCGAGAGAGTATGGGATAGGGAGGAGAGCATGAGAGAGTAAGAGAAATGCGAGAGAGTATGATGCATGAGAGATAGGGAGAGAGAGTAGCATGAGAGAGAGTAAGACAAAGTGCGAGTGCGAGAGAGTATGCATGAGAGAGTAAGAGAAATGCGAGAGAGAGAGGATAGAAATGAGAGAGTGAGAGAGTAAGAGAAATGCGAGAGAGTATGGGATAGGGAGGAGAGTACGAGAGAGTAAGAGAAATGCGAGATAGTATAGGGAAGCGATGGAGAGTACATGAGAGAGAGGAGAAAGAGCGAGAGAGTATGCGAGGGAAGAGGGAGAGAGCATGAGAGAGTAAGATAAATGCGAGAGAGTATGGGATAGGGAGGAGAGTACGAGAGAGTAAGAGAAGTGCGAGATAGAGAGAGAGTAAGAGAAGAGCATGAGAGAGTAAGAGAAATGCGAGAGAGTATGGGATAGGGAGGAGAGTACGAGAGAGTAAGAGAAATGCGAGATAGTATAGGGAAGCGAGGAGAGTACGTGAGAGTAAGAGAAAGGCGAGAGAGTATGGAAGAGTGAGGAGAGCATGAGAGAGTAAGAGAAATGCGAGAGAGTATGGGATAGGGAGGAGAGTACGAGAGAGTAAGAGAAATGCGAGATAGTATAGGGAAGCGAGGAGAGCATGAGAGAGTAAGAGAAAGGCGAGAGAGTATGGAAGAGTGAGGAGAGCATGAGAGAGTAAGAGAAATGCGAGAGAGTATGGGATAGGGAGGAGAGCACGAGAGAGTAAGAGAAATGCGAGAGAGTATGGGATAGGGAGGAGAGCATGAGAGAGTAAGAGAAATGCGAGAGAGTATGGGATAGGGAGGAGAGTACGAGAGAGTAAGAGAAATGCGAGAGAGTATGGGATAGGGAGGAGAGTACGAGAGAGTAAGAGAAATGCGAGATAGTATAGGGAAGCGAGGAGAGTACGAGAGAGTAAGAGAAATGCGAGAGAGTATGGGATAGGGAGGAGAGTACGAGAGAGTAAGGGAAATGCGAGATAGTATAGGGAAGCGAGGAGAGTACGTGAGAGTAATAGAAATGCGAGAGAGCATGGGATAGGGAGGAGAGCATGAGAGAGTAAGATAAATGCGAGAGAGTATGGGATAGGGAGGAGAGTACGAGAGAGTAAGAGAAATGCGAGATAGTATAGGGAAGCGAGGAGAGTACGAGAGAGTAAGAGAAAGGCGAGAGAGTATGGAAGAGTGAGGAGAGCATGAGAGAGTAAGAGAAATGCGAGAGAGTATGGGATAGGGAGGAGAGTACGAGAGAGTAAGAGAAGTGCGAGAGAGTATAGGGAAGCGAGGAGAGCATGAGAGAGTAAGAGAAATGCGAGAGAGTATGGGATAGGGAGGAGAGTACGAGAGAGTAAGAGAAGTGCGAGATAGTATAGGGAAGCGAGGAGAGCATGAGAGAGTAAGAGAAATGCGAGAGAGTATGGAAGAGTGAGGAGAGCATGAGAGAGTAAGAGAAATGCGAGATAGTATAGGGAAGCGAGGAGAGCATGAGAGAGTAAGAGAAATGCGAGAGAGTATGGGATAGGGAGGAGAGCATGAGAGAGTAAGAGAAATGCGAGAGAGTATGGGATAGGGAGGAGAGTACGAGAGAGTAAGAGAAGTGCGAGAGAGTATAGGGAAGCGAGGAGAGCATGAGAGAGTAAGAGAAATGCGAGAGAGTATGGGATAGGGAGGAGAGTACGAGAGAGTAAGAGAAATGCGAGATAGTATAGGGAAGCGAGGAGAGTACGAGAGAGTAAGAGAAATGCGAGAGAGTATGGGATAGGGAGGAGAGCACGAGAGAGTAAGAGAAATGCGAGAGAGTATAGGGAAGCGAGGAGAGTACGAGAGAGTAAGAGAAATGCGAGAGAGTATGGGATAGGGAGGAGAGCACGAGAGAGTAAGAGAAATGCGAGATAGTATAGGGAAGCGAGGAGAGTACGTGAGAGTAATAGAAATGCGAGAGAGCATGGAAGAGTGAGGAGAGCATGAGAGAGCAAGAGTAATGCGAGATAGTATAGGGAAGCGAGGAGAGTACGAGAGAGTAATAGAAATGCGAGAGAGTATGGGATAGGGAGGAGAGCATGAGAGAGTAAGAGAAATGCGAGAGAGTATGGGATAGGGAGGAGAGTACGAGAGAGTAAGAGAAGTGCGAGAGAGTATAGGGAAGCGAGGAGAGCATGAGAGAGTAAGAGAAATGCGAGAGAGTATGGGATAGGGAGGAGAGTACGAGAGAGTAAGAGAAATGCGAGATAGTATAGGGAAGCGAGGAGAGTACGAGAGAGTAAGAGAAGTGCGAGATAGTATAGGGAAGCGAGGAGAGCATGAGAGAGTAAGAGAAATGCGAGAGAGTATGGGATAGGGAGGAGAGTACGAGAGAGTAAGAGAAATGCGAGATAGTATAGGGAAGCGAGGAGAGTACGAAAGAGTAAGAGAAATGCGAGAGAGAGAAAGTATGGAAGAGTGACGAGAGCATGAGAGAGCAAGAGAAATGCGAGAGAGTATGGGATAGGGAGGAGAGCATGAGAGAGCAAGAGTAATGCGAGATAGTATAGGGAAGCGAGGAGAGTACGAGAGAGTAATAGAAATGCGAGAGAGCATGGGATAGGGAGGAGAGCATGAGAGAGCGAGAGAAATGCGAGTTAGTATAGGGAAGCGAGGAGAGTACGTGAGAGTAATAGAAATGCGAGAGATTATGGGATAGGGAGGAGAGCATGAGAGAGTAAGAGAAATGCGAGAGAGTATGGGATAGGGAGTAGAGTACGAGAGAGTAATAGAAGTGCGAGAGAGTATGGGATAGGGAGGAAAGCATGAGAGGGTAAGAGAAATGCGAGATAGTATAGGGAAGCGAATAGAGTACGTGAGAGTAAAAGAAAGGCAAGAGAGTATGGGATAGTGAGGAGAGCACGAGAGAGTAAGTGAAATGCGAGATAGTATAGGGAAGCGAGGAGAGTACGTGAGAGTAATAGAAATGCGAGAGAGTATGGGATAGGGAGGAGAGCATGAGAGAGTAAGATAAATGCGAGAGAGTATGGGATAGGGAGGAGAGTACGAGAGAGTAAGAGAAATGCGAGATAGTATAGGGAAGCGAGGAGAGCATGAGAGAGTAAGAGAAAGGCGAGAGAGTATGGAAGAGTGAGGAGAGCATGAGAGAGTAAGAGAAATGCGAGAGAGTATGGGATAGGGAGGAGAGTACGAGAGAGTAAGAGAAGTGCGAGATAGTATAGGGAAGCGAGGAGAGCATGAGAGAGTAAGATAAATGCGAGAGAGTATGGGATAGGGAGGAGAGTACGAGAGAGTAAGAGAAGTGCGAGAGAGTATGGGATAGGGAGGAAAGCATGAGAGAGTAAGACAAAGGCGAGAGAGTATGGAAGAGTGAGGAGAGCATGAGAGAGTAAGAGCGAGAGAGTATGGGAAGGGAGGAGAACGAGAGAGTAAGAGAAATGCGAGATAGTATAGGGAAGCGAGGAGAGTACGAGAGAGTAAGAGAAATGCGAGAGAGTATGGGATAGGGAGGAGAGCATGAGAGAGCGAGAGAAATGCGAGTTAGTATAGGGAAGCGAGGAGAGTACGAGAGAGTAATAGAAATGCGAGAGAGTATGGGATAGGGAGGAGAGCATGAGAGAGTAAGAGAAATGCGAGAGAGTATGGGATAGGGAGGAGAGTACGAGAGAGTAAGAGAAATGCGAGATAGTATAGGGAAGCGAGGAGAGCATGAGAGAGTAAGAGAAATGCGAGATAGTATGGGATAGTGAGGAGAGTACGAGAGAGTAAGAGAAATGCGAGAGAGTATGGGATAGCGAGGAGAGTACGAGAGAGTAAGAGAAAGGCGAGAGAGTATGGAAGAGTGAGGAGAGCATGAGAGAGTAAGAGAAATGCGAGAGAGTATGGGATAGGGAGGAGAGCATGAGAGAGTAAGAGAAATGCGAGAGAGTATGGGATAGGGAGGAGAGTACGAGAGAGTAAGAGAAATGCGAGATAGTATAGGGAAGCGAGGAGAGTACGTGAGAGAGTAAGAAATGCGAAAGCGTTAGGTTTATGCGTTAGTACTTAGGCTTAGACTTAAGCGTTAGGTTTATGCGTTAGTACTTAGGCTTAGACTTAAGCGTTAGGTTTATGCGTTAGTACTTAGGCTTAGACTTAAGCGTTAGGTTTATGCGTTAGTACTTAGGCTTAGACTTAAGCGTTAGGTCTTTAGGCATTAGGACTTAGGCTTAGGCTTAGGCTTAGGCTTAGGCTTAGGCTTAGGCTTAAGCGTTAGGTTTAGGCATTAGGACTTAGGCTTAGACTTAAGCGTTAGGTTTAGGCATTAGGACTTAGGCTTAGACTTAAGCGTTAGGTTTAGGCATTAGGACTTAGGCTTAGACTTAAGCGTTAGGTTTAGGCATTAGGACTTAGGCTTAGACTTAAGCGTTAGGTTTAGGCATTAGGACTTAGGCTTAGACTTAAGCGTTAGGTTTAGGCATTAGGACTTAGGCTTAGACTTAAGCGTTAGGCTTAGGCTTAGGCTTAGGCTTAGGCTTAGGCTTAGGCTTAGGCTTAGGCTTAGGCTTAGGCTTAGGCTTAGGCTTAGGCTTAGGCTTAGGCTTAGGCTTAGGCTTAGGCTTAGGCTTAGGCTTAGGCTTAGGCTTAGGCTTAGGCTTAGGCTTAGGCTTAGGCTTAGGCTTAGGCTTAGGCTTAGGCTTAGGCTTAGGCTTAGGCTTAGGCTTAGGCTTAGGCTTAGGCTTAGGCTTAGGCTTAGGCTTAGGCTTAGGCTTAGGCTTAGGCTTAGGCTTAGGCTTAGGCTTAGGCTTAGGCTTAGGCTTAGGCTTAGGCTTAGGCTTAGGCTTAGGCTTAGGCTTAGGCTTAGGCTTAGGCTTAGGCTTAGGCTTAGGCTTAGGCTTAGGCTTAGGCTTAGGCTTAGGCTTAGGCTTAGGCTTAGGCTTAGGCTTAGGCTTAGGCTTAGGCTTAGGCTTAGGCTTAGGCTTAGGCTTAGGCTTAGGCTTAGGCTTAGGCTTAGGCTTAGGCTTAGGCTTAGGCTTAGGCTTAGGCTTAGGCTTAGGCTTAGGCTTAGGCTTAGGCTTAGGCTTAGGCTTAGGCTTAGGCTTAGGCTTAGGCTTAGGCTTAGGCTTAGGCTTAGGCTTAGGCTTAGGCTTAGGCTTAGGCTTAGGCTTAGGCTTAGGCTTAGGCTTAGGCTTAGGCTTAGGCTTAGGCTTAGGCTTAGGCTTAGGCTTAGGCTTAGGCTTAGGCTTAGGCTTAGCCTAAGCAAGCCTAAGCCTAAGCCTAAGCCTAAGCCTAAGCCTAAGCCTAAGCCTAAGCCTAAGCCTAAGCCTAAGCCTAAGCCTAAGCCTAAGCCTAAGCCTAAGCCTAAGCCTAAGCCTAAGCCTAAGCCTAAGCCTAAGCCTAAGCCTAAGCCTAAGCCTAAGCCTAAGCCTAAGCCTAAGCCTAAGCCTAAGCCTAAGCCTAAGCCTAAGCCTAAGCCTAAGCCTAAGCCTAAGCCTAAGCCTAAGCCTAAGCCTAAGCCTAAGCCTAAGCCTAAGCCTAAGCCTAAGCCTAAGCCTAAGCCTAAGCCTAAGCCTAAGCCTAAGCCTAAGCCTAAGCCTAAGCCTAAGCCTAAGCCTAAGCCTAAGCCTAAGCCTAAGCCTAAGCCTAAGCCTAAGCCTAAGCCTAAGCCTAAGCCTAAGCCTAAGCCTAAGCCTAAGCCTAAGCCTAAGCCTAAGCCTAAGCCTAAGCCTAAGCCTAAGCCTAAGCCTAAGCCTAAGCCTAAGCCTAAGCCTAAGCCTAAGCCTAAGCCTAAGCCTAAGCCTAAGCCTAAGCCTAAGCCTAAGCCTAAGCCTAAGCCTAAGCCTAAGCCTAAGCCTAAGCCTAAGCCTAAGCCTAAGCCTAAGCCTAAGCCTAAGCCTAAGCCTAAGCCTAAGCCTAAGCCTAAGCCTAAGCCTAAGCCTAAGCCTAAGCCTAAGCCTAAGCCTAAGCTTAAGCCTAAGCCTAAGCCTAAGCCTAAGCCTAAGCCTAAGCCTAAGCTTAAGTCTAAGCCTAAGCCTAAGCCTAAGCCTAAGCCTAAGCCTAAGCCTAAGCCTAAGTCTAAGCCTAAGTCCTAACGCCTAAACCTAAGCCTAAGCCTAAGCCTAAGCCTAAACCTAACGCTTAAGTCTAAGCCTAAGTCCTAACGCCTAAACCTAACGCTTAAGTCTAAGCCTAAGTACTAACGCATAAACCTAACGCTTAAGTCTAAGCCTAAGTACTAACGCATAAACCTAACGCTTAAGTCTAAGCCTAAGTACTAACGCATAAACCTAACGCTTAAGTCTAAGCCTAAGCATAAACCTAACGCTTAAGTCTAAGCCTAACGCATAAACCTAACGCTTAAGTCTAAGCCTAAGTACTAACGCATAAACCTAACGCTTAAGTCTAAGCCTAAGTACTAACGCATAAACCTAACGCTTAAGTCTAAGCCTAAGTACTAACGCATAAACCTAACGCTTAAGTCTAAGCCTAAGTCCTAACGCCTAAACCTAACGCTTAAGTCTAAGCCTAAGTCCTAACGCCTAAACCTAACGCTTAAGTCTATCCCATACTCTCTCGCATTTCTCTTACTCTCACGTACTCTCCTCGCTTCCCTATACTATCTCGCATTTCTCTTACTCCCTCGTACTCTCCTCCCTATCCCATACTCTCCCGCATTTCTCTTACTCTCTCATGCTCTCCTCCCTATCCCATACTCTCTCGCATTTCTCTTGCTCTCTCATGCTCTCGTCACTCTTCCATACTTTCTCGCCTTTCTCTTACTCTCACGTACTCTCCTCGCTTCCCTATACTATCTCGCATTTCTTTTACTCTCTCGTACTCTCCTCCCAATCCCATACTCTCTCGCATTTCTCTTACTCCCTCATGCCCTCCTCGCTTCCCTATACGATCTCGCACTTCTCTTACTCTCTCGTACTCTCCTCCCTATGCCACACTCTCTCGCATTTATCTTACTCTCTCATGCTCCCTATCCCATACTCTCTCGCATTTCTCTTACTCTCTCGTACTCTCCTCGCTTCCCTATACTAACTCGCATTTCTCTCGCTCTCTCATGCTCTCTCCCTATCCCATGCTCTCTCGCATTTCTCTTACTCTCTCGTACTCTCCTCGCTTCCCTATACTATCTCGCATTACTCTTGCTCTCTCATGCTCTCCCACTCTTCCATACTCTCTCGCATTTCTCTTACTCTCTATCTTATCTCTCTCACTCCCTGCTCTCCTCCCTATGCCATACTCTCTCGCATTTATCTTACTCTCTCATGCTCTCTCTCCCTATACGATCTCGCACTTCTCTTACTCTCACGTACTCTCCTCCCTATTCCATACTCTCTCGCATTTCTCTTACTCTCTCATGCTCTCCTCACTCTTCCATACTTTCTCGCCTTTCCCTTACTCTCACGTACTCTCCTCGCTTCCCTATACTATCTCGCATTTCTCTTACTCTCTCGTACTCTCCTCCCTATCCCATACTCTCTCGCATTTATCTTACTCCCTCATGCTCTCCTCCCTATCCCATGCTCTCTCGCATTTCTATTACTCTCACGTACTCTCCTCGCTTCCCTATACTATCTCGCATTTCACTTACTCTCTCGTGCTCTCCTCCCTATCCCATACTCTCTCGCATTTCTATTACTCTCACGTACTCTCCTCGCTTCCCTATACTATCTCGTATTTCACTTACTCTCTCGTGCTCTCCTCCCTATCCCATACTCTCTCGCATTTCTATTACTCTCACGTACTCTCCTTCGTATCCCATACTCTCTCGCATTTCTCTTGCTCTCTCATGCTCTCCTCCCTATCCCATAATCTCTCGCATTTCTATTACTCTCACGTACTCTCCTCGCTTCCCTATACTAACTCGCATTTCTCTCGCTCTCTCATGCTCTCCTCCCTATCCCATGCTCTCTCGCATTTCTATTACTCTCACGTACTCTCCTCGCTTCCCTATACTATCTCGCATTACTCTTGCTCTCTCATGCTCTCCTCCCTATCCCATACTCTCTCGCATTTCTCTTGCTCTCTCATGCTCTCGTCACTCTTCCATACTTTCTCGCCTTTCTCTTACTCTCACGTACTCTCCTCGCTTCCCTATACTATCTCGCATTTCTTTTACTCTCTCGTACTCTCCTCCCAATCCCATACTCTCTCGCATTTCTCTTACTCTCTCATGCCCTCCTCGCTTCCCTATACGATCTCGCACTTCTCTTACTCTCTCGTACTCTCCTCGCTTCCCTATACTATCTCGCATTTCTCTTACTCTCTCGTACTCTCCTCCCTATCCCATACTCTCTCGCATTTATCTTACTCTCTCATGCGCTCCTCGCTTCCCTATACGATCTCGCACTTCTCTTACTCTCTCGTACTCTCCTCCCTATGCCACACTCTCTCGCATTTATCTTACTCTCTCATGCTCTCCTCCCTATCCCATACTCTCTCGCATTTCTATTACTCTCACGTACTCTCCTCGCTTCCCTATACTATCTCGCATTACTCTTGCTCTCTCATGCTCTCCTCACTCTTCCATGCTCTCTCGCATTTCTATTACTCTCACGTACTCTCCTCGCTTCCCTATACTATCTCGCATTTCACTTACTCTCTCGTGCTCTCCTCCCTATCCCATACTCTCTCGCATTTCTATTACTCTCACGTACTCTCCTCGCTTCCCTATACTATCTCGCATTTCACTTACTCTCTCGTGCTCTCCTCCCTATCCCATACTCTCTCGCATTTCTATTACTCTCACGTACTCTCCTCGCTTCCCTATACTATCTCGCATTTCTCTTACTCTCTCGTACTCTCCTCCCTATCCCATACTCTCTCGCATTTATCTTACTCTCTCATGCGCTCCTCGCTTCCCTATACGATCTCGCACTTCTCTTACTCTCTCGTACTCTCCTCCCTATGCCACACTCTCTCGCATTTATCTTACTCTCTCATGCTCTCCTCCCTATCCCATACTCTCTCGCATTTCTATTACTCTCACGTACTCTCCTCGCTTCCCTATACTATCTCGCATTACTCTTGCTCTCTCATGCTCTCCTCACTCTTCCATACTCTCTCGCATTTCTCTTACTCTCTCATGCTCTCCTCGCTTCCCTATAGGATCTCGCACTTCTCTTACTCCCTCGTACTCTCCTCCCTATGCCATACTCTCTCGCATTTATCTTACTCTCTCATGCTCTCCTCGCTTCCCTATACAATCTCGCACTTCTCTTACTCTCACGTACTCTCCTCCCTATCCCATACTCTCTCGCATTTCTCTTACTCTCTCATGCTCTCCTCACTCTTCCATACTTTCTCGCCTTTCCCTTACTCTCACGTACTCTCCTCGCTTCCCTATACTATCTCGCATTTCTCTTACTCTCTCGTACTCTCCTCCCTATCCCATACTCTCTCGCATTTATCTTACTCCCTCATGCTCTCCTCCCTATCCCATGCTCTCTCGCATTTCTATTACTCTCACGTACTCTCCTCGCTTCCCTATACTATCTCGCATTTCACTTACTCTCTCGTGCTCTCCTCCCTATCCCATACTCTCTCGCATTTCTATTACTCTCACGTACTCTCCTCGCTTCCCTATACTATCTCGTATTTCACTTACTCTCTCGTACTCTCCTCCCTATCCCATACTCTCTCGCATTTCTATTACTCTCACGTACTCTCCTTCGTATCCCATACTCTCTCGCATTTCTCTTGCTCTCTCATGCTCTCCTCCCTATCCCATAATCTCTCGCATTTCTCTTGCTGTCTCGTGCTCTCCTTCCTATCCCATACTCTCTCGCATTGCTCTTGCTCTCTCATGCTCTCCTCACTCTTCCATACTTTCTCGCCTTTCCCTCACTCTCACGTACTCTCCTCGCTTCCCTATACTATCTCGCATTTCTCTTACTCTCTCGTACTCTCCTCCCTATCCCATACTCTCTCGCATTTCTCTTACTCTCTCATGCTCTCCTCACTCTTCCATACTTTCTCGCCTTTCTCTTACTCTCACGTACTCTCCTCGCTTCCCTATACTATCTCGCATTTCTCTTACTCTCTCGTACTCTCCTCCCTATCCCATACTCTCTCGCATTTAACTTCTCTCTTACTCTCCCATACTCTCTCGCATTTCTATTACTCACGTACTCTCCTCGCTTCCCTATACTATCTCGCATTTCTCTTACTCCCTCGTACTCTCCTCCCTATCCCATACTCTCTCGCATTTCTCTTACTCTCTCATGCCCTCCTCGCCTCCCTACTCTCTCATACTCTCTCGCACACTTCTCTATCTTACTCTCTCTCGTACTCTCCTACTCTCTCGCCTATACTCTCTCGCACTTCCTCTCTCTATACTCTCGCATTTCTCTCGCTCTCTCATGCTCTCCTCACTCTTCCATACTTTCTCGCCTTTCCCTTACTCTCACGTACTCTCCTCGCTTCCCTATACTATCTCGCATTTCTCTTACTCTCTCGTACTCTCCTCCCTATCCCACACTCTCTCGCATTTCTCTTACTCTCACGTACTCTCCTCGCTTCCCTATACTATCTCGCATTTCTATTACTCTCTCGTACTCTCCTCCCTATCCCATACTCTCTCGCATTTCTCTTACTCTCTCATGCTCTCCTCGCTTCCCTATAGGATCTCGCACTTCTCTTACTCCCTCGTACTCTCCTCCCTATGCCATACTCTCTCGCATTTATCTTACTCTCTCATGCTCTCCTCCCTATCCCATACTCTCTCGCATTTCTCTTACTCTCACGTACTCTCCTCGCTTCCCTATACTATCTCGCATTTCTCTTACTCTCTCGTACTCTCCTCCCTATCCCATACTCTCTCGCTCTTTCATACTCTCTTACTATTACTCACGTACTCTCCTCCTTCCCTATACTATCTCGCATTTCTCTTACTCCCTCATACTCTCTCGCATTTCTCTTACTCTCTCATGCCCTATACGATCTCGCACTTCTCTTACTCTCTCTCCCACACTCTCTTCCCTATCCCATACTCTCTCGCATTACTCTCTTATTTCTCTCGCTCTCTCTCTTACTCTCTCGTACTCTCCTCGCTCCCTATACTATCATTTCTCTTACTCTCTCGTATACTCTCTCGCATTTCTCTTACTCTCTACTCTCTCGCATTTCTCTCTACTCTCTCTATCACTCTCTCGCATTTCTCTCTCTCTCACTCTTCCATACTACTCTCTCGCTTACTCTCTCATGCTTCTCTCTACTCTCGTACTCTCTCTCTATCCCTCTCTCTCGCATGCTCTCTCTATCTCGCCTTTCTCTTACTCTCACGTACTCTCCTCGCTTCCCTATACTATCTCGCATTTCTCTTACTCTCTCGTACTCTCCTCCCTATTCCGTACTCTCTCGCATTTCTCTTACTCTCTCATGCTCTCCTCGCTTCGCTATACTATCTCGCACTTCTCTTACTCTCTCGTACTCTCCTCCTTGTCCCATACTCTCTCGCATTTATCTTACTCTCTCATTATTCGTCTTATTCGCCTAATTCGTCTTATTCGCTTAATTCGTCTTATTCGTCTTATCCATCTTATTCGTCTTATTCGTCTTATTCGCATTATTCGCCTTATTCGCCTTATTCGTCTTATTCGTTTTATCCGAAGGAATTCGCAAGAAAAGTAAAATAATGGAAACTTTCAATTTGCTCTCTTGAAATTGACGTTTTATCAATTTCAATTCGATTCTAAATTTGGTTCAACTTGTGGGACCGTGTATTAGACCTACGAGGGAGATGGGATGCAAGCCTGACCTCAGGCGCTGAGAGACCGCTCGAGCGTCGTGTCAAAAGAGGTAACGGTAAATGGTAAAGTTATCGGCGTTGATCAGTCCCCCAAGAACGCGCCGCGCATTCGTGTTCCATTAGGAATCATAGAGACATGGTGAGTGCGTATTTGGCCCACACAATAGCCTGTGGGATATCAAGTCAGTGTCTTACCCTTTCCGGACAAGTCTGCTGACAATTTAACCAACCGTGGAGGAATGGAAGGTTTGGTCAGCCCGGAGGGGATCGATCGCTCTACCGTGAAGGTGGTAGTAGCGCCTCCTACCACTGCACCACACCTTGCGCCTTGCATTATCTTTCTATTGAATACGTCAGGACCAAAACACATTTGAAGCATACGACTTGCCAATAAACCAATCCAAAAGGTGGTTTCTTTTAGATTGAGTACTATTGCGATCGTCAATGACCATGCAAACATCGGTAAGCTGAGAAAACGCAGAAATCGATCGGAAAGTTCTAGAAAATAATATTCAAAAAGGGAATTGCCGGAGGGTTTCCACTTTATATAATTTTACCACTGTTGTTGGTTACAGTAGTGAGAAGGAGTATGAATTTTGGTGCTACTTTCATTTTGATTTTTTAGGTTACCGTTTTTTTTTTAGTTTTTTTAGGTCTTTCCTAAGATACCTCTTTCCACTGTTTTTTTCGGAAGTAAGCACTACTTAAAATCACAGACGCTTATAGCTATTTACTACAATTGTGGAGATACTGTACGAATTAATAAAGAACGAAAGGTTTCAGCGAAAATATTTTTCGAATTTTCTACCTAGGAAAAGCTCGTGGATGACTTCAAGAGTTCCATATAGCGAGTTCGCTCCACCTCCGTCTTTTCTCATTTCTTTCTGACAAATTACCCCTGGGCACTTGTGGCGGATCATTAATTATTCCGGACTGTGTCCACTTCAATAGTAATAAAAATCGCTATTTTCCGGCTTTCCAATGAAGGACGTTAAATCTTAAGCTATTTCTGGTCTAATAACAATTAATTTGAGTCACAAAAACACAAAACACATATCATACCGCTGCCTACCGACAACGAGCGTCGAGTGATTCCTATCAATCGATGCACAACGTAAACGTCTATCGAGTGGCAGCGCGCGCAACGAGGACCCAATCGAAAAATTTGACAATTATAAGCGGGTCTCGGATGGAACCGATTTTTCAGATGACGCAGCAGTTACCGACGCTCCAGAACTGGAGCAATAAGCATGTGTTCACTGCATCGATGGACTACTAGAATCAGGAGCCGCCCGAGGTCGAGAGCATTGGTATGCGACCTAAACGACCATCGGCGCCCAGCAATTATGGTTAGTTTTTTAATTAATTAATTAATCTATTTATTTATTTATCTATTTGTTGATCCTTTGAGGCGTTTTCAAGAGATCAGCCTAGAAGATGTTGTTCCGGTAATGCTAGGCTATCGCAAAAACCACGGCTCAGCCGGATTCGAACCCTGGTCTACCGCCTAGCTTCGAGCTAAATCGCGATACAACACAGGGTCACAATCTCTTGTGATGAATCTAGCATCGTTACAACAGCTACTAACGTCATCTAATCATTTATACTTCCACTATACTTTTAAGTAGCCCACAAGGGTACTTCATAAAAGTATTATTAGAATACGGTAACAAAGCTTGGTTCCTCAAAATTTTTCCACAAAGTAGCCTTAACTACTGAACGCCTACTACGTCATTCTTCCTATTACACTGCTCAAGCGGAATCAGGGCAGATTCAGATCTTCCTGACCGAATCCGTCTATACCCCTTTCTGCCTAGATTTTGAAGGGCCGTGGTAAGAGGTCGGAGGCGCGCGGTCGAGCGATCGATCCTGGCTCAGGCTAACCTAACCTTCCATTCCCCCGAGATGAGGTAGACTGGTACCTGGCTTGTCTGGGAGGGTAAAGACACTGACTTGTACACGAACTATCCTCATAAGTCATTGTATTTGCCAAATACGCATTCACCATACCTCTATGATTCTGAATGGAAGGCGAATTCTTGGCGCGTGATTAGGTGAGTGATCAATAACTAACACCTCACCACTTTCTTAATCTACGGTGTTCCTCGTTAGTATATCTTCAATTTCTCCCCTTGTCTAAGATCTTTAATAATGAAAGAAAAGAAAATAATGAAATTCAGAAGTAAATAAGTACCTCATTCTTGGGGTCATCTCCTCTGATCCATTGCGAACGATGAGATTTGTAGGGCTTCCAATTACTGCTTGACAGCGGCACCAAAAGTCAGATGATTGGGTGAATCTTAGAAAATCAAAATTAATTATCACATTTTTGATCATAGAGAGTGGGGTTCCAATACTTATTGGTTTCCCGATCCATCACTAAGTAAATTTAAAGTCAAGGTCTGACTAACACAGCCAGATGCCTCATTTTTAACCGCTGCAAGGACTGAGAGTCTATAACTCCGCAACTTAGAGCCAAACGGAACCGCTGCAAGGATTGAGAGTGTACAACTCCGCAACTTAGAGGCAATCGGAACCGCTGCAAGGGCTGAGAGTCTATAACTCCGCAACTTAGAGCCAAAGGGAACCGCTGCAAGGGCTGAGAGTCTATAACTCCGCAACTTAGAGCCAAACGGAACCGCTGCAAGGATTGAGAGTCTATAACTCCGCAACTTAGAGCCAATCGGAACCGCTGCAAGGGCTGAGAGTCTATAACTCCGCAACTTAGAGCCAATCGGAACCGCTGCAAGGGCTTAGAGTCTATAACTCCGCAACTTAGAGCCAAACGGAACCGCTGCAAGGATTGAGAGTCTCCAACTCCGCAACTTAGAGCCAATCGGAACCGCTGCAAGGACTGAGAGTCTATAACTCCGCAACTTAGAGCCAATCGGAAACGCTGCAAGGGCTGAGAGTCTATAACTCCGCAACTTAGAGCCAATCGGAACCGCTGCAAGGGCTGAGAGTCTATAACTCCGCAACTTAGAGAAAATCGGAACCGCTACGAGGATTGAGAGTCTCCAACCCCGCAACTTAGAGCCAAACGGAACCAAGGGACCACGAGAGAGAGATGGAGATAGATAGAGGAAAGCGAGAAAGGGAGGAATAGAGAAAGAGAGAAAGAATAAAAAATTAACAAACAAAGGGAACACAAAACGCTGAAGGCACCACGCTCGGATGAGCCCCGGACGGAGACGTAATGTTCGACAATGGACAGAACAATGCACAAAGAAAGAAATCGGCGTCGATCCTCTCCTCTTTTCTTCTTCATCTTCTTCCCGTTTCTCCGTCGAATTGATGGAATTCCGTCCAAACGATGATTAAAAAAACAAAAAACACAGAATGCTGAAGGCACCATGCTCGAATGAGCCCCGGACCATGACATAATATTCGACAAAGGACAGAACAATGCACAAATATAATAAAAAAAAGTCGGCGTCAATCCTCTCCTCTTTCTTTCTTCATCTTCTTCCGAATCCTCCGCCTAATTGATCAGATTGCGTCCAAATGATGATTGAAAAAACAAAAACACAAAACGCTGAAGGCACCACGCTCGAATGAGCCCCGGACGATGACACAGTCTTCGACAAAGAACAAGGACATGACTTGAAAAGAAAAGAAAAAAGTCAGCGTCGAAGTCCTCCTTTCTTGTTCATCCGGTCATCCTTCCTCGGGTTCGTCGAGCACACATATAAGTATCGAAAAATACCCACCTAAATCCAATCGTCCTCTTCTCGAAGATAAGTTTCCGGTCGTTCACTGTGAACTCGAACGTCTCTTGGTCGCAGTCCAGCTCCACTTCAATTATACTTCCTGAAAACATATAATTAGCAAATTAAGCAAACAAAGCAAACTGAGACGTTCACCTTTATCCATGCCTCCAACTATTCGGCTGTGGTGCGTCTCGTGGTGTAGATTCCACAAGCGCTCCCCGTCCACATACATGGACCGGCCTTTGAGGTCTCTACCTGAAACAAGGAAATCACTAAACGATCAATAATGATCGATCGAACAAGCAACCTAAGTTTCTTATACGATTAACTAAGATTCATTCTCCCACAGAAAAATTGTAAAAATAATCTAAATCATCTAGCAGATTCAAGGAAACGGGAGGAATTTGAGTAGAAGAATCAGATCGTCTACATAGAGTATCTGGGTATATAGGCATGGTTATGTGCATCCATGGGTATACCTACGGATATCCATGGATATATCTACGGATGTGAATGAGTGGCCGGGGGATGGAAGACTTCTTATCGATTTTCCAGCGATTCTAAGTAACATACGTTGAAGACAGTTGGGGAAGGAAGGGGGAGAGGGAGGGTCTGGGAGTGCCACCGTACGGTGGCAGGCGTCGCTCCGGAAATGGAGCTCGCGCCACGTGGCGTGGAAGGCGGCGCCGGTGGCAGTCAATTTTTTGATTGCTGATCTGATCCCTCTGATCTTATCAGCATATCTTATCGACTCTGCCACCCTGTGCTCCTTGGGTGGGCCGCCATGCCAATCGATGGAGGTTCTTCTAGAACCCCGGGCGCGACGGCGCAGGTCGATATGCTAATTTGCTGATCTGATCCCTCTGAGCAGATCAGCACATCTCACCTGGCCGCCCTGGGCTCCATGAGCGGCCGACTATGCCCATCGATTGGTGCATAGTCGGCCGCTCATGGGTGGCCCTTGCGTAGGTATACCCTGGTTAGGAGATACCCTTCCAGGGGAATATGCTCTGGGTAAATTAGTGAGAAAATTGTCTTACCTTGGAGAAGGCGATCGAACAGAGGATCGTCCTATGCTCCAAGCTGCGACGGCGACTTTGTCAATTGGAACCAAGCCACTGAAGCCACCGAAGAGACGGAGAGTCTATAACTCCGCAACTTAGAGCCAATCGGAACCGCTACGAGGATTGAGAGTCTCCAACCCCGCAACTTAGAGCCAAACGGAACCAAGGGACCACGAGAGAGAGATGGAGATAGATAGAGGAAAGCGAGAAAGGGAGGAATAGAGAAAGAGAGAAAGAATAAAAAATTAACAAACAAAGGGAACACAAAACGCTGAAGGCACCACGCTCGGATGAGCCCCGGACGGAGACGTAATGTTCGACAATGGACAGAACAATGCACAAAGAAAGAAATCGGCGTCGATCCTCTCCTCTTTTCTTCTTCATCTTCTTCCCGTTTCTCCGTCGAATTGATGGAATTCCGTCCAAACGATGATTAAAAAAACAAAAAACACAGAATGCTGAAGGCACCATGCTCGAATGAGCCCCGGACCATGACATAATATTCGACAAAGGACAGAACAATGCACAAATATAATAAAAAAAGTCGGCGTCAATCCTCTCCTCTTTCTTTCTTCATCTTCTTCCGAATCCTCCGCCTAATTGATCAGATTCCGTCCAAATGATGATTGAAAAAAACAAAAACACAAAACGCTGAAGGCACCACGCTCGAATGAGCCCCGGACGATGACACAGTCTTCGACAAAGAACAAGGACATGACTTGAAAAGAAAAGAAAAAAGTCAGCGTCGAAGTCCTCCTTTCTTGTTCATCCGGTTATCCTTCCTCGGGTTCGTCGAGCACACATATAAGTATCGAAAAATACCCACCTAAATCCAATCGTCCTCTTCTCGAAGATAAGTTTCCGGTCGTTCACTGTGAACTCGAACGTCTCTTGGTCGCAGTCCAGCTCCACTTCAATTATACTTCCTGAAAACATATAATTAGCAAATTAAGCAAACAAAGCAAACTGAGACGTTCACCTTTATCCATGCCTCCAACTATTCGGCTGTGGTGCGTCTCGTGGTGTAGATTCCACAAGCGCTCCCCGTCCACATACATGGACCGGCCTTTGAGGTCTCTACCTGAAACAAGGAAATCACTAAACGATCAATAATGATCGATCGAACAAGCAACCTAAGTTTCTTATACGATTAACTAAGATTCATTCTCCCACAGAAAAATTGTAAAAATAATCTAAATCATCTAGCAGATTCAAGGAAACGGGAGGAATTTGAGTAGAAGAATCAGATCGTCTACATAGAGTATCTGGGTATATAGGCATGGTTATGTGCATCCATGGGTATACCTACGGATATCCATGGATATATCTACGGATGTGAATGAGTGGCCGGGGGATGGAAGACTTCTTATCGATTTTCCAGCGATTCTAAGTAACATACGTTGAAGACAGTTGGGGAAGGAAGGGGGAGAGGGAGGGTCTGGGAGTGCCACCGTACGGTGGCAGGCGTCGCTCCGGAAATGGAGCTCGCGCCACGTGGCGTGGAAGGCGGCGCCGGTGGCAGTCAATTTTTTGATTGCTGATCTGATCCCTCTGATCTTATCAGCATATCTTATCGACTCTGCCACCCTGTGCTCCTTGGGTGGGCCGCCATGCCAATCGATGGAGGTTCTTCTAGAACCCCGGGCGCGACGGCGCAGGTCGATATGCTAATTTGCTGATCTGATCCCTCTGAGCAGATCAGCACATCTCACCTGGCCGCCCTGGGCTCCATGAGCGGCCGACTATGCCCATCGATTGGTGCATAGTCGGCCGCTCATGGGTGGCCCTTGCGTAGGTATACCCTGGTTAGGAGATACCCTTCCAGGGGAATATGCTCTGGGTAAATAGTGAGAAAATTGTCTTACCTTGGAGAAGGCGATCGAACAGAGGATCGTCCTATGCTCCAAGCTGCGACGGCGACTTTGTCAATTGGAACCAAGCCACTGAAGCCACCGAAGAGACGGAGAGTCTATAACTCCGCAACTTAGAGCCAATCGGAACCGCTACGAGGATTGAGAGTCTCCAACCCCGCAACTTAGAGCCAAACGGAACCAAGGGACCACGAGAGAGAGATGGAGATAGATAGAGGAAAGCGAGAAAGGGAGGAATAGAGAAAGAGAGAAAGAATAAAAAATTAACAAACAAAGGGAACACAAAACGCTGAAGGCACCACGCTCGGATGAGCCCCGGACGGAGACGTAATGTTCGACAATGGACAGAACAATGCACAAAGAAAGAAATCGGCGTCGATCCTCTCCTCTTTTCTTCTTCATCTTCTTCCCGTTTCTCCGTCGAATTGATGGAATTCCGTCCAAACGATGATTA
The DNA here is from genome assembly GCA_030553155.1 of Nippostrongylus brasiliensis. Taxonomy (NCBI): domain Eukaryota; kingdom Metazoa; phylum Nematoda; class Chromadorea; order Rhabditida; family Heligmosomidae; genus Nippostrongylus; species Nippostrongylus brasiliensis. The sequence continues at coordinate 28,362,267 of CP130737.1, forward strand.
AAAAAACAAAAAACACAGAATGCTGAAGGCACCATGCTCGAATGAGCCCCGGACCATGACATAATATTCGACAAAGGACAGAACAATGCACAAATATAATAAAAAAAGTCGGCGTCAATCCTCTCCTCTTTCTTTCTTCATCTTCTTCCGAATCCTCCGCCTAATTGATCAGATTCCGTCCAAATGATGATTGAAAAAAACAAAAACACAAAACGCTGAAGGCACCACGCTCGAATGAGCCCCGGACGATGACACAGTCTTCGACAAAGAACAAGGACATGACTTGAAAAGAAAAGAAAAAAGTCAGCGTCGAAGTCCTCCTTTCTTGTTCATCCGGTTATCCTTCCTCGGGTTCGTCGAGCACACATATAAGTATCGAAAAATACCCACCTAAATCCAATCGTCCTCTTCTCGAAGATAAGTTTCCGGTCGTTCACTGTGAACTCGAACGTCTCTTGGTCGCAGTCCAGCTCCACTTCAATTATACTTCCTGAAAACATATAATTAGCAAATTAAGCAAACAAAGCAAACTGAGACGTTCACCTTTATCCATGCCTCCAACTATTCGGCTGTGGTGCGTCTCGTGGTGTAGATTCCACAAGCGCTCCCCGTCCACATACATGGACCGGCCTTTGAGGTCTCTACCTGAAACAAGGAAATCACTAAACGATCAATAATGATCGATCGAACAAGCAACCTAAGTTTCTTATACGATTAACTAAGATTCATTCTCCCACAGAAAAATTGTAAAAATAATCTAAATCATCTAGCAGATTCAAGGAAACGGGAGGAATTTGAGTAGAAGAATCAGATCGTCTACATAGAGTATCTGGGTATATAGGCATGGTTATGTGCATCCATGGGTATACCTACGGATATCCATGGATATATCTACGGATGTGAATGAGTGGCCGGGGGATGGAAGACTTCTTATCGATTTTCCAGCGATTCTAAGTAACATACGTTGAAGACAGTTGGGGAAGGAAGGGGGAAGGGAGGGTCTGGGAGTGCCACCGTACGGTTATCGATTCGCGCCACGTGGCGTTGGCCAATTTTTTGATTGCTGATCTGATGATCTTATCAGCATATCTTATCGAACATGCCAATCGATGGAGGTTCTTCTGACCCCGGGCGCGACGGCGCAGGTCGATATGTTGCTGATCTGATCCCTCTGAGCAGGAACCTGGCCGCCCTGGGCTCCATGAGCGGCCGACTATGCCCATCGATTGGTGCATAGTCGGCCGCTCATGGGTGGCCCTTGCGTAGGTATACCCTGGTTAGGAGATACCCTTCCAGGGGAATATGCTCTGGGTAAATTAGTGAGAAAATTGTCTTACCTTGGAGAAGGCGATCGAACAGAGGATCGTCCTATGCTCCAAGCTGCGACGGCGACTTTGTCAATTGGAACCAAGCCACTGAAGCCACCGAAGAGACGGAGAGTCTATAACTCCGCAACTTAGAGCCAATCGGAACCGCTACGAGGATTGAGAGTCTCCAACCCCGCAACTTAGAGCCAAACGGAACCAAGGGACCACGAGAGAGAGATGGAGATAGATAGAGGAAAGCGAGAAAGGGAGGAATAGAGAAAGAGAGAAAGAATAAAAAATTAACAAACAAAGGGAACACAAAACGCTGAAGGCACCACGCTCGGATGAGCCCCGGACGGAGACGTAATGTTCGACAATGGACAGAACAATGCACAAAGAAAGAAATCGGCGTCGATCCTCTCCTCTTTTCTTCTTCATCTTCTTCCCGTTTCTCCGTCGAATTGATGGAATTCCGTCCAAACGATGATTAAAAAAACAAAAAACACAGAATGCTGAAGGCACCATGCTCGAATGAGCCCCGGACCATGACATAATATTCGACAAAGGACAGAACAATGCACAAATATAATAAAAAAAAGTCGGCGTCAATCCTCTCCTCTTTCTTTCTTCATCTTCTTCCGAATCCTCCGCCTAATTGATCAGATTCCGTCCAAATGATGATTGAAAAAAACAAAAACACAAAACGCTGAAGGCACCACGCTCGAATGAGCCCCGGACGATGACACAGTCTTCGACAAAGAACAAGGACATGACTTGAAAAGAAAAGAAAAAAGTCAGCGTCGAAGTCCTCCTTTCTTGTTCATCCGGTTATCCTTCCTCGGGTTCGTCGAGCACACATATAAGTATCGAAAAATACCCACCTAAATCCAATCGTCCTCTTCTCGAAGATAAGTTTCCGGTCGTTCACTGTGAACTCGAACGTCTCTTGGTCGCAGTCCAGCTCCACTTCAATTATACTTCCTGAAAACATATAATTAGCAAATTAAGCAAACAAAGCAAACTGAGACGTTCACCTTTATCCATGCCTCCAACTATTCGGCTGTGGTGCGTCTCGTGGTGTAGATTCCACAAGCGCTCCCCGTCCACATACATGGACCGGCCTTTGAGGTCTCTACCTGAAACAAGGAAATCACTAAACGATCAATAATGATCGATCGAACAAGCAACCTAAGTTTCTTATACGATTAACTAAGATTCATTCTCCCACAGAAAAATTGTAAAAATAATCTAAATCATCTAGCAGATTCAAGGAAACGGGAGGAATTTGAGTAGAAGAATCAGATCGTCTACATAGAGTATCTGGGTATATAGGCATGGTTATGTGCATCCATGGGTATACCTACGGATATCCATGGATATATCTACGGATGTGAATGAGTGGCCGGGGGATGGAAGACTTCTTATCGATTTTCCAGCGATTCTAAGTAACATACGTTGAAGACAGTTGGGGAAGGAAGGGGGAGAGGGAGGGTCTGGGAGTGCCACCGTACGGTGGCAGGCGTCGCTCCGGAAATGGAGCTCGCGCCACGTGGCGTGGAAGGCGGCGCCGGTGGCAGTCAATTTTTTGATTGCTGATCTGATCCCTCTGATCTTATCAGCATATCTTATCGACTCTGCCACCCTGTGCTCCTTGGGTGGGCCGCCATGCCAATCGATGGAGGTTCTTCTAGAACCCCGGGCGCGACGGCGCAGGTCGATATGCTAATTTGCTGATCTGATCCCTCTGAGCAGATCAGCACATCTCACCTGGCCGCCCTGGGCTCCATGAGCGGCCGACTATGCCCATCGATTGGGGCATAGTCGGCCGCTCATGGGTGGCCCTTGCGTAGGTATACCCTGGTTAGGAGATACCCTTCCAGGGGAATATGCTCTGGGTAAATTAGTGAGAAAATTGTCTTACCTTGGAGAAGGCGATCGAACAGAGGATCGTCCTATGCTCCAAGCTGCGACGGCGACTTTGTCAATTGGAACCAAGCCACTGAAATGTTTAAATTTTCGTGAGGTCGAGGTCGTGCGTGGCTCTGCTCATTGGGGCCTTCTGGGTCAGTAAGTGGGCGGAGCATCGCCACGCCGGCGCACGATCGCGGGGCCCGTCGGAGTCTCATAGTCAGCAGACCTTAACCTCCGCGCATACAGTTTTTAAACGCTGTTCAATTCAAGAAACAAAAAATGGAACTCGTATGAACTCCTAATACACACATAAAAAAACCATTTTTCTCAGTTCAGCGCCGCTTTTGAGCTTGAATTTTTGCAGATCCGACCTCAGCTCGTTGAGATCTTTTGATTTATGGTATGATTCACGGGTAAAAATATCGCTAATACCGCCCAAAATTTACGATTTTCATCTTTTATGTTAATGCAGTTTTACGGAACGAAGTTAGCAGATGGACCACTGGCTCGCTTCATCAAGAACAAGAAGATCGGTACAACATGTTATTGATCCAGGGACTGGGGCAAAATAAATTGATCTAAATGATACTGAATTTCTGAATTGATTGAATTGAATTGATAAATGAATTGCAAATAAAATGAACTGAACTTCTTACGGTGATGCATCACAATATAACAATATGAGCATTTCTGAAAAATAATTGTTGAGTACATGAGTGAAGGCAGTAATGCATATGATTTACCCTGGGACTTTAGTATCGCTTATTCATTTCATTTCAACTCAGCTACGGTCTTGGGAAACGAATGAGTTTTTCGGCTAATTGTTCCGCAGGCCTTTTTATATGGCTACCGTATCTATAAATGAGCTTCGTTGAAAGAGTGTTGAGATAAGTAGAGAAGTCACTGAATTTCCATTAATTTAATAAGAGTTAAGGCCGAAGAGACGCTTCCGTTCGAGTCTCCACTGTTGAAAAACTCCTACGAAACCAACTTTTGGAGTTTTCTTTAATTTTTTCAGTTTTATAGAGTAGAAACTCAAATTCAAAAACACAAAGCAAAGCAGCGTTGTCGCTAGAAACTGTGCCGTGCGCTCAAACTATAGGCAAAGGAATTCGCAAGAAAAGTAAAAAAATGGAAACTTTCATTATCAATTTCAATTCGATTCTAAATTTGGTTCAACTTGTGGGACCGTGTATTGGACCTACGAGGGAGATGGGATGCAAGCCTGACCTCAGGCGCTGATAGACCGCTCGAGTAAATGGTAAAGGTATCGGCGTTGATCAGTCCCCCAAGAACGCACCGCGCATTCGTGTTCCATTAAGAATCATAGAGACATGGTGAGTGTGTATTTGACCCATACAATAGCCTGTAGGATACCGAGTCAGTGTCTTAACCTTTCCGGACAGGTCTGCTGACAATTTA